>NC_051175.1:69303068-69398363 GCF_013339725.1 Rhipicephalus microplus
TTTGTTGTGGTGCGTCTTCCGTTTTATGTCCCTTTACCGCTTCCGGTTTCGCTGTCCCTTTACCTTTCGGTGTGTAGTTGCGGCTTCCCACTCATCTCTTACTCTTAGCCGGCAAAACAACAAGGGTCCCTAGAAGTACACCCGACAACGGATATCCCCAATTTTCCACACTTCTTTCTCGTCGGCAAGATGCCTCGCTTTTTGTCATTGTTTTGATGCCAGTGTCTAGCCTTTTGATATCTACATTCTCTCTGGCCCTCTCTCTATTGCTTCTTCATTTTTGTTGTGGCATGGGCATTCGAAATCGTCGCTCGGACGTTCGGTAACCGATTCGAAGCACATCGTTGGTTAATGACATCTGGGGCAGCAAGAAAACGCGTTTTAAACGCAGTAGAATACATTTTAATTCATATTTTGTAATTGCAACCAACGTTTGTTACTGTGGGCGTATGCAGACAAACCTTAACACAACGCGAAAGCATATCTAGTCAAAAGACCTTCTGATTCCGTAACAATGAGTATGTTGTGTTGGTTTTTCAAAAAAAAAATAATGTTATATACCGGACAGCATGGATATACCTGAATTTGTTGCAACATATGTTTCAGCTGCACATTTCTTGTAATAGCCGAGTGTGTTGTGAATCGTTCGTATTATGAAAAATGCAGCCTTTTATGATTGTTTTAGGGTTCTTGTAGTAGTATTAACACTCACTACTGCACAATGTAAACCAGGAGAAAGTCGTATCAATAGAACATATTTCTACAAACACTGTTCGCAACAGATCATATTCTCTGAGAATAAAATGTGACTGAACACACGAGGAAAGAGTGTATATATATTGTGATGCAAGCAGGGGACCCAGTAAATCAGAAGTGTGATGTCTTAAAGTAGACAATCACATATGCCTCGAAAACGATTCTCTATGACCAGTTTTGAGAGTGGACACGCAATAAACAAAAGGGATCGGGGGACACAAAGCATAATAAGTAATGGTAGTGTTCTTTTTAGTTGAGGGTTTGTCGAAATGTTGATTAATGTGAAACATTTGTAACGCGTGGTACTGCGACCGCAGTCGTTGTATCTCCAATTTCGAACGGCCAGAGTGTACGGGCTTGTTAGTTGTGCATGGTAGGCACTGGCGACGCGCTGTTCAAACACGAAGACGCACCAAGAAACACACTTAAGGCATGACCCCATGTATCCGTTGCAGCGCGTCGAAGCGCGTCTTTCTGACGCTGCGTCGAGCTCTCTCTCATATAGAGAGAAAGAGAGCGCGGCTTCGCGAAGCCACTCTATAGCGAGAAGCCGTGGTGCCGCGTCAAGAAGCCTCACGCTCACGCGCTGCGACAGATACGTGGAGTCCGGCCTTTAGTACCCAATACTGGGGCTCTTGTTCAGGTGGAAAGAGTGAAGGGGACGGCGAAGGTTCCTCGTAGCGGCCCCCTGCTTGATTGACTAAGGGGATTGCCCCCCCCCCCCCACCGTTTACACACCTATGGCAGCGCGAAAACGAGTGTGAACTACATTTTAGCCATCTCAGAACTCGTCCTTCGTTTTTACGAGAAAGAAGTAGAGGCCAGGACAGGGGCTTCACGAGACACTCGTTGCATTTGCTACCCTGCTTTGGGTGAAGACGCGTATGCGAGAAGCAGTACACGTGGGTTGGGGAGAGGCTGCCTATGCGTGTTCCTGGTGTAGAAAGCATAGTCTGCTTTGCGCAAGACCTCACTGCGTAACAAACGTTAATGACGGAGTGATACCGGACGCTACCGATATGGGAACGAAATACTTTGCACCGATGCATGACCACTGGCGATAATTTAGTTTTCTGCGTTTGCCTCTTTCCTAGCGTAGCTTTCATGACTGCTCTTCGCGGCAACTTGTGTAAAGGGGCAAAAAAAAAAGTGCTACCGCTGCAGCAATGTTATCCGAAAAGCTCGAAAAAAGTGGCCAAAAAGAGCTTCTGTTGCGAAAGACCCAGCAGCAACCGGATCAGAGTGGGCCGGTGAAAACAAGCGTCTGCGATCCGGAGACGCTCGCTGGAACCCAGAAGAACGCAACTGTAACAAAAAGTATCGCAAAGGTATACGCAATCGGATGGATTTCGTTACATAAGGAAGCATCAGCAAACGTACAATACCATACACAAGAGCCGGATCCACTTGGCGCGTGTCCCTGCGGTGCGCTTTTGTTGCGGAGCGTCGGTTGCGGATCAAGATGCGATCGCAGAATGCGGTACGCTATATACGGCATGATTCTTTGCCATCCTCGGCTTTTCTTCTGCGTCGACTTCTCCCGCAGCTGCTGCTGTTTCTTGGCGTAAGGGTAGCGTCGCTTTGATCTCCGTCATCGATCTCGTCCGCTGGCCCTCTGTACGGTGACTTCGACTATTTTGGAAGTTTCTTTAGAAAACTCGGCCACGCAAGACTGTTCACTCCGAGGACGCTTTCAGTTCTTGCATGAATTGATTATACAAAAGCCGGAAGTGTCTAGTGATAGCTTTTTTTTTTGACGTCTTTTTTCTTGCGCATCGCACCGGCATCGCATGGCATGGTCAGAAAGTAATGAATTTTTAGAAAGCTTGCTAAAATTCAGGGGCGCGCTTATGACGTAACGCTCATTCAGACGCAAAATAAAGATAAAAAGATAACATGCACTTCTTGGTGTCTTTTGATAATTCATTTTTTCTACTGTTTCTTTTGAAATAGCTTTTCGTTGGCTATCTGATCCTAAAGCTTCCTTAAACTGAAGAACATAACACGATACGGACAAACAAACGTACTATAGATATCTTTCTGTCCCAGTTCTTGATTTTTTAAGTACACTGAGCAAAGAAGCATGAGGAAATGATAACCCGGCCCGTCGTATTAGTTTTCGAGTGTCTGTGCCTGTGTATGAACAGCAACAGACAGACAGACCGACAGATCAGACAGCAGACAGACAGACAACAGACATAATGGACAACAGACAGACAACAGAGACGATAGCAATAGATAGTAGATAGATAGATAGATAGATAGATGATAGATAGATAGATAGATAGATAATGATAGATAGATAGATTAATAGATAGATAATAGATAGATAGATAGATAATAACGATAGATAGATAGATGAATAGACAGACCAAACAGAACTCGAACAGACAGACAGACAGACAGACAGACAGACAGACGACAGACAGACAGACAGCAGCACAGACGACAGGACAGACAGCAGACAGACAGACGAGATAGAAGATAGATATGAGTAGATAGATAGATAGATAGATAGATAGATAGAAGATAGATAGATAGCTAGATAGATAGATAGAGATGATAGATAGATAATAGAAGATAGATAGATAGATAGATAAATGAGTGGGTGGGAAGGACTTGTGCTGACTGAGGTGTCAGATTGCAAAAGAAGGCGAGAAGTCAAGTGCAATTTAATGGCGTGGAATACTTTCGTAACTCACAAGCTTAAGTTGTGGTACAAAACTGCTCGCCTTTCGTTTTCAACGAATTTAAAGAAAACGCACTTTATAAAAGATTTCGCACGTCATAATTGCGTCAAAACTGGAACTAGCACGATAGCGTGAAGCTAAGAGATAAAACGAGAACAGCAAAGTTTAGCGATATCACCGGCAAAGTTGGTGCAGATATTTGGACCATGAAAAGAATGTGAAGTCGTGTTTCATAATTATCACCGAGGGCAGGCTCTTTGTTGGCGCCTCTAACATTGGCTGTGGCTTAGATTTAATTACTGAAGCTGCCCTTTCTTTTTTCTTTAATTTTTTTGCTGCCTCTTATCTTTGCGCACATCCTTTGTGATTGCGTCACAAAAGAAGCGTTTGCGAAGCGCTTCCAACGAGGCCTCGTTTTTCCACGCCGTGTGATTTTTAGCACGCCGTCAACTTCGAAGCACGAAAAAAGTAGAAACAGCGGATTTTTGTCCGCTGTGTCGCAAGCTGCCTATCCGAGCCTGCACGTCTTATTTCTGCTGCTTCGGCACTCCGAGTTGTGCTCTGTGTTGCACAAGCTACAGGTTGCGTCTTATAGAGAACGCAAAGAGTGATACGGGCCGCATTGTATATCAGGCGAGAAAACAAAGGAAATTTTGAAAGCTTTTATCCTGTGATGGCACTTTCAAAGGCGGCAGCCCCCAACCCTCCACTTCCACCAATTATCGCCTGCCTCCATTCTTGTTATTCACCTCGCCGTCTAGGAGGAAGCTGTCAAAAGCGAGTATAAAATTCTTGCTGCCGTAGAGGGTCACCCTTCCACGTAATTTCTCATGTACCCATGCACCCCGCCTCCCCGAAGCGGTGCATTTGCGATAAAATGGTTTAAATCTACCGTGTTACACTGACATCATGACCTTGGATTTTCTACGGCATGTCAGGAATTACTATTGACCATCCTCCCGGCCTCTCCTCTTCAACGCGTAGCCGTGGAGCGAACGAAAGCTACGAGGTAATGGTCAACTTGTGTAAACTGGTGTAACATTTCATGTCAATGTAAACAACAGCTATGGCTACGTGCACAGCGGCGGCCAAGTTCGCACTGGCACAGCAAATTACCGCATGATGTAGATATTTGTGTAGTCTGTGAATGGCCCAATCGTGTTGTGTTCTATGCTCCAGTTGACTCTGAAACGCTATAATCATATCTATATAGAGAAATATGTGTCAAAACTTCATCTTTGTTCGACGTAACATTGCTTGACGCTACATTTTTAACGATAGGGAACAGCGTTGCACGAAAGACAAACGAACAACAATGCATTTCACCCTAAATTCTGAAGGCGTATGTCTCAAGAGTCATGCGTAGAAAATATAGACTTCAGTCTAAGCCCTTACGGCTCGCACTACACATACACAACTTCGACACTGTTCCTGGTTTCAACAACTACAAACCTCTTTCGTTGCGCCTAACTTGAATAAGATCACACTACATTTTGGTGCGACTAATATCTTGCGCGACTTTGAAACTCTTGTGCACTACAAGGAGTCTGTTCGCATTAATGTCTGCAAAAGAAAACAAGAAACATGAAGGAGAAGCTCATTATTTATTTGGGTGTCTGACAGTGACACCGGTGTTCGGGCGCCCTCATTCATTCGAAGCGTTAAGTTTGTATTTCGTCACACAACCGAAGCCTATTTCACAGTAAGTGCAAGTAGTTGAGATCTGCGTCACTAGGTGTCTCAAGTACCCTATCAGCTCACAAGAAAACCAAGTGCTCTTTAAGCGTACTCATAAAACAAACTTTAATTAGTTACCCTGACAGCTGACTGCTCTTCTATTGTGTGCTTTTATTCTCCGATACTATATGTATCCAATATATCCCTTAAACCAAGTATCCTAAAAGCTCACAAAAAACTAGAGTGCTCTTTCAACGAACCCAAGAAATTGGCTTTAATTAGTTACCCTGACAGCTGACTGGCTCTTATAATAAGGGCACCTAATCTCCAATATTATATTTATTCAAAATATTGCCTTAACCAGAACTATTGATTTCGTACCAATTTCATTTTCTAAAGCAGTTTTTTTGAGCATTCGGACACGCACAAGTACGGTCTCTTCCGAAAGTGTTTCGACGAATGGCTAGATGTGCAAGTCGTCGCTCGTGCCACTAAAAATAGCCCTAGCACGGTAGGATACGGTCCTACGCCAGCTCAGTAAGCGCTGTTTAAAAGGCAAGTCGTGTATGTACACTCTCGGAAAAAGAAACGGTGATCAAATTATTCCGCAAGACGAAGTACGGCGTCAAAACATAGGCCGCTCACGTTTCCGGACTGAATTTTTCTGCGAGCAAAGATGCAGAGCAAGGAAGCTTAACTTTACGATGCTGGATTCAGTCACTGGCCTCGGACCCTAAGTCGTATGTATAGACGGAATCGGGGTGCTTCACCCAGTATGCCCGGGAAAATGGAATCTGAACAGAGTGCATTCTCAAATAGCGACACTGCCGCAGTGCTGTAAGCGCACGTACCTTCTGCCTTCAGACCCCGTATGCACTTGCGGCCTTGACTATACAATTTCCTATAAGTACACTAGAGGAAACTCTAGCGCTATGTGTCTATGAGAAATGAAATGCACGGCGCTGAAGCCATCGCGGGAATCGTGAATAGTGTGCAAATTTGCCCTCGCTGTTTCTGCTTCATTCGGCTTCGCGTGGTGCAGAACCCCTTTGTCACGAGACGCCAATCAGCGAATGTTCAGCAGTTGCACTTCACCACCTTAACCTTTTAAACTCACCGATTCCCATCGGGTCGGAAAATTCAGAACGATCGTTTTTTTTTCACTCGAAATGAAACCAAAACACAACGATATAAACGAAGGCGCAAGTGCATTGGAAGCCTGCATTCACAAAAAATAGGGAAGCTTTTGTACTACCAATCATTCTCATGGTGGCTGAACGGTGGCGGCGCTAGAGTACCGTCTAGTTAATTTTGGGAAACTATATGGCCTCGACGACCTCTACGAAGATGAACATGGACCACCCAGAAGCAATCTGCATGTAGTATTTGCCTACAAAAAGTTTATAAGCACTACTCGGTAAAATAACAGGCAAGTTTTTCTAAACAATCTCTAGAAATTCCTTGAACATACGTGTAGATCGGGTTATGGGCAACCTGCGACCTGCGAGCAGCATTACGCAGCCCCTGGCTGGACGACGAATGCCCTTCCCTTCTACCCTTGTCACTTCCCGTCTGAAGGCCCACATGACAGTTCTGACCTAAAGGACTTTCACTTGTAAGCAATGTTTGATATTAACTTTGGCACATGCGCGCTGAAATTAGCTATGATTTCCAAGCAAGGTAAGCAAATTAATGTCCGTTCGCCGGTGTATGATGAGTTACCCGCAAAGACCGAGTGGATGGTTATCGACCTACCGTTCTCCTCAATGCAAGGTAGGCTTTAGCAGTAAACCTAGGTAACTTCATTTTATTCCTCTTATTGCTTCTCCCGTACACATCCTTTGTGTATAGACAGTCTGTTAAAGTACGTACAAATGTTAATGTACTCTTTACGAATTATAGAAAGACATTTCCGTAAGTCAGCGTCGGGAATACCTCTGTTTATTCACTCGGGGTGGGCTGTTTTTATTAAATAATAAAACCGCGTTACTTCTTTCTTCCTTGCTGGCGCCTTTTCTCCCCACCAATTTTCTTTCGGTCTTCTCAAACGCACCCGCGTTCCCCTGTGCTCGTCAGCTATGTCCCCCCACCGCAGGCACCCGGATGTGCCTCTGATCATCCCCACGTTTTTTTTTCTCCTCTAATTTGATTCAGGTATTATCCACGCAAACCTGCAGCGTGCGCACTTAAACGAACTCCCTCTACGTTTTGTTTCTTTTCTTCACTTTTTTTTCTATATACCAGCCTGCTGTCAGCATTGAAGCTGTGTTCGTTTTCCAGGGCTAATGTGGAAAAACGATTTTCTTCGTCCCTGCCATCGATTATTGGGCAGGAGCAGGTGCAGTTTGCACTCCCCACCTCAATTTTTTATCTTCCCGTCATTTTCACTCTATATAATGTTCTTTTTCCAGACTGCCTAAATTACGTCATGTGTGTTCCCTCCTTTGTTCCCCGATTCTCGTCCCTGCTCTTTTCCCGTATACCCTTGTTTTCATTATCCCCAACTGCCTTTCATACTTACGTCAGGTGTTCGGGCGCTTACCTGTTTTCCAGCAGCGTAGATTCTTATTTCACTTTTTTTTCTTCGAAAGCTGCGCGTGTCACGTATAGGCGCGCTATACGTCGCGCCCCCGGGGGTGGCATTTTCTGACGCGATGCCGACCCGCCGCGTCGGCTGACGTCAACAATAGCACCGTCACAGTCGTAGGCTTTGACGACGAGTGGGTGATACTTGTTTCGCGGGATCGAATGTGCCCCAACACACACTCGCGCTCAAAATACGGCCGCACGCAAAGCTTGCGCGATGTCTGCTAACATCGACTCCCTGAATAGGGAATTTGGGAGTTACTTATTAAGAGGTTTGCGCGTGACCCGCGCGCTCCATCCGGCCTGCGCTTACTGCGGTACGCATGCGATCGACAGTTGACTCGTTGCTAGGCGATATTGTCTGCTTTCTGATGATGCATTGTGCGAACCGAAACGCCGGTGGTCGACAGAGAATTGCAGTACCAGTTCGCACATTTTTTTACTATCTCGAGTGGTTTAGTGGCAGGCTGGAGAACTGTGATAACGTAGCTTAACTGTTTTGCTTAGGTTCGAGATCTGTTGGTGACAAATGAATGAAGCATGCACGTGTAGAGTTAACTTCTTTGAACCTGTATAGTGTTAGTTCTAGCAGCGTTGACTTGCTGAAAAAGCCCTGCCAGTGGTTCTAGGCAGATCGAGTAATACAGAGAAAGGTCTTACATTATTCGTAAACGCGAATACCACGTTGGCTAACGCTAAACTGGTGCGCTAACCTAGTGGATAGAAATCTAAAAAGAATAGCTGAATAAATTTATTGTGGCCGAAATTACTAAACCACGCGTTGCAAGCATGCAGTGCGAAGATATTGCTACGAAAATTGTTATCGAATGACTTCAACATTGCGTGTCTAGTATACATTACAAACTCTCATCAAAAGGGTATTAAACTTTCTTTTGCCATCGCATTACTAAATGCACGGGTAAGTTATAACTGAGCGGCAATATGGGCTGAAGAACGTAATAATAGATGGATAGGTGCAGTGATATTTAGAGCGTGGAAACCTTGGATTTTAACTCGCCTTTTAGAGTGCACCATTTGTTAAATACGCCAGTGAGGCACATCTATATCATAATCACTTATACTTACGATTCACATCTGTATGGTGGCTTCCTTCGACACACATTGCGTTGTGTTTAAGCTTAATGTCGGCCATGATTTTTCACGGTAACCTTTACCGCTGCATAAGAGCCACTGCGCAGCTTTTCTCGGAAAGCATTGCTGTGCATGCATTGTATATTATGAGGAAGCGTCGCATGCCAGACGCAGCACCATGACATGTGCTACTATTGTATATACCGAGACAAACAAAGTTAAGACGCAGGAAAAATGAGCAACGATGTTCTATTCACTGCTCAAATCGCTTTCCTTTTTTTTATCACCCTCCTCCATATCCTCAAACACTGCGACCCTTTCAGATGACCCCTTTTTTTTTTTTTTGAGCCGCTGGCGGGGCAAATTTATGGGGACGAACGCGAACTTTTGAACACGTAGCTCGAAACCCCATGTTTAAGTTTGTACAGTTGCGGAGTTTCAACTGACAACCTATTTTTTGGACTCCTTCGCTGCCTTTCTGTCTACATCAATCTTGCCGCATTCGTCAGCTCCTGGCCAACGCCGAAGCTCACCGGAACGAAACAAAAGTAAACCAGAAACGGGGAAGAAAACTGCTTTCTTGCCGACCAAAACTTGACATCTCACGACTATGACGAAGCGAGTGCCTCCTTCCATTCGCCACTGAGAAATTCCCGGGTGTTCGAGCAACCCTGCACTTAGGCCAAAACTCGTGCATGAAGACGGACGGTGCATTCCCGAGAAGCCTTTACATTCCTCCCCAACCGACCTGGCGACGATTTGCGAAAGGACGCCACACTCACTCTTAGCCACTTGTGTCGCAAGATTCCGCTGGCCGGGGTGCGAGGCCACGACAAGGATAAAAACTTTTCCCGACGAGTGAAACAGCGAAAGCAACTTAATACTAAAGTTGAGCTTGTTTGCAAGGATTCTTGATAAAAAAAAAAACTTGGCTGTTTGATTTTCAGAGCCACTTTCACGAGGTCGTCTTTTTTTTTTCGCAGTGGAATGGTTGATGACCCAACTTTGTGAGAACCGTGTTAGCGAGGAGACATTGCAACACATCTGCGTACAATATGCAGCGACAATCACTCGCGGTCGCTCTAACTCGTATACAGACAACAGACTGATCACGGCAGCGATGATTTTTGGATGGCGTCTTGAGAGGTCATCGCAAATGAAGGCGACGAAAGCAGTGCTCGAATTTTTTTAGGAAAAGGGACTTGCATCAGCGGTTATAGACTAATAACAGTTGTGCGACTGTGAGGAGCGTGACTTCATGCGTGCGAGCTCTCCATCTCTCTCCTTCTCTATCTCTTTCACTCTATCTCATACTTTCAAACTACCATGGCATACCATTTGAGAGCAGGGCAGCATACCAGCTAATCTACGCTGATTAACATAATTTCCTATATTTCCTGTGCCTTCTTCCCTTCATATCTTGATACGTGTTTGCAGGCCTACCGTCGTGTATGAACACAGTGAGTGAGAGAGAAAAAGAAGTGCCATGTTGCGTGAAAAACGCGTTTCCGTTCGGTGCTGCCCAGGCGAATCGCCGTGCTCACTCGTGCCTCCCACCTCCGTAAGGAGGGGCGACGGTCGGCCAGAGAGCATACGTGCGCACCTACCATCATGTACTGGATAGATGACGAAGAAGCAGAGAACCGTGAGTGAGTCATAGAGGGTAGAGTGTATGGGAGTGGACGAAGTGCGGAGTTTGCGTCTCGTACGGGGCTAAGCGTATGATTTATGGACGCAGCTCCCCGTAGTTTTTCTTACGGAGAGCGTGGACAGTGCTCTTAGAAGGAAGTCGACACGGAGGCTCAAATGAGCGACACGAAATCATCTGTTCATGTAGGATCGCGACGCATCCCCAGCAACGCGTGTTTCTTTTTTTTTATTTCGCGTAGAGAGGAACGATGTGGGACAGATTGGAATGCATGTGTGTGTGTGTGTGTGTTTGTGTGTGTGTGTGTGTGTGTGTGTGTGTGTGCGTGTGCGTGTGCGTGTGCGTGTGCGTGTGCGTGTGTGTGTGTGTGTGTGTGTGTGTGTGTGTGTGTGTGTTGAAACATCTACACACAGTATGTGAACATGTGAACACGCACGCACCCACAGTTTGTGAACAGTTAACGCCCACGGTTGTGGCTCATGGCTGTAATGCTGCGACAAACATTAAGGTACAGGCAAGAGCCCTGTCGGGACAGCCTGGTGTTCCTGAGGGAGAAATGCAAAAATCAACAACAACATTCAACAAAAGCAACTGAAAAAGAAAAAAAAAGTGTATGTATTGCTCTTTGATCTTGGTGCGCATAAAACAACTCAAGTGGTCCGAATAACTTGAAGTATACTCCACTATAGCGTGCCTCTTGATCGTACCCTTGTTTTGTCACCTAGTGGCTTGTAGTAAATAGTTTAAAATATTTTCCTAAAATAGAAACAGAGTTCCCCCTTGGGCTCGTCGGTAAAACATCGTTAAGGAAAACAGGGCTGAGGAAAAAAAAAAAAAAAAACAGGGACACGAGAAGAGGATAGCGCCTGTGTTGTGTACCCTCTTTCTACATGCGTGTTCATCCAGCGCTATCTTCTTCAACAAGAAGCTAAACGTGGTTGCTTCTTATATTGTACCAATGTTTAGATCACTCTAAACAAGCAGATGAAAAAAAAAAAGACCGTGTATGAGCGCACTTTGCTGCAAATGTCACCGAAAGCGACAGTCTTCTGTCTGGAGGTGCAGCGTGAGATGCCGACGCCACCTGGCAGTAATGCCGAGAAACGAAAGCTTGTAGAATGCTGAGCTACTGGAAGGTGGCAGCACCATACCAACCTAGCGAGGCGTAGGAAACAACCGCTTTATTGTGCATAATAGCGTCGCATTGTCAGCGCAGCGTAAGAAACACTAGGGTCTTTCAAATTACGTATCTATTCA
Organism: Rhipicephalus microplus; assembly: GCF_013339725.1. Lineage (NCBI taxonomy): Eukaryota > Metazoa > Arthropoda > Arachnida > Ixodida > Ixodidae > Rhipicephalus > Rhipicephalus microplus. Next base: position 69,314,775 of record NC_051175.1, read on the forward strand.
TTTTTAGTCAAGAAACATATCTTCTAATACTGTGTATTGATGTTGCTCATGAGTTCTATGTAATGTTTGAGTTTCGGTCGACGATATTCACAAGTATGAAAGCCGCCACCACATCAAAACGGCTGGGCATTGAACGAGGGCCTGAACTTTCGCTGGGTGCCTGAGTCATGAGACAGACCGACAGACCAAAATTTTTGCGTTGAAGTCTCCGAATAAAGGCTATCGTTTCTAAAAATGACAGGCTTTCTTTTGCATCGATCAAAGACGAATTGAAAGCGAAAGCCTTCTTCTTCTCCTTCTCCTTCTTCTCCTCCTTCTCCTTCTTCTTTTTCTTCTTCTTCTCCTTCTTCTTTTTCTTATACTTAGTGAATGTATTGATCCTACCCTGCCGCCCACCGAGAGATCTGCGCACCTATCGTACTTTCGCAAGGCCTCCAAGATTGGCCCACCTCTGATAAATCTATGATGTCTTATAATGACGTTATTATGTGAGGCAACGTGGTGCGATCTGTGGTGTAATTATGACATCTGGTGACGTCATCAGGGTATGTTTTGTTTTACTCACGCTGACGCAGCCGATGGCAGACGCCATGAAATTTTTGCGTTTGAACCTTAAAAAATAACACAAAAAAAACACGCAAATATTTTTTGCTTGTAAAGGCGGCTTCACCTTATTAAGGGTGTTTGTGTGAAAAAGGCTGATTTAGGGTGCAGCAATTGCGAATTGGCCTGCTTGAGTGAATGAATGAATGAATGAATGAATGAATGAACCTTATTAGAAGCCACGCAGATGAAATTTTTTCTCGTGGAGCTGGTAAGTATACTGGAACGCCTCATGCTATATCCGCCGGTAGTTTTACGTCGGTTTTTATATTGAAGCACTCCGCTACTGACCTTTACTTGTTGCAGTGGCAAGTTAACGCAGAGTCCACCGGCAGTACTACAAATGATTCTTATGCGTGGAAACCTAATTTAAATCTACTCCGCATATTACGTGACACGTTTTTGCACTTCACAAAGTGCTGCAGCAGAGCTTCCGGTCACCGTCACATGCGTTAGTGTCAAGTTATTGTCACGTTTACGAGAGGGAACTTCACCTGTGACGTCGAATAACCGTTAGTATTCGAACGAGTTGAAAAAGTGTTCCCTAACTGTCACCATGTCGCCATTGTCGGCAGTTGGCAGGTACCACTAGCTTACGCTGGGCCAAACTGCGGGTTTGCAAAATTTTGCCAGTTTCACTACTACCACAACAATTTTCGACGGCGTCGTGCCCTCCTACCAGTGTCGTCACGCGTGACGTTTATGCGGAAGTCACGTGACTCTCACTGCCATCAGGGCGACCGAAACTACTATACAGTGACGCCTCAAACGTGCTTTTTAGGGTCTGAAAACACTCAGTGCAATGTGATAGTTCGCTCATCCTTCTCTTTTATTCTCTTCTCTTTTAGCCTTCAACGCGCTGTGTCATTCCAGGCTTTTCACAAGCTTTTACCTTGTATCTCTTGCAATACACGTTCACAAAGTAAGAAAATAAAGCGCCCCGTAAAGAGACGTTATTTATGACTCACGTATTGCCACCGTCACGATTCCATATTTGCTCCCTTTAGCGCGCATTTCGCAACCTTTCGTCGATCACCCAGTTCTGCAGTTACATATTTGGCCGTCGGAATTCTTTATTTACTCCCGAGCCGCGAAGTCATTTGTAATCGTTCAAACGCCACACCTCGAAACGTACTTCGCGCTGACAGTGTCCTCTGGCAGCTGCTCGACTTTTGTTTTTTGAAGTAATAAAGAAAGAGAGGTCGGAGAGACACTTGACAAATTGCCTCGAAAAGCACTCCCACCTAGGACTTCTTCCTTTTCGCTCATTCTCTTCTTTTTTTCTGTCAGGTTAGTCGTTTTACTGCACGGTACGTTCTCGATCCTTGTATTCTTCCTGTTGCTTTTGAGACTTCGGGGGGGCAGCGTGCTGTTGTGTCGTTGTTACGTAGCAAAGAGAGAAAGTGGATTAAAACAAATAGACTCTTCTCATGGTTCGTGTGCTCAACTAATGGAGCGTCTTGGAAGAGATATAACGCCACTCTGTGCGTGTGCACACCGAGTTCCATGGATGGATGAGCCACGGTATAGTACCTGCTAGAGGTACTCCACTTTCTTCACGCCTTCGAGTCTTATAATGTGACGCTGTATCGTTGTCGCGCTAGTTTTGGTTTTTTTTTAAAACTTGGCCGGCCTGCAGGCTCACAGAAAGCAGTATTGATTCGAGATGTGTGTATCAGTCGGTGGAGGTGTATGTAATGGAGGGTGGTGGAGGAGGGCTGGTTGGTCGAAACAGTGAAATAAAAAGAGCCGCTAGCTGACCGTTCTTCTTCCCCTTCAGCGCCTGCAGTCGCATTTTGAGTGAAGTGTCGATTAGGCCTCAATTTTCGCTTGTTTTTGAGGTGACCGCTGTAGCACCAAAGAGGTAAATAGAAACGACTTATGACAAAAAAAAGATCGGAGGTAATCTTGCGTATTAAAAACCGTTAAATCTCTAGAGCGAATACAAAACTAAGCTGTCAGGTTTTTTCTCGGGGAGGTATGGAAGGAGGAAGAGCGGAGCTGCAGTGAAGGCTGTGTTATAGATGAGAATTCTCCTCTACCAATTCTAATACACCAACATGTACATTTTACATTCAATTCACTACAATAAATCCAGAATTAAAACCGCAGGACTTTGTGCGCAACGCACAGCACAGTTATAGTTGAAGCTGGACAAGCTGCCTTTCTAGAGCCTTTTTTTTGCAGTCTTGGGGCAACTACTAAAAGTGCACTTGCATGGTACTAGCTGCGCCATAAATTGTCGTAATTTTTGTGTAGTGGGAAAGTGGCTACTACGCCGTGGTTCGTTATTCTGAGCTATACAACTGTAAGCCACTGTGTGCTCTTGTTGGTGCGGTGGCTGATGACGATGAAACAGTATGGCTGAGCCTATTGTTATAATTTGGAAGCACACAACTACCCACTCATCGTTCTGTTCTCGCGCTATAACTATCGTCATGTCATACCAACTAGCCCAAGCTGCCACCCTTCTATGATCCACTTATTTCATAATTTGCATTCTGTGACGACTGGTTGATATTTTAGTCTTCGGCCAGGCTATAGTTGACATATTAACGCAATTACTTTTCCGACGTGAAGCATGCTAGTGGTCTGTTTGCAATGGAGTTTCACGCGCCGACGTGGCTCTGTAGTAAGATACGTTAATGCCACGCAGAGGGCCTGCGTTTGAGTTCTAGTCTCTCCTCAATTATATCTTCTTATTTAATTTGTTTTTTTTTCTTGATTCGTGTGATTACAGGCAACGGTGGAGGCATCGGATAACTACGGCGCCACAGACACGTGTTGTTATGCTCTAGTAACATCGTTCTCTGCAAAAACGAGGAAACATAATGTTAGAGACACCTCGGTACGTCTCAAAGTGTATGCATCGTGATTACAAAATCTTGGGGCATCTTGCCAAGACAAGCATGTAGGCAAACTATTTTTCTTGTCCGAACCCTGAACCAGTGAGAGAAGCTTACTTAAAAGCAGGGTGTGAGTTCAAATGCACTTTATTTTATGTCGTAACCCTCCTCGCCCCCTGCCCCCACTTTCACGCTTTAGGCTGCAGGTGTGGGGTAAATTATGAATGCAACAATAAACAAAGAAAACGAGGCTTCCTTAGCAGGGCATTTCACCGCAAAAAGATTAAAAAGAGGGGGAAAAAAGAAGAAAATAAGAGGACTGTGAAATACCACTTTGAAAGCTAACGGGTTCAGTGAACTTATCTCGTAGAAGGCATTCCCCGTGTATAGTTCTTATAGATTCGCCAGAAGGGCTGTTTTTCATCTTAAGAATACTTGCATACTTACTTACGTACAGTTCTTTTTTAACATTTTGAACAATGCACATTTTTTAGCGCAGTGGCAGTGTCTATCACAAGTTCAGTTTAACAGCTTGTATTACCGAAAAAAAATACAAGAGCTACGATGAACCTCGCGGTAACTTTATCTATGATTACCTTAAGGGACTGATTCCTTGCGCTGACACGAACCACGGAAGAGTTTCGGCACGTGAAGGATCACCTGTGTAGCAAAGTGGCGCCGCATTGCGGCAACTTTGAGCAGCGTACGAAGATGCCCCCATAGCATGACACCAAAGTTCCGTGCTTATAAGTAGCAGTGAAAGACTGGTTCCGCCAAAATGTGCGGCTGTCTTCAAAATAAATTCTCGTCGTTGATTAGTTCTGTGAGCAAACAGAACGCGCGCATTTCTGTGTGAACGGGTTTCAGCGCGCATGCGTCCCTGTGAGTACTTGAGGACACAAGCTAAGGTACCACCCGTCTGCTAAATTAATAGGTCAACCGAAAGCACTTTTACTTCTCCGCATATTCGCACATGCAAAACCCCTCACAACTGCACTTGAGGTACTAGAGAGGGTCCTGAAAGACATCCAATTTCCTGGGAAAAGAACTCCGAGTCGTCCCATGACTTGGTCTACGTGCGCGCCGCCGAGCCAAACATAGACGTAGACTCTATAGAGTCTTTGGAGTAGTTAGCGTCCCGTTGGGTTAGGTTTTCCACGACCTGTCCCAAACCTTCTCGCTCTCGCGTAGGAAGTCGCGAAGCAGACCCAGATCCTTTAATGCAAGACGTTTATTGACTTCCACGGAATGCCAGGTGCTTCCAACTGCACACGGTGCATCTGCTCGGAAAAGGAGGATGCCGCGAACGCACTCGCCAGATTTTTCGACAGTGCAGAACTCAAGCACCGTCAACACGGTGCTTCAGTTGTTCGCCCCCCCCCCCCCTCTTTCACTCGACGTAAAGATAAAGTGGAATCCCTCGGACGTTTTGAAGTGTGCGGAGGAAAAAAAAAAAGTGGTTTTCCGTGTGCCACGGTGAAACTCTCGACTGCGTGTACGGCAGCGTAAACCTCTTCTTGAACAAGAACGAAGATTGTGTTTTTTGTTTTTGCTTTTCGCATTAGAGAGTGGAGTGTTTTATGGCCTCACAGGCTGACACGTTGCGTGTCGAGAAGTGCAGAGCGGCTTCCCGAAACAAGGGTGCGCGCAGTTTGATCGCGGCACGCAGCGAATTATTTCGCGCCCACCGACAAAGGCCCTGGTGATGGGGCTGAGATGGAGAGGCACAGTGAGTGGCTTAAAGCCGCAGGAATCGGCAGGTTGCCGTCACCATCACTGAGCACTGGTACTTGCAAACTTCAGAAATGAAATGAAAGATAAAGAGTAAGAGAGAATATGATAACTCACGTGCCCTCTTATCTATTCGCTTAGGACCACTCGAAGGCTAAAGTGATCTGGAGTGGTTGCGAGGTAATTAGCATCATCAAACTGTCATTTTTATGTAATCGTGATATGGCGACGTTGACAATCACTAATTGTTATCATCAACAGCATAGCGATGATAGTCTTCTTCTTGGTGATTTCTGTCAACTTTGACGATTTCACGTTGACGACAACGAATGCACCAACTGTCACTTAACCCGCTTGACGGAGCATGCAAACCTTGCAAGGCTTTCGCTTGCATACTATACAGATAAATTGTAACCACTGTCTTAAGTGAGGAATCTATAGGATTACGAATTTCGGTTATCAGCTCAAACTACGTCCCATCAAAACACAAAACAACACGTGTTTGGGTGCCGCTAAACGAATGGCTTAAAACTAACGTTTAAAGCAGCGCACGGAGGCAAACACGAACGGGTCATCGACTCAACCAACCTTTAACTTCACTGGGCCTAACTAACCTAACGCCATTGCGCAAGTTTTCTATTAGGTCATTAAAGGTATCGATCAGTCTCCGTCAATAATTGCATTTGATCTGATAGATAGATAGATAGATAGATAGATAGATAGATAGATAGATAGATAGATAGATAGATAGATAGATAGATAGATAGATAGATAGATAGATAGATAGATAGATAGATAGATAGATAGATAGATAGATAGATAGATAAGGGCTGGTGGTTTATAATGAATTTCGCTGCCAACGAAACGCTTGGCAGTCTTTGCATTAGGGAGCGTGCTCGGAAACCGAAGTTCCCCCGGGCCGTGTGGCGTGTGTGGTGGAGTGTTCGTACATAGTTTGCCCCCGCCCCGCGACTCGAAACCAATTTACTGTCAGCGCGCGCGAGAAACCTTAGGAACGTCGACGACGTCCCTTCGTACGTGTATACACACAGTGGTCGCCCATTGGTGAACAGGCGATGGGGGGAGGGGGGGAACTTTCCGGAACACACACGCGCACTAGTCGAAAACGTTCAAACTAACGGCGTCCACCGCACCGCCGGAGTGCGTTGATTGAAAGTGACGAACGGCCGGCACTTTTGGACGCCGCGAAAGCTCTATCTCTCGCCCTTTCTCTCTCTCCTTTTTTTTTTTTTTTAGTGCGTGGCGCGCGCCTCTATTTCGAAGCGCCTAACCCGGTCCACCAAACGCCTCCCTCCCGTCTGGCTCCATCTATTCTCCGTCGCGCATGATCGTCGTTTCGCGTCGCCTTCCTTGGTCGGCGTCGTTCGCAGCGCCGTCGGCGAAAATTAAGCCGGCGTGCACTCAGGAACGCGCACAGCCGCGCGCTTCTGAAGAGTGATGTGCCTGCGCACGAGCGGCGTAAGAGTGTTCGTGCATGTAGAAACGTTTTCTCGCGCAGGGGGGCTCTAAAAAATGATTGCCAGCTTTAATTAAAGCGGCGCGCCCCGTGGCTTCCTTATTGTAGAGTACAGCGCGCGCAAGTGTTTCGCTCGAAGCCTTCGGCTTCATGGGTGGATTGTTGCGCGTAAGAAAAATGCCATTTGTGGCTCACTCGGCGAACGGCGCTAATTTTTTTTTTCTCGGTTCGAGGGGCGTTATGGCGACACGTCTACGCAAAACGCGTTTCCGAGGAAAAGCGGTCTGGCAACTGACAGTGTATCGGGGCCCAGAAAAAATAAGGGAAACTGCGATGGAACTGTTACGTCGTGATTTTGACGGAAATAATGCGCAGGGATATTTCGTACTTCGTTGTGTGCTCAGTTGACTTATAGACGTCGCATTTCAGTTTGGCTTACTTTGGCAACTGTTTTTTTTTTTTAAGTTGCGCTAGCTCTCCGGTTAATGTAGTTTGCTACAAAGATTAAAGAGAGAGAGAGAAAGAACTCTTTACTGAAGAATATCGAATTCCGTCGGTGTGTGTTGAGTCGTGTACATGAGAATTTGTAAATGGGAAGCGGTAAAGGACGAAAAAAGGTCTAGTAGCAGGTGGGTAATAAAAGAAAAGGAAAAATATGTCACCGTACTTTGCGGAAGCGAGAATGTACTTCAGAACAAAGTCAAATTTGAACATTGTTGCTCAGGTTTCTCGAGGACCCTTAACTCATAAATTTTAAAGCGGCTCGCATCACAAAAATTGCAAGTTTTGAAATTTATAGGCTCTTTCCAGGTCCCGACCACTGTGATACCCTGAACCTCCAAAATAACTTTAAAAAGATATAACTTCGACAACTTTGAAAAAAAATAACTTCAACAAGCGTAAACATATTTCACGTGGAGGCCGTTTGCCGCGAGAACTTGATTCTTTGCTGCAGTGGGGAAACCATATGCATGGATTTGCATGACGAGCACAGTATAATCTGAACTGCGGCTGTTGGTGAAAAACTTTAACGTTCAGTGGCATCTGCGTAGCATGGTCGTCATTAAATTAGGACAGAGAAGATGAGAGAGGTGTACTGCAAAAGGGTGGCTACCTGGGCATCTTGGTATTTCCTTCTAAAAAATATATTTTCTTTGTGCAGACCATTTGGGGAAAAAAGTCTGATAGAACAGAACGAAAGAGTCCGCTCCGTTTTATCTGACCACTTTTCTGAAACGCTCTGCGCACCAAGTATATTACTTTTAAAATAAAAGGGGTGGTACATTTTCTCCAAAACAGCACATATAGGTAGAAAGCAATGCTGCAGCGTTGCAGTAGCATTTTTCACAAATAAATTGTGGTTTACTATTGAACTGCAGTGTTTTGTAGTATTAGAAGTTTTTGTTTCGTAATGGGAATTTTGCTCAGCGTCACTCTATCTAAGGCGATGGAACATTCTGGCCACTAGAATTGAACGTCAAATGGACAGTAAACACAAAACTACGATTTGTCCTTAGAATGGCAAAAGCACGTCTCTTGTCGCTTAAATGCATTTGGTGAGCAATAAAGCGTGCGAAAATAGAATGTAGGTGGCTGCCCCGCTTTCATATCTCCGCACCGGCTCGCAGTGACGCCATAGAATTGAATGACGCATTTTGGGGCCTTTCTAACCTCTATTACAGCAAAACATTATTACTGTGCTCTAAGGTATTCAGAGAGATGACCTGGCAGGCCTGAGGAAATCTCTTTGAGGCATTATGGTTGAAGTAAAAGAGAGACTGAAAGTAAAAAAAAAAAAGAGACTGAGAGGACGAAATCAAAGACGTTACACCGACGTTCAAGTAGCGATATCTCGGCGCCAAATTTGAATGTCAAAACTCGGCCGCCAATTTTCCGACTAATAATCAAATGAATCATTACAAAACTATGGACTTGAGAATTTTCAAAGCAGGAGTTATTAGTGTCATCCGATCTAGCATTTTGCTTTAGTGTAACCAAGACGCTGTCCCGACAAGGCATATATCGACTTGCACTTGCTACGCGCTTTTCAGACTTGGAAAGTCGGCCGCAAAGCACGTCCCAAATTGGCTCCGTAATAAGGTGTCGTCGTGTGCATGCAACGAGGCCACGTACAAACCCGTGTCAGCCGAAGCGAAAGACAGGTCACCTTCTAATTCCCCCGTCTCGTTCTCGAAGCGAACGTGCTTCCACGAGACATGGCTAAAGCAAGCCACGAAGGAATTCCCAACGAGGACTCCCGTTTCTTCAGAGAACCACCACCTTGCGAGCGTAAGCTCTTCTTTTCCGTTCTCCCACGAGAGCTTGTGCGTGAGACTAGACAATTTCTCGAGGCTATGGCTTTCCTTATCTTTCTTTTTCATACCCTCAAAAAGAAAAATAGGTTCGTTTCCTGCTTTTTGCGGTTTTAATCGCTCGGCTTCGACATGACTTCTTGCGCTCCCCGCAGCATTTCTCGAGAAACGCTGATAACAAAAATACGCTGCTCTTTTGTGGTATGCCGTTTTGCCATCGATTTCTGTCGAGCAGAACGTGTAACATGCGTGTACCGAGGAGGGCGGATAGCAGGAGAGCAGTCGAAATGAATCTTTCGGTTCCTTGCGTCCCACTTTTTTTGGCGCAAATAAAAAAGAACAAAGAATACAGAATCTACGTTCGGAGTTTTCGAGATAACGGCTCAAAGCTCTAGGTCACTAGGTGTGTGTTTTCTTTCTCGACTTATTTTATTAAACGGCTGAAAGAGTAGCACTAGGAAATGCCCGTGCCATGGCTAGCGAAAAAAAAAAATACTGCGCATAGATAGGCACGCAGAGACAATTGTTATCACCTGCTTTATTTTTGTGTGCTCCCCCATTGAAAAAAAAAAGCAGAAACGGCAAAAGCGGAAGCAGAAGAAAGCGGCTTTCGCAAGGAAGAGCGATCTCACGAATGGAAAGAACGCTGGGAGGTTAAAATAAAAATCAGTCCGGTACATGTTATAGAAGCATAAGGCACCATTAACGAGCTCTGCCATCAGAAAGCGCCAGTCCTATCCAATTTCACGCGCGACTGTCGGTTTTGTGTCCCACGCACAAATCCTTGTCTGCTGGCGGAACTGGAGAAAATGCCTCGGAGTTTGGTGCTAACGCACTTGGAAATACAGAGGAAAGAAACACAAGGGGAAACCCCAGTTTTCGACGGCCGTGTTATAGAGACTGCACAGATGTGCAACGACAGGCTTCGGTTTGTCTCGTGTCGCGCCCATGCGGTTTCACTCGAACGAACCCACCGCCTCCAGTTGTACAGCTCGCTCAAAACGCTCGCATGCGACGAGACGCGTCTGATAATTAGCAACATTACGACGCTTGCCTAATGAAGCCGTACCAAGCTGTGCTGCGAGCGTGTCTCATTGGCTCGAAAGATAATGTAATGTCATGATTCTGCCATTTTTTTTCATTTCTATTCAATTCAGTTCAGTTTATTCAACATCTGAAACATTTTTCGTGCACAGACAAAAAAGCATGAAAATGCGCTTATTTCGATAATTATCATAATCGTCATCGTTATATTGAACGCCATCGTCATTACTGTAGCAATCATCATCATTGTTTAGATATTGTCACCTTTTTCTTTATTTATGATATATTCATTCTCCCCATGGCTACATGACCTTCAGTCGCTGCCTTCTATGACTACTACTAGTGCAGCTACTACTACTATTACTGCTACTACTACCCTGAGTAGTTCTACTACTACTACTAGTAGTGCTACTACTACTACGGTTACTACTACTACTACTACTACTGCTAGTTGTTCTACTGCTACCACTGCTACCATTACTGCTACTACTACTACTGTTAGCAGTTCTACAGCTACTACTACTACTAGTGCTACTACAAATGCCACTTCTGCTAGTAGTGCTACTACTGCTACTAGTACTACTAATATTACTGCTACTACTGTCATCAGTAGTTCTACTGCTACTACTAGTAGTGCTACTACTACTACGGTTACTACTACTACTACTACTACTGCTAGTTTTTCTACTGCTACCACTGCTACCATTACTGCTACTACTACTACTGTTAGCAGTTCTACAGCTACTACTACTACTAGTGCTACTACAAATGCCACTTCTGCTAGTAGTGCTACTACTGCTACTAGTGCTACTACTACTAGTGCTACTATACTATTGCTGGTGATACTACTACTACTACTACTACTACTAAATGTATAACCTTTCCAAAAATGACCAATCCTTGCCTCCGAGAAGCGCCATCATGTACCGCAAACCACGAACATAATTATGTGGAACGCCAAGTTGGTGTTGTCTAAGATGTTCCCCTGTCACGTGGCAACAAGTACGTATAGGCAAAACTGAGATGTGCCTTAACGACAAGCTCAGACAACATTGCAACAATGTAAGAAATGGCAGAGAGGGTCACCTGGAAATGCATTACAGAGATTGCAAGTGTGTACTGGATTTTTGCGCATTTTCCATGATTGCCAAGAGTCGAGACAAGGGGAACAGATTAATCGTTGAGGATAAAATATTACTGAACCCGGTGATTTTCGAGTGACGGTTGCCTCCTTATCTTTAACTCAGAAAGAGTTGCGATTTATCAATGCGACTTGACAGCCACGACACGTGAGAACACTGCGTGAATAACTGGCACCAGTTTTATTTTTTATTGGAATAAGCATCGTTCGAAGTGACGTCCTATGTGTTTGTGTCTCTCTTTTCGTCCGTCGTCTTCTTGGCGCCTTCTATTCCGAATAACACTACACCAACCCGCCCAGTTGTGCACGCTGGCATGCGACAACGATGACGGCAGAGAGTAGTCTAATACCGATGCCACATGATGCACTTCTGATCTGGTCAAGATAAGCTCATTTGTGATCAAATTGCTCTGCAATCATTGAATCCTTTCCGGAGCTTGAGTAATTGATTAATATGTGGGGTTTAACGTCCCAAAACCACCATATGGTTATGAGAGGCGCCGTATAGTGGAGGGCTCCGCAAATTTCGACCACCTGGGGTTATTTAGCGTGCACCCAATTCTGAGCACACGGGCCTACAACATTTTCGCCTCCATCTAAAATGCGGCCGCCGCAGACGGGATTTGATCCCGAGACCTGCGAGTCATGAGACGAATACCTTAGCCACTATACCACCGCGTTGGGGTGAGCTTACGTAAAAAAGTCAATCCTGATCAAATAAGTTTGATCAGGACTAGACGCGATTGCAGTCAAAACTTTTACCGTTTAATATCTATGCGAGGCAACTTCGCTTGAAAAAAAAAAAAAAAAGACTCCAGCCCAAAAGCCCGTTTCGATATGGTTGTTACAGAGAATGCACATATAGCAACGACAGGCTCTGGTTGTCGCGCGCCGCGGCACTGGCGTTTCTCGCGACGGATCGCGTCTCCCTCGTAATACAGCTCGCTCGAAATCCTCGCTTCACACGAGGCAGTGCCGGCTAATTAGCAATGGAAGACGTTTGCCTAATGAAACTGTCCGAAGGAGGTGCCTCGCATTTTTCAAACTCTTCGGTGCGAGATGGGGGTGACGAAGAAACAAAAGGCAAGAAACGTAACCGAGAGAAATCGTTTCTTTCACGGAGGAACGGAATAAATCGATTCGTGTATGCGCCGTTCGGGCCGCAAGGTATGCAAGATATATGACGAGAAGGTGCTCGTAGACAGCTTGTAGAGTCCTTGCTCATATTTTATGTGCAAGAGCGGAGGGGCGTCGCTTCGGATTCGAAACAGATTAATAACGCACCGGGAAACGATGACGTCTGACGTCAAGGACGAAGTTCTGGCTTAATTACGAAAGTTCTGACACAAAAACGAAGAATGTTCGGAGTGGGGTGTTACCCGACGAACGTAATGGACAACATAGTTGCGCTTAGGTTTGTCAGCGTGAAACGTTAACGATATGGTTTTGGTACACAGTTTATTTCTTGCAACGCTTTTCTCTTCTTGGCACGTCGATTAACCGGCTTGATAAACCGTTGAGCTGCTTTGTTTGCGAGTTGGCGTGGCTCGTAGCACCTGCAGTGCTGCTCGTTAATATCTTGTGGTAGGAGCAAACTTGACAGTCTAGTCAACATGTTTAGTCTGGTTAACACACTTACGTAAGCACAAAAAAGGTAATCATTAACTTACGCAGTGTTGAAACTAATTTACGCGTCTATGAAGTGCTAGTGCGATTTGATACCATCTAAAGGTATTTTAGGATGTCCTGAGGGCAATGTCAACGCACGCCTACAATCGTGGCAGGTTTTCAGCGGTGTTTACTCAGTGTAAGTGCTTATGAAAGCAGGAAAAAAACTCGACACACTGCGGAAATTTGTTGTACACGCGTAGGTAGTTAGCGAAGATCACAAAAGCTTGTGAAAACTTCGATTGGAACTTGGTTAACTGTATGTTACCTGATGTAGAAAAGGCCTGGCTGGGGGAGGAGGGCGACGACTCACTCTGGTTCGCTAGCGGTTTGCTGTTCCTACAGTGAGGGGAGGGGGTCCAAGAATAACTAGAAGGAAAAAAATTACGGCATCCGCATCGTATGACCAGCTAGAAGTGATTGGCCTTTTTAACTAGGTCAAGATTGTCGTTTGCGTAATAAAAACGCCAGGGGGCATTTATTCCCCTGAAGAGAGTGCTTTGCCGCATAATGGACGCAGTTGAGGCTCTGCACCCGTTACAGGAAAAAAATGCGGCGTTGAAGAAGGTTGGAAATGTTGCAGGTATTTCTACGGCGTTCACGTTTTACAAAAATACAACGTTCTGCTTTGCTGCGTGACACTACTTTCTTGTCACTGTGGCACGGAGTTTTTTTCTAAAAGACTGTGCTTGCCTAATTATTTCGCATTTTCACGCATTGTTTTGGTGGTTGATCCGTGGAGTAGCGTTCATTTTCTGTGGTATGTCTAGTGGACACAATGCAGAGAAAGCAACGAAAACGTTTTCTGGAGTTGCGTAAGAGACTCTGCTGAAGCCTCGAATACAGAATAATTATTGTCCTCATTTGTCGTAAAGAATAAATGGATGCTCCACCATTATAGGCTTCTTTGATGTACTGATCTTGACGAAAAGTGATGAGAGGGGCTGTGATATATGTCTAACGTGTATGCTGTAGATGCTGCCTTACGTTTAGGAACGTGATGACGTTGGTAGTTAGTTCACTATAAGCGAACATGTTCAAAAGCGAGGAGACTGCCAGCGCATCAGTGCTAGCGAGAAGTTTGCGTCGTCACTGGCTGCCATTGTCATGGTGGGTTCCATGACACACATAATGAGTGGCCACCACCTTCAGCACTGATAGTGATTTGACTGGCTCTTGGCATCTTGTTCACACCGAAAAACAGTCGTGCAACGCCAGTTGACGAGCATACAAAGGACGGAGGAGCTATTAAAACATGGGCCTACCCGACAACAAACACGACCAAAACTTTGGTATATGTACACATAGCTTTGCGTCTTTTGTTATGTTCGTTCACGTGTTTTGTTAGATAAATCGTCTGTTTCAGTTCAGTGGCACCAGCACCGAGCGACACTCTCGTCCTTTTTTGCAGCACTTGCGGTTGATCACTAACTTCTGGTTTTCTAATGCTCCAGAAAAAGTCTTGTAGAAAATAAATATTGCCTGAGCTTGATAGTTCTGGTTCAATTGAAGTGTCATAATGAATACGTACAATATGGCAGCACGAGGTTTAATTGAAGTTGACCAATTAACTGCCATGATAAATGCCAGAATAAACAAGTGCACCAATAGAGCAGCTAGTTTTGCTGGGAGCAGATGGAATTGTTGCGACACCTGGCGGAGTAGATCTCAACCGTGCTCTTCTTTGTACATGGCTCCTGTGATCTGCTCTTACAGCGCGACTAAAGTGCATGTTAACCCGAGGAATACACCAGGGCACAGGAACACAGACGTGCGAGTTACACTACCAGACACCTAAGTCAATGCCTAGAGTCGCCTCCAAGTTTTGTTTCAGTGATTACAGAGAAAATTTCGCGCCGACATTTACTGGCTGTCAGCTATTGAACTGCCGAACACTTGGCATTGGTGCAGTCTTGCAACAAGGGGAACCGGAACCGGAGAACCGGCACAAGGGCGAGGCCCCCACCGTCTCGGCCAGTGACGCCAAACAGAGGACCACGAGCAGTGGCGCTGGATACCTGAGGCAAACGCCACTCATGCGGAGACGAATGCACGGAAACTCCATCAACACTCCGGGAAGCCAGATGAGGCCCGCCCGCCCGGACGAAGGATCAGCCGGAGATACTGGTGAGATACAATTTCTATGCAATGTACAGATTGTTTATCTAGCGCTAGGATGTATATAGATTTTTCTTGTTTTGTTTTGCACAGAATTCCCGGATCTTTCGCCGAAAGCATGCCCATAAGAAGATAGAGAAGATATTTGCATGCTGGAAAACCTTGCATGTATTTAGTGCAGTGTCGGTTGCAGGATATTGCAGTCGCGTACGTCAGATGATAGTGATGATGATCGTAATAGTGGTGATCGCCGTGTTTTGTTTGATAGAATTTGCCGCCAGTAGTTGACTGTGTTTATAGTTAAGGAAAGCTTTCTGTTGACCTTCAAAGCTATAGCTTAGCCGAAAGCAACGCTTGGGCCTACGTACATCGAAGTTACGTTAATCAAGACCACAGAAACCCATTTTTGCTGGGATTGTCCAAGCAGGAGCTAGCTAAAAAATAGTATAGTCGTAAAAAAATATTTCGAAAACAGTTTAATGAGCGCCCTGTAATAGGACAACAGTCATAAGAGCAAGTATAATATTGAAGAATATGGCGAAATAGACACAAAACATGTTGGTAGCTGCTACTTTACCTGTCTTCTAGACGGGTTGGCTTCATTTAGCTTACGTTTTATTCTTTAAAAATATGTGAGGGGTAGTAAACATTCTCGCTGCTACTTGTGGTGGGCAAATTTCGCAGAGGTGATCTTTGGAGTGCGTTCTGATCGTAATGATTTAGGGGCGGGGCGGAAAGAATGCGGGAGGCATACAGCCCCTCCTCATAATTGAGACGCACGCTGTAGAAACAGCCTCTGTTTTCTGAACACGTGCATGACGTTTTAACCTCGTGTTTTAGGTAGGCATGTTCATAGGACAAGTTGGCTGGTTGTTTTCAATGTATGGGATGATACAAGAGCTATATAGTTCCCAAACCTGAAGTTCATTTATCTTTGCTGGGCTGTTAAGAACAGTGGACATGGTATGCTAGAAGGAGAAGAAAATGAGATGCGGTGCATGGCACCAGAACCTTGGTTCTTTTCGCTGCCGCTTCGTGGGCAATTCTGCGTGGTGGGATGTGCCAATATTCAGTAAACCGCCATCATCGTCATCATCATCATCATCATCATCATCATCTTTTCGCAGAGATAAGCGGCAGTGTTCAGACGAGCTGTTCAAAGTTGTTGAGGCATATTTTCCTTAAACCCGGTACATCTAGAAGGAAGTGTTCAATTTTTACATGAGCCTCACGACTGTCCCATAACCCTTCCTTCTCCGTTTGCCCTTCTTATTGCGAGATGTGTTAACCCGAACCGTGATACATCTACTCCATCTCCCGACTCTTCCCGTATCTATCTAGAGTACGAGAACAACGTGGATGTCATCCTGGGCGAAGACGCCGACCTGTCTCGGCAGCAGCAGCAGCATCGCGGCGTCGGCGCCAGCCAGTTGTCCCGCTCGGCGGGTCACAAGCGGGCTTCGCAAAGCGGCGCTGAAGCAGCCGACGGTTGGCAGGGTGACGACCCAGGTCCGGCTGCGGCATCGGGGGAAGGCGACCGGCAGCGTTCCTGGCAAGAGGACGACCCTTGGTCCGAGGATGCCCCGTACCCGTCGGACAAGCAGCGTAGGCGCCGTGGACCGGCCACCGAGGCCGGCGGAGAGGGAAGCCGCTACGAGCCTCCTCTCAACACGATCGCCATGACGACCGTGGCCACCACCGGCGACGTACGTGTTTCCTCCCGCTATATGTGCTTGTTAACAGTGTCACGAGTTTATTCCATGCCCTAGTCGTTTGATTTTTTCTTAACTAAGAAGTGTTGTATGCCGGGGACTGCGGTCCACTAAGACTTCACAGACACTTCCGTGACGAAAATGCGTCAGTAAAATACATATGAAAACAAAAAACTAGGAGATTTTTTTCATAGAATCAGATGACTTGGGAGTCTTCTCAATATGGGACAATAGGTGCCGTGTGCTCAACCCACTGCGCTACCAGCGCACATGCAAACGGTTTCACGAAAGCAGATTATATCTCTCACACCTCTCTCTCACAGTGCTTTGAGTTGGTGGTGGGTAAGGAGGAAGAAAGTGGAGGCTTCGTAGTATGGGAGTTCTGCAAAGTGCTGCATCATCACACGTCACAACGCAAACCACAAGTCTGTATCAGTGATACACCAGTCACCCTTCGTGGAACAGAAGTACTATTTCCTTTTAGAGCACGGCTAAATAAAGATAGGACACTTTCCTCATTTGGCGTGCATTTTTCCTGTATCTATTGTTTCCCTTCCTTGCGCTGCGTTATCACCTTTCAAACAAAAATATTTCCGCCTATTTCAATAACCTCCATAACGGGTGGGATCCCAGGTCTAGCGTGGCATTATCTTATTCCGATATACTACAGCCATTATTGGGAAGTTGTTGATTCACCAGTACCGCATTAGACACTGAGAAACATGAGTATACTCTCATTAGTTACGCATGTGATAGAGGTTGTTTTTATCGTTAATTCTTTTACGAAAATGTAGTGCTGAAGATGCAGTAGTAACTTTATCTTATCACAAACAATTGCACTACTTATCAGCCTTATCTATTTTCACGTTTTGATAGTACCGCCACAATGTATGGGAGGCAATGTAATAATTCACATGGTTCGCATAAAACTTTCATCTGCCACAGTTGATAAGGTTTGATCAAAGTTTTGAAGCTTGCAAAGCAGTATAACTGGAGACAATAAGCATATACCATTTTTGTAGGGGCCGCTCCTACTCGAAGATACTACGATTTGGCAGTGCACTGTGGGACAAAATCGAAGGTGTACTTCGGAGCAGCAGTTCGGTAGGAAATATACGAAAGTTTAGAAATCGTCCTGTTTAAAACACGTATACACTGCACAAGCACGAAAGTCAAAGATATTTGACTCAGCTAAGCCAGAACAATCTATGAATAAATAAAGGGACTTATGACTGGCTTTTATAAAACTCCCAAAGTCTGCGAGTTTCAGCGTTCAAAATCATGCCTATTGTGCACGCAGCAGAAAAAAAAGGCAGCAAAAATAAGGCGAGAAAGAAATGTAATCGCTGGTCTGAGAGCAGTGGTTATAAATTCCGAAAAACGGAGCTTTAGGAAAAAGGCAAGCACTACGCATTCACGGAAAAGAGCGCTTAAGTGGTTAGGAAGAGTTACAAAACAGAACAGCAATAAATAAAATAGATAATTATATCGCCAAGTTTCAGAGTCTTTCATTTGGCTTGCGCCGTCTGTGCTTATCGCTTGTGCCACCACAACGGCGTCCGTGTCGCTCGCGATTAGTTTTTGCCGCGTTACGCAAGAAAGGACAAACAGTTTACGACACCGTCCTGGATAAAGCCACCGCGCTTTAAAGACCCGTATCTCGATCCGAAATGCTACAATATCTCGGGGGCACCCATAAAGATGGGCCACGCTGACTTTCACGTCTAGTAGCAAAAAAGAAAAAAACATTTTGGTTAGCATTACGTACTATGTCTCGTCGATGAACCATTGGTCAGCTATTACACGGATTTGTTACTGGATTCCCGTATGCTTTGTGCCGATGGTTTACGACACTCCGACGTTCGGAACGGCCGCTTGCGTTGCGAAAGTCTCGTGCAATCGCGTCAAATCCACTAATGTGAAATCTGATCAGGGTTATTACTAATATCTACAGATAGAAGTACTTTGACAACAGCGGTCCCCTTTAATATGGTCTTGCTAGCTTAAAATGCACTTTATTACGCGAATCTGGCGTATAACGTTTTACGTATTTTCTTAGTATTTCTTGGTTAAATGCTGTATGATGATAAGGTACTCTGAAACTGTAAAGCCGTGTTATTGTGCAGTGGTGACACCCTTTGTTGAACAGTATGCTATTTGGAGTTACTGTATATACTAACATTAGGTAGCATATATATGGGTCCTAAAAGAGCCATATATATGTGGCATACTGGCAAAGTGTATAGTGTACATGACTCCTAAATGAGCAATTTACAGTTACTACACACAGTGCCCTATAACGGCATACAGGCACTGTGTTCAGTCACTGTATATAATTTCTAAAAGAGTCATGTACAGTAGCTTTGCATAGTGCCGGTGTAACGCGCAGCATGTATTTCGTCGTATTCGTATCTGTGTGAACCTTTGTTGTACGGTATTTCTCAGATCAGTGATTACTCTTTTTAATGAAATAATCACCCCTACCTTTGAGCGTTTATTTTATTATCTTCTAAAGTACTGTACTTATATACCAACAAAATGAGCGACCAGAGTTAGATTAGGGTGTCTAGCAGAGAATATAGGTCTAGTGTGCTCTTTGTGCAGCTGTAGTATAAAAAATGATTACTACTTCCAATTTCAGCCTAACGCTGCTTCTGCTCGTATCAGAGGTAGTAAAGCAAAACTGGATTAATGTTGGCTGCTAAACCACGTCGCACGTAGAAGCCATTCTTTCATGGGATGCGAACACAATGCGGGAATTATTTCTGCCTGGTCGTTTGTTTTAATCAATGTTCATGGCAGAGACGACATTATTCACTCATTTTTGCCCATAACACGGTGTGAGCTTATAGAAAACATTCTCGCCTAACGACTGCGTTAACCAAACAAACGATCGCGGTAACGACGTTAAATCTTTGTCGTGATCGCTGGTTCAGCTAAGTCGGTCGTTAGGTTATTGTGCGGGAACGTTGTTATTGACGGCTGAACTTTGCTGTTGTGAATGGATATTTTCACGCACAATTTTCGTATTGCTTCATGATTTCTGAAAACTTCATAACCCAATATTATCGAAAGAGAACAGGAGCAGCCCAAGCCATACGTAGGCAGCAGCTTCTGTTTAACACTTGCTAAAAAGAAAAGAAGTCGATGAACCATTTTGAGGAAACAAAATTGAGGTGTCGTGTGGATCATTTCCCATCGTTTCTTTTTTTCATACGCATTCTGAATAGAGGTAATCTACACCAGGGGCATCAAACACGCTTCCCGTGCTTTCATCGCTAGTGGTTCAGACTGTGCTTCCATCGAAATTTTTTCCCTTAATGAGCATGTCAATAAGCTACGCAGGCATAACTGGTCTGAAGCATTATCCTTTACTTAGGCACCCCATGCGGTCACCTTGTGGCCAAACATAACTGTTGAACAAACACTCTATATCCATAATAAACGTCAAGAATTGAGCCATGCTGTTCATCGCTAATTCCGTTTGCAGAATGATCCCGAGAATTCTCATTCACGATTGATATACGAGATATGGGAGGCCAGGCCTAGCGCTATACTACATTTAGCGTATGTTTCTCGCTAGCTGGGGGGAGTCTGACACCCTTGATGTGTGCTCTCTGATTCACTTTTACATTTGGTGGCTGGAAAGGGGCCTTGGTTATGAATCGATACACCCCTTGTCTATTCGTCGTCCTAATTTTCTTTGCCCCACAGTATAGGTAGCGAACCGGACACACGTTTGATTGACCTTCCGTCTTTCACTTTCCTCCTCCTCTCTCTCAAGCGAATTCAAAAGCAAAACCATTTCCTCTCCCGCTTATTTTTTTTTCAGCCCGTTTTATCAAGAAACTGCTGTTGTGTCAACTATTTTATAACTGATGTTTGAAATGGGGGGTTTAACGTCCCCAAAACACCATATCATCGTGAGAGACGCCGTAGTGGAAGGCTCCGAAAACTCTGACCACCTGGGGTTCTTTGATGTGCACCGAAAGCTAAGCACACGGGCCTACAGCATTTAGGCCTCCATCGAAAATGGAGCCGCCACAGCCGCGATTAAATATCGCGTCCTGCAGGTCAACTATAGTAATCGTGAATCCGTTCTTATTGTAAAGCTTGCATATCTGTGATCTTCTGCCAGCAGGAGTCGGTGCCGGCTCCAGGAATGACGTCGCCGTGCCAGCAGCTCTCCTGCTCGAGGACGGGCCGTTGCGTCCAGGACGAACGAACGGGCAGCGTGCGATGCGCATGCGCTCTCGGCTACACGGGCGCCTTCTGCGACCAAGGTGCGTCATGCTTTCACACGATCGCAGCCCTGGATGAATTTTCTTTCTGCGATTGATATCGCTAACTCGCAACATACTAGCACTCCCAATACCCCAGCGTTGTAAGAACTTGAGAGTGTTTGAGGACTTGAGGTTGTGTTTTTGTTGCGCCAAAGAAGGGCATTTCCCGCACTTTTTTTCAATATCAATATACTCTTGTAGGAGAGTCGTGACACCCGAGAGAATCTTGGCATGCATATTTAAGTAGATTGTATTTAAAAAGCATGTCTTTTTAGCCTGGGAAATCAAGAATCACCGAAAAAAGTAACAAGTTTTTTTTCTCTCTCTCTTTCAGAATGTTTAATGCAATAACGCAGTTTTGAAAGGATGGCAGTGCCACTGCCCGACTGTAACCAGGCGTGTGCCTCTTTGTGCGAATGTGGCGCTTACCATGTTTCCTTTTTCCCCTTTATTTATGTTTCTCAATCTTGCAGGAAGGCTGGGATTTATTTTAAAGTCAATGTCGCTGACGAGAAGACATTTCGAGACGACTTGTCGTAGACATGCACTTCTTCTTGAAATGTTACGACGTTCTCTGATAAATTAACGCTTATCGCCTTATGCGAATTAATCACGTGAAGATCACATAGTACGAGTGCAGAGATTTCGCATTAGAGCATGCTTTCTTGAAAATCTTTTGAATTCACTGGGACAGGAGTCTAAACCACGCGGTGGCCCGTGTCTCCACAAAGAATGAAATCTTTGTGACATTGCTAATGATACTCGCATTATTTACTCACCTGTTGTGCTCAGTAGCACGTTGTTCGGGCAAGATAGAGAGCCGGGACTGTTATCAAGTATACTTTCTCTTTGTGAGGCACCCCAAGGGGCCACTGTGTGAGGAAACACAACCATGCGGAAAAAATCTGTATGTGATGATGAGTACACATATGTTTCTGGAATTCTGCCGCCTAAACTGCTTGAGAAATGATCCAACTATGCGATATGGAAAATGCGTTTTTTTGTTTTTTGAATGGCAGTCCGTCTTTACTCGCAGACGCTGCCTGCGTCGGCCTTTCGAGATGAGAGAGGGGGAGGGGGGGGCGAGAATTGGCACGAGACGCGAGCATGCGCTGTTGGGGTGTGGACGGCGCCGCCACCGCTGCCGCCAAAGCGTGACATCGTGCGACTGATAAATGCTCTGCATTTTAAAAATTGGCATCGTATCTGCACGTTTCACTGCAAAAGTCGTCGAAAGACGGTAGCCTTGCGTCTGGATGGAGTAAATAAAACGTTTATTTAATGTCCTGGGCGAGAAAATTCATGAATGGGATTCTGGAGGCGCTGCGGCTGCGTTTACGCTTCGTCTGACATGAGCGCCATCTGGCCGTAATCTTTGAAAATGCAAGGATGGCCTCCGATATAGACGGTTTCAAGGTCACAAGCGTTGTACTAAAGAAACTTCCGGTCTTCTCGTATACCAGCTCTTAACGTTGAAACGGAATGCACGTTTTTAATTTCTTTTCAAGCGTAAGGAAAGTCTCTCTCGTTTTTCACATAAATGAATCGTGCGTGAAGTTTAAGAGCATGTTTTATAAATTTTACGTAGCTCAAAAGAACATTTATTTGAATGTATTTTGCCTAAAAGTGGAAGGAATTTTTGTAAAATTAGCGGGCTATTTTCTAAAACTTTGTGGTCCTTCAATGCTATTGGTGCACACCGATGCACAAAACCGGATGTCACCAAAGGGTTGTGGCAGCGTGTGCGGGTTATTTTGGAGACCATAACTTGTAGAATGCAAAGTGATGGGTAGGTTCCGTCACCGTATTTCGTACTAGCAAAGCGCAGAGAAACCCGCCTTTTCGTGCATTGAGTGGCATTCTCAGTGCAGCGTAATAAATAATACGTTCTTTATAATTACTAACGTATGCTTTGTACGGTATAAGAAAATATGCCACAGATATTGACATGTTGAAGTTGTGGCCAGGTACGTGAAATATTTACCTTCAATCGAAAATATGCCCTAGTATGAACGCCGAAATCAGATCAATATTGGTGGGCGCTGTGGATGCGGTTGAATTTCAGTCATATCGGGTGACGCACAGGGAAGTTGTCTGGGAGAGCAAATTTTTTTCGACGAAGTGTACCAAGAGAGACCATCGTCATTAATAAATGTTTGGCATAATATTAGCTCAAAGAACCGCCGTAGCCGGTTTTTTTTTGAACCCGGGTCGGTGGCAACCCTACAATAAATAGGGTTCCTTGCGCACTAAAAAAAAGTAACTGTAAGGAGCAAGCCAACATTTTTTTTTATTTCAACCGATGTATAAAAAAGCAAGAAACGCGGGTCACTGCCAAGGGTCTTTTTTTTTTTTTGAGGTGCATTTTCGGGTTTTGTTCGCTACAAACGGCATCACGTGGCTTTAATTCACATGGAAGCATGCCACAACGTGTGACATCACGATGACGTCACAGTATTTGGCGATCCGTGACATTACTATGACTTGATATGGTGACGTCATCCCGTTACGATGATTTTTTTTTTTGCTTCACTTGTCCCCAACACCATGGGAAGATTACCATCGATGGTAAAATTCCCCGTCTCATGAGACATGCAAGGTCTTCGCCTTCGAAACTCATTTACTGTGATCATTGCATTGTTACATGAAAAGGGGTTCACGGTCCTCTTATATGCGCTCACTCTAAATAGCTAGCGGGTTTTCCTGTCATATGCGCCAGAAGAGTGTTCGCATTGATCTGTGGCAATTAAGCATTATTCACTGGATGGATGCACGCGCAGAAGTGGACCTGCGACGTCCCCGCTTTTCCGGTTCGTCGTACCTGGCCCTGCCGACGCTGCGGGACGCGCACAAGTCGATGCAGATCACGCTCCAGTTCCGGCCGGAGACTCACGACGCCCTGCTCCTCTACTCCGGAGAGACAGCGGAGCTCCAGGGAGACTACTTCGCCATCCTGCTGTCCAAGGGCTTCGTCGAGTTCAGGTTAGTGGAGCACCGAGAGAGAGAGAAAAATAATGCTGGAAGGGTAGTTAGCTCGGCTGGTTGACACAAATTTATCGTTGTAAACAGCGGAAAAGACGGGACGAGCCACGCAGCAAGGATTGACAAGAAAAAGTGGTGATAGTAACACAGTTTTTTACTTAAAGTAATAAAAATAATACTAGTATCAAGAGTGCTACTATTATTACTACTACTACTGCTACCGCTACTACTACAACTAATAATAATAATAATAATAATAATAATAATAATAATAATAATAATAATAATAATAATAATAATAATATTAATAATAATATATTAATAATAATAATAATAATAATCATTTTAACAATAATAAAATAGTAGTAATAATAATAAGTGACAATTTCGAGCTCCTTCATATTTTTTGTGTGCCTTCTCCTGTTTTCTGCATTTAAATGCAATAAAATGTAAGGATATGCAATCTGTTATAATAATATGTATTATTATTACTAATATTATTATTATTATTATTAATATTATTATTATTACTACAATTATTACTATTATTATTACTACTATTACTACTATTTTTACTATTGTTGTTGTTGTTGTTAAAAGGGAAAGGGCACGAAGAAAATATGAGCAGGCTGAAAATTGCCGTCTAAATACTGTCCTGTCACGGTACCGTGACGTCAAAGATGAAAACTATTTATTTGGTCAAACTTTTGCTCGGTGAACGAAAACTCAGATTACAGCAATACGCACTGACACTGATAGCGGCGAACAGAGCGTCGGTTGTTGATCAACTGACGAGTGGTGAAGCGCGTCGGCATTCATACATGTGGCGTCCAATGTTCCAGCGTTATCTCTTACGGCCACGTAAGTAATAGAAGAATCTGTTGTGTTCGCATTGTGTGTGTAGTCTTGACAAAATGATCTACTAAAATAGTGAAGCTTCTCCAAAACTCAATTGATTGATTGATTTTTATGGGGGGTTTAACGCCCCGAAGCCACCATATGATTACGAGAGACGCCGTAGTGGAGGACTCCGGAAGTTTCGACCACCTGGGGTACTTTAATGTGCACCCCAAATCTCATTCTCGAACACTGAGTTCTGATTTGCACTGACCATTCCTGACAGACTTTCTGGGCGTGAACCGAATACTGCAAGCTCAAAATTAGGAATTACGTGTGGCAATATTCGCAATGGCTGCTGCGCGTTTGGAAAGCTAAGGTGGTAAAAATAGTATAAGATAGGAAAAGAGGAAAGTAAAACAAATAACACATACCATCACAGAAATAAGCAGTAAGATAGAAAATTACCTTCAAAGGCGAAGCCAAATTGGTTTTTTCATGCAAGGTATCAGTGCTCAATAAGCCTGGTCGCGCCAAGCAACGATTCCCTTTAACAGGTATGAAATGCGAACCGTGTGCACTTAAGTCTAGCACATCCGTATTTCGTGATGAACAGTGCCCGAGGTCCAATGAATATGTCTTACTTCAAAATAATTAATTCAAGTGCCTTACACGAGTCACAAGGCGAACGCAATAAGCTGTACACACGTACTCGCCAATATAACTGTTTGTGCATTAATGCAAAGCCATCTATCACCTTAAATAAAAAAACAGGCGTGTCCTTAAAGCGAATGACCGTGCAGAGCATGCTGAAAAAATTTTACCGACCCTTCCTCACGAGTTCGAAAATGCACGCAAAGCACCGTGCTTCATATTCTCCCAAGAAGTGATATTTCTTTGTCTTGAAACGTTGCAAACGCCTGACTCGCACATTCTTAAGAAGCCTTGAAGATGTGTGCCGCCTGAACAATTTTATGGGCCCTATGGCTCCTGCAGCTGTACAAAATAGAAGCGGCACCAGAGCTGCGATACAACTACAATGCCGGCAATGCAATGAAAAATTTGAACTTGCCGGGCCATCCTGGGAATTGTGGTGCTTACTTAATCGCACGCTGATGCATAGCTCACAGTGGCCCACATATGCGCATTACACAACAGGGGAATAGAGCGCACAAATAGGAGGTTCTGAGATACGTATAACTATGAACATCCATGACAGTACAACCCACCCTTGTACTTTTTCTAGTCAAATCTTTCTGTGTGCGTAGTCGAGTTTCTTGCACTGTTCATTGAGATGAAAAATCAGAAGCAATGTAAAGATGTTTGGATGAGGTAAGGCATGCAGAATTGTGGCTAATAAAGCGATTCCAAAAATAAACATTGACTTCAGCCTTCAATTGACAGCAGTCTGTCAACATTTTTAACACCTTCATAGGTGACTGAATACACTGGTAAGTAATGTCCGGATATTTGTCACAGATGATGCGTACAAAATTGTGGTTGATGAATTGATTTTTGAAAAATTATGAATAAATGATTCCTAAAGAAAGCATTAACTTGAGCAGAAAAATTTACGACTGTCTGTCAGCATTGACAACGTTCTAGGTGAGTCGGTACGCTGGCAAGCAATCTTTGTTGAGGGTAATGCATATAGATTTGTGGTTGATTCTAATAAACTCTAACGATTAAGGTCGTGTGCTTCTGGACATTCATTTGTTCGTGTTGGCAGTAGATAATATTTAAAGCAGATATTTATGTGCGCGCACTACCCACGCTACGAATGCAAGGACACCATATATAAACCCATGAACAAACATACACGTGCGTGCGACCTTCGCGTGTGCGTTTGTGTGCGTGTATAGTAAACACATACACAATAAAAACAGGTTTGGGGGAAGGATTACCACAGCTTGTAATTATAGAGTGGTAGAATGGGTATAGCACTACGACTTACGCAGAAAATGAGCATATGCGAAAAATGCACTCACACACGTTGTGCAATAAATTTTGTTAAATGCTTGCTTATAATAACGAGACTTTACGCTTGTAGAAGCCCGAATATTGATAATAATGCCCACACGCTAAATATTGGTGCACTCACCGAAGATAATTAAGTCGTCGCATGCGAATTAATTGGAGCAAACTACCATAGTGTTGGTCACTTCCTTCCTAATAAGTAAGTGTGATTTGCACTGTTCTCCGTCGTGCGTCATCGGAATCATTTGGGAAGTAATTCAACGATACGTTGCCATCTTTTCACCACGATGTCACGCATTATGACACACTGCAGTAGTCTCTCGACATATCACTTCCTTCTTTTACAGGCTCGCACGTGCGGCATGGAGAAAACAAAGGAACTAGGTCGCCAATTATTAATGCGCGCAACATGACAACACATCTTCTTTCAAGGTTGACCTTGTTAGCGCCATTTCACGGCGTGGCTGATAGATCTCGAGTGCTCAGTTGGAGTCACCAATTGGTGATTTGAAGCATAAGGCCGGGCGAGGTAGTATTTTTCTCTCTAGTTAAGCTTACGTTCATGTTCAGTGGTATTGAACATAGTCGGATGTCTACGCACCTAGTATCAATGAAATTGTTTAACAAGTAAAAAGTAATAATGAAAAAATAAATAAATTGTGGTAAAGCCTTTGAACAGTGGGTCATCCTCTTCAGCGCCTTCTAGTGGGTCGCCCTTTTTCTTAAGAAGAAGAGCAGCTCGTGCAGAGAGTCGATCCCCGCATTGACTGTCGCTGTCGTGAATCATCGCTGAGTGTCCGTCAATAAACCGCTTAACAATTTGGTGGAGAGTGCTGAGAGTGCTGTGCCCTTCAAACACCTTCGGTCAGCATTCGATGCCCTTGGAGCTTCGATCCCGTACCGTGCCTCCAACCATGTACCAAGACGCCGCCCAGCAAACCCTTCCTCCTACGTCGCCGCCATGTCCCGGTGTCCCCCGCATCCGCGACCCTCCTGTCTTCACCGGCGCGGATGGCACCGACGTCGAGGACTGGCTTGCCATGTACGAACGTGTGAGCGTCCCCAATCATTGGGATGAGGCAGCTAAACTAGGCAACCTGTTCTTCTACCTTGCGGGTGTGGCCGGAATGTGGTACAATAACCACGCATCTGATTTCCCGACTTGGTCCGCTTTTAAAACCGCTGTCGTCGACGTGTTCGGCCGCCCTGCTGTTCGTAAGCTGCAAGCTGAACAGCGTTTACGTGAACGAGCCCAGCAGACCGGTGAGTCCTTCACAAGTTATATCGAGGACATCCTTGACTTGTGCAAGAAAGTCGACCCGAACATGTCAAAGGCTGACAAAATCACGCATGTTCTTAAAGGCATCGCCGACGATGCCTTCACCAAGCTCCTGGCAAAGAACCCCCGCACTATGGCAGAAGTCATCATGTTATGCCAAAGTTACGACGAGCTGCGGCGGCAGCGCTTGATGACCCGTCGTCCGCCACCACGTGATGCTGATCTCTCGGCCTTGTCAGCAGTTCCAGACCACGCAACCTTGCTCGCCGAAATCAAGTCGTTCGTGCGTGAGGAAGTTGCCCGCCAGGTCTCTCTACTGGCTTTTGCTTCCCCACAACAAGCTCAACAGCCATCAAGTACACTTCTACCTCCGCTCCGCCGAGCCATTCAGCAGGAAATCGCGGAGGTCGTCCCTGAATACCACCAGCCACCTCCTGCATCTGTGCCACTCAGCTACGCCCAAGTTGTTGCCAGGCCGCCCCCACCGATTTCTGTCACTGTTCCGCTAAATTACACCGAAACCGTCGCGAGGCCCCAGGCCTTTGGACAACCTGTCTCGCCTACATACGCCGGCGTCACCCACGTGCCCCGAGTGCCGCCTACCATGCACTCATATCAGCAGCCGGCTCGCCAATTGCGTTCTGCGACATGGATGCGACCAGCAAACCAATGGCGCACTGCTGATAATTGCCCCATCTGTTTTGCTTGCGGTTGCGTCGGTCATGTGGCACGATATTGCAATCGTGTGCAGCAACCGCAGGTCGCCTCCAACTTTCCCAGCCAGTCAAGACGCTCTTATGACCAACCGCCGCCTATGTCACCGTCGTCCCGCCCCGTTCCGTCTACCCGCCGTTCACCATCTCCACGACGTCGCTCACTGTCACCGATGCGGCCACGTCCACTCGAGGGCGACCAGGAAAACTAGTCGTCGCAGTCCACGAGGCAAGGGCTGCGACGCTGTCGAACTGCGGAAGCCCTCAGGAAAGCCCGTCGAACGTGATAGACGTGCTTGTGGATGGCGTTCGTGCATCTGCCCTTGTAGATACTGGAGCCGCCGTATCCGTGATGGACGAAAAACTTTGCCGATTACTGCGCAAAGTGACCACGCCGCTTTGCGGGCTCTCCCTCCGTACAGCCAGCGCCCAAAGAATTCACCCTACAGCGATGTGCACAGCCCGCCTTATGATTCAGGACGTGATGTATGCGGTCGAATTCATCATAATTTCTTCATGCTCTCACGACGTCATTCTAGGATGGGATTTTCTCTCCCGCCACGACGCCGTCATTCATTGCGCACCAGCAGAAATAGAACTCGCGCCATTCTCTTCTTTGACGCCGGCCGACAGTCCATCCGCTGCAAGCAAGTTACTCGTCAGAGACGACACTCAAGTGCCTGCAAACTCGTCCGTTGCGGTGTCGCTCTACTGCGCAAGCCTTTCTGACACCGCTGCACTCCTCTCGCCATCTCATCGTGTTTTCATAAGAAAAAGCTTGCTGGTTCCTTTCGCGACCGTCCAACTCACTCACGGCAGCACCACTATTTTTGTTGTGAACCCATCTCCGTACAGCGTTACGTTGGTGCGAGGAGAATGTTTCGGCAGCGTGGAACCCATCGAAGACGCGCAAGTTATGGATCAACCCGATGACATGCACTACCTAAGTTCCTGTACGCTTGGTGCTGTTTCGACATCTGCTTCATCATCCGACGATATATTCGGTCCCTGCATACCCGACGACCTTACGCAGGGCCAGCGTTCCCAGCTTTTGGGCCTGTTGGAAGAATTCCGCTCTTCTTTCGATGTCGCTCAACCTTCTCTCGGCCGCACATCCACCGTTACGCATCGCATCGACACAGGCACACAGCCACCGCTGCGGCAACGTCCATATCGCGTATCTCCCACAGAACGCCGTGTAATCAACGAGCAAGTCGACGACATGCTTCGCCGCGATGTTATTCGCCCCTCTAGCAGCCCCTGGGCATCTCCTGTCGTTCTCGTCACGAAGAAGGACGGTTCTGTGCGGTTCTGTGTGGACTACCGACGCCTCAACAAGATCACTCGTAAGGACGTGTATCCACTACCGCGGGTAGATGACGCGATTGACAGCCTGCAAGGAGCAGAATTCTTTTCATCCCTCGATTTGCGCTCAGGGTACTGGCAAGTGCCTATGGCTGAGGACGCTCGACCAAAGACCGCTTTTGTCACCCCCGACGGCTTGTACGAGTTTAACGTTATGCCGTTTGGGCTGTGCAATGCGCCCGCCACCTTTGAGCGCATGATGGATACAGTTCTGCGTGACCTGAAATGGCACACGTGCCTGTGCTACCTCGATGACGTCGTCGTTTTCGCTCCTGACTTCTCGACGCACCTTCAACGCCTTCGGCATGTTTTAACGCGTCTGAGAAACGCCAGTCTGCAACTGAACCTAAAGAAGTGCCAATTTGCAGCTCGGCAGCTGACAATACTCGGCTACGTCGTGTCCAAGGACGGAATTCTTCCTGATCCAACCAAGCTTCGGGCCGTGACCGAGTTCCCCAAGCCGACATTCGTGAAGGAACTGCGCAGTTTCGTAGGACTGTGTTCCTACTTTCGGCGCTTCATTCGAAACTTCGCGACTATCATATCGCCGCTGACGAAGCTTCTCGGAAGTAACGGGCCTCTCCATTCGTGGTCATCACAGTGCGACGACGCTTTCAGAACACTTCGTCGTTTGTTGACGTCGCCTCCCATACTCCGCCACTACGACCCTACGGCCCCTACAGAGGTACACACGGATGCCAGTGGTGTCGGCCTCGGCGCTGTCCTTGCGCAGCGCAAACCAGGGTTCCCGGAATATGTCGTGGCGTACGCGAGCCGTACGCTTACTAAAGCCGAGACTAATTACACAGTCACCGAGAAAGAATGTTTGGCAATCGTCTGGGCCCTTGCAAAGTTCCGACCTTATTTGTATGGTCGCCCATTTGATGTCGTCACCGACCACCACGCACTATGCTGGTTGTCGTCATTGAAAGATCCCTCAGGCCGTCTCGCCCGGTGGGCACTTCGCCTGCAAGACTATGACATCCGCGTGCTGTACCGCAATGGAAGGCAACATGCTGACGCCGACGCCCTGTCGCGCTCTCCCTTGCCTGACGACAATGCCAACAACTCAGTGTCTCACCTTGCCATTTCTTCGATTAGCATTCATGCTATTGCTACTGAACAGCGCAAGGATCAATGGATTGCCTCACTGATAGACTTGCTGACTGATCCATCCACTCCATTCACTCGCGCGTTGCGTCGTCAAGCCCACCATTTCGCCGTTCGCGACGACCTCCTCCATCGACGCAATTACAACGGTGACGGCCGCCAGTGGCTACTAGTCATACCTCGCAGTCTGCGCTCTGACATATGCGAATTATTTCATTCTGATCCGCAGTGTGCGCACTCCGGGGTATCGAAGACTTACCACCGCATTCGCCAACGGTACTTTTGGCGCGGCATGTACCGCTACGTGCAGAAATTCGTTCGCTCCTGCATAGAATGTCAGCGCCGCAAAACTTCAACGCACCTGTCGCCGGTAGGTCTGCAACCTCTACCTTGCCCTGCCAGGCCGTTTGGGCGCGTTGGCATCGATTTGTATGGGCCACTTCCACTAACGTCGGCTGGTAACCGCTGGGCCATTGTTGCTGTGGACCACCTCACGCGATACGCCGAAACGGCCGCTCTTCCCGCGGCTACAGCGAGCGATGTGGCTTCCTTTCTGCTCCAACGATTCATCCTGCGACACGGCCCACCCCAGGAACTGCTCAGTGACCGAGGCCGTGTCTTCCTGTCTGAAGTCGTTCAAGCCATTCTCAAAGAGTGCAACGTTGTTCACCGCAAAACTGCTGCTTACCACCCGCAGACGAATGGCCTCACAGAACGCTTCAACCGTACGCTGGGCGACATGCTCTCCAAATACGTCACCGCCGATCACACAAATTGGGATTCCATTCTACCCTTCGTCACCTACGCATATAATACCGCCCCTCAGAGCACTACTGGCTTTTCACCTTTCTTTTTATTATATGGAAGGCACCCGTCACACACCATTGACACGATACTTCCGTACAGGCCAGATCCGTCTGAGTGGGCACCTATTTCTGCTACAGCCAAGCTTGCTGAAGAATGTCGAGAGCTTGCAAAGACCTTTACTGCGCATGATCAAGAGCGGCAAAAAAGCATTCGCGCTGACGCCAGTACTACTGCACCCACATTCCTCCCTGGAGCGCTCGTCTGGCTCTCGATCCCTACTACTGCAACTGGCCTATCTTCAAAACTATTGCCTAAATACGAAGGCCCCTACCGTGTCGTCAAATGCACTTCCCCAGTCAACTACTTGATTGAACCCATCGAACAATCTTCGGACATGCGTCGTCGAGGACGCGACATTGTTAACGTGGAGCGCCTCAAGGCCTACCATGACCCGCTCATTGTAACCAGCTGTTAGGTCGCCAGGCGGCTCCCTTTTCGTACCCGGGGTAGTTGTGGTAAAGCCTTTGAACAGTGGGTCATCCTCTTCAGCGCCTTCTAGTGGGTCGCCCTTTTTCTTAAGAAGAAGAGCAGCTCGTGCAGAGAGTCGATCCCCGCATTGACTGTCGCTGTCGTGAATCATCGCTGAGTGTCCATCAATAAACCGCTTAACAAAATAAATAAATAAATAAATAAACACATAAACAAATAAAGAATCACAGTTTTTCCGCAAAGGCGAAGCAAGGAATGCGATAGCAACAAAAGAGAAAATCACGCGAAGAATGACAAGCACACCCAAACGTGCCCCGCGTTGCTAAAGCACAAATTACGCACGAAACGTACTGACAAATATAGATGAATGTGAATAAGTGTTTCGCTATTACTTCCCTATGTTGGAAAAGGGTGCACTTTTTGCAACCGGAGGCTGTGCAGCGAGTGCAGAGACCTTTGTGCACCCAGTAACAGCAACAGAATCTTTCTGGTGAAAGCCCAAGGCGGATGATTCTTCCCACCGCGAGATAAGCGCGCACACGCGTGAACGTCTACCCACCCACCTCCACAGGGCAAATTACACGTGCGAAATGAACGAATCAGCTCGTGTCACCGCATCGTGACGATCTGGCAACGTGCGCTCATTGCGCCACCTCGTTGGTAATGCTGAAAACACAAAATTTGCCCCAGGATGGCCATCACCAGCATAGGTGGCAGATATAAATAGCTTGCTGTTTCAACGTTGAAGGAGGTGATCCCTCGTGGCTCAGTGGCTAACGCCTCGCACGTACAAGCAGAAGGTCGGACGTTCGATTCCGCAAGCTGAAGTCTTTTTCTAGATTAGTTTTCTTTCTGGTGTTTTCATATATATAAATACATATACATATATGATGAATAATGGCGACGCCGATGCCGTCAGCGAAATACAGCCGAGAGTGTCTATATCATTGTTATTCCATTAATAAATACATAAAAAGGCATAAATAAAGTGACGTTCTCTTCAGAAAAGACTAAAAACAGGCGAAGTGTATTGTTTTTACTCACTCGGTCACTTGAATCACCTCCCATATCAAAGCTTTCTGCATGTCGCTTGGTGTCGCCGCACTTCCGGGATCAACGCCTTTTTTATAGTTCAAGTGATGATGTTCTCGGAGATCATCAGACGATGAATAAAGAAGAATGGCTGGAGCTGCTGTCTCAACAGCTAGTGCCAAAGGGTGCATTCCCCATTATCGTCATCACGAATGTTTGTGCATTTGATTGTTGCCAATAGAGGTTTTGGTGGGTGTCCGGTAGCTGCATCTTTCTCGCGGCGCTACCTATATAAGGGCGGCGTTCCACAACAGATGTCATGATAGGGGAATGTGAATATCTGAAATTTTCACGTCCCTTGTAGTGACTTCGAACATCAAGAGCTCATCAATTAGCCATTACCCTGAAACATTACTGCTTGCTTGTGAACAGGTTCGACTGTGGCATGGGTCCTGGAACACTGCGCAGCGATCAGCCGGTGCTGCTCAACGCCTGGAACACGCTCACAGTGTACAGGGACCGATGGGACGCTTGGATGCAGCTGAACAGCGGCCACCAGGTTCAAGGACGTTCCAAAGTGAGTACAACCAGTGATGGTGTAGCCCGCCGTATGCTGTTGTGTAGACTTAGCAGTAATGAAATTAGTTTTTCTTGCTTTTTTAGTGATGAATTATCTTGGCGACTTGGTGTGGTAATCTTGTAATGCAACAAATTATTTCAAGTGTGTATATTCAAGAAAATTAATCGTCGGTTTCCAAGATACTGTTGACAGTAATATGGCATGTCCGCTTGTCTTATGGCATGGCAATTGGACCAATTAAGGAAACCAAGGTAACAAATAAAAGGCAATGAGTACAAAACCTCATATTTTGGATGAGATGGGCCCACAAAAAACGTGCGAAACATCTCATCTTAAAGAAATGACAAATGTTATTTGAAGATTACACTCATTGAAGCTACAGACAGGAGGGCTAGACGGTGGCTGTATGCTTGCTGACTTTTGTCACTGCAATATATTTACATGTCGAAAGAAATGGTAATGTACTGTCATTGGTCTTAGCCAGACGAACTTTGTAATGCAGATCTTTAGAAATGTTAGAAAAGAGTGCCTGGCAATGTAATTGTATTGATTTTTTTAGGAGTAACCTTACAATCCCTGCTTGCGTTTTACCAATGACCTTGAATTGTCTACTGAACGCCTGCAATGTACTTGCCCTTAACTTAATATCCAGTATACCTGTACACACATTTTGGGGGATGCAGAATGCTAGAGTGTCCTGTTCTGTGCGATGCCATTGCACGTTAAAGGGGAACTCCAGTGCATTCGTTACAATGAAGAGATAATGGCATTTTCAGATAGTATTGACAGTCCTGTAACAGCTAGGGCGGTTTGTTTTGCCCAGACACTTGTCAATGATTACATATAAGCTATGGACAACGAGTCGAAGCAGAAACAAAAATCTGGGAGCTACTCCGTCCTCCATAGTGGGTATCGGTTGACGTCACGAAATCTGTATCTGATGTGGTCACTAAATCGGCTACACACCGCCACGGCTGGCCTAGGTATAAAAATAGCTCGCGTGCCTCTTGACGCGCAATAAGCAAACTGGGGATGTCAGCCGAAGCGAAATATAGCTGTGCCAGCTCGTCTGAATTTACCAGTGACAACTTCAGTGATAATTGCAGCTACTACCTGAGGGTGGAAGCATCGCTTTTTGATTTCGACCCAGCGTCGCGTAAAGCATTTGACATGACCCGAATCGATCTTTTAGTTGCTCGGAATTGTGCATGCTAGTGTAAGGCCCAATGTCAACGACCAATAAGACGCTGTATGCACCTGACAAAACTAAACTCTGCTCGCGTCGTTGTCGCTTTAATAAAAATAGCGTGCTGCATCCGTCTGCTGGGCAAGTTGGGGTTTTGAAAAAAGAGTGAGCACTTACGTCACGTAGAAGGAGGGGCCTGCATTTGCAAGTGGGATTCCCGAGTTGGCTACCAAATTTTAAATTTGGTTTTCTAAAATTGTAAATGACTTACGCTTGTATAATTTGGCAGGTATTACCACGGTACTGACGAGAACACATGTTTAAAGTTTTATTGAAATAGGTTAATATCGAAAAATAGCCGCAGTTAACGTTTCAAGAGCACGAAGTGGTCGATATTTCTCAAGCCTTCTAATTGGTTGTGGAACATAAAGCCTTACATTATCCTTTACTCTTTTACACCCTTTTCCCCCCTCCCAAATACTGTTAGAAAATCAGTGGCTTCCCCGGGTTAACCTTCCTGACTTTTTTTTTTACCGTTCTTTCTCTCTAGTGTCCCTCTTTACTGCTACCTGTGAGCCTCATAACGTATACGTTGTTTCTCTTGCGTTGCCAGGGCCTGTTCTCGAGGATAACTCTGCGGCTGAACGTCTACCTCGGCGGGTCTCCCAACGCTAGCCTCGCTGCCGGCAGGCTGGGCGTCAGGGAAGGATTAGTGGGCTGCATTCGACATCTGGAGATTAACGGGCGCCGCTACGACTTCCGGTCCACGTCGCTAAGAGGCGACGCCATTGAAGGCCTCGACGTTGGTATGTGTTTACCTCAATGCTTTCTTGCTCCTGGTGGTTAACGTTTCCAGTTGATGTGAGCCCGGAGAAGCGGGAAAAAAAAGGTTCACAGCATATCCACGGAGTGAATGGTGATGAGTGGGGCTAAGCGTGCGTCCACATTTCCGTCTGTTGTTGCTTCCGTTCGTCCACGCGTCCACCCGTCTGTACGCCTGTTCGTGCATCCGCCCATGCGTCCGTCAGCGTTTCGGCCGTGTGTTCGGCCGCCCGTCCCTGCATTCGTGCGTGCGTCTGTCCATCCATCCATTTGTCCGTGCCTCTGTCGGTGCGTCGGTCCACGCGTCCGTTCATCCATCCGTCCGTGCATCTGTCTGTATGTCCATCCATCCGTCTCTCTAGTGAACACTTCAAGTACGGCCATCTCGCATCTTTTCATCATATAGAAGTACCACCATCCAGCGTACACTCCAAGGGCTAAACGAGAGGAGGCTACCTACTACTACGACGACTACTAATACTACTACTACTACTACAACGACAACAACTACTACCCCAAAAACTCCTCCTCCTCCTCCTACTACTACTACTACTCCTACTACTACTACTACTACTGCATACATTTTGGATGCGCGACCCACGGCTTATGGAGCTTCGCCCCTAAAATGCCCCATGTCCCCGATGGGAATCATGAGAAAATGTGAATAAATCGCGTAGCACCCATAACGCCGTTTTGCGCGTGAGAACCCAGCGTTAGAAGAATAGGGTTTTCTTTTTTTTTTAACGCCGTATAGCCAATAGCGCCATTCACCACACAGTGGCGAATGGCGCTATTTTTCTGTCGCGAGAAACGTGGTAAGTGTTTTCGGTTAAAAAAATGGCAGCATATCCACGGAGTGAATGATGGAGAGTGGGGCGAAGCATTCGTCCGTCCATGCGGCCGTCTGTGTGACCGTCCATGCGTCTGTTCGTGCGCCCGTCCCTGCGTTCGTTCATGCATCCGCCCCTGCGTCCGTTCATGCGTCCATCCATGCATCTGTCTGTGTGTCTGTTCGTCCATCTATTCAACACTCCAAGTCCCACCATCTCGCATCTTTTTATCATATATTCCTCATATAGAAGCACCGCCATTCAGTCGACATTCCAAGGACTAAACGAGAGGTGGCACACGCACACTTTCATACGGCTTGCGCTTCGGGTCCACTTCCCACCTTCAACCACCTTGAGTTGATGGTATATACTAGTTCACTGTATTCATGGCACTGCGGCCCAATGCCCGCTAAACCTTTGTAAAACCAAGGAGTTTACGCACAGCGAGTATAACGTAGCAACCTTTTCCTGTCAGATAGTGCTCAATGTACATGCCAGTGGCTGCTAATGTGAAATGAGACACAGGAGGATTCAGCTTTTAATTTCTCACGGCTTGCGCTTCGTATCTGCTTCCCCCCTTTAACCACCTCGAATTCATTCATGGTATATACTAGTTCATTGTATTCATGGCCCTGCGGCTCAACGCTCGCTAAACCTTTCTAAAACTAAGGAGGTTACACCCAGCGAGTATAATGTAGCAACCCTTTCTTGTCCGATAGTGCTCATTGTACATGCCAATGGCTGATAATGGGGATCACAGCGTGCGCGTTGACTAAAAGCTGAATGCTCCTGTCTCTCATTCCCCATTAGCAGCCATTGGCATGTACATTGAGCACTATTTTTTATTGTTAAACAACGCACAGAAGAAATCTCTCACCGGCACCACCTTGGAGGTCAAATGTTATACCTATTTCAGGTATGTGCCACTGGTGGTTACGTACTACGAGGGACGCACAAGCCACGCCTTAAGGAGCTTCGCCCCTAATGCTATATGTGAACAAAACAAACAACGTTCCATGGCGTTAGCATTTCACAGCGGCATCTCTCTCGAGCACACCGATGTTCTTGAGAGGTGCCCAGCCAGCGAATTGTCGAGAATGAGGCGTGAGCGAACGGGAAAGTGGGGCGCAGGAAGGATAGAGAGTGAACGGTGAGAAAAGAAGCAGCGAAGCACTGGCACCTACCCTCTCATACACTCGCTCGCACTGCATGTAGGTGCTTTGTCGTGCTCCCAACCGGTATGCAGAAATTAGGCGCTTTCTTCTAACCACAACCACCACCACCACCACCACTTGCTCTGGTTGCGAGGGGCGAGGATAAGCGGGCGCTCTCGTAGCTGTTGCTATGGGAGAGAGAGTGAGAGTGAAGAGATAACACCTGCCGGTGCGCGGACAACATTAATAACACCGATCGCCTGGAATAGCCCGACTAAGAAATGTGTTCTCTTATACATTTGCCTAAGACGACATGATAACAAAAACCTGCTTTTAGATGTACTGGTGAAAGAGCTAGGTATTGAGTGGGACCAACTCTTGGAACAAAGCGCGAGTTCTGGACGCTGAGCCCGTTTTTCGCTGTACTGCCTGTGTGCCTGCTACCAGACGTCGTGAATAAACTCACTTTCCCACTGGTCCAAGTGGCCATTACCTTGCTCCTTCACCACTACAATGTCTATGTAATTCTCCGGTGTTTTACCGAGCAAACATAATGTGTCATGAGATCATCATGACGCCAAGACTGTCAATTTTCGCGCCGTCATCGTTCAGTGAAGCTCACGTGTGCTGTTGGTGAGATAGTGCAAGATGTTTTCGAGACCCTACGAGTCCTGAAAGTCTTCAGTATGAAGGGGATGGCCACTGAAGGAAATGACTTAGCCCGCTGAAGACAACGTCGCACAACGTCCAACACTGAAGTGAGTGCAACATTGCAAAAGGCACCTATTAACTGAGTTCGTTCGTAAACTACAGGAGAACTGATTTCAGGTGATCTATTTCGGAAATGAGAGCGTTTAGGCCTGTTGCGTAATTGTTATATATGACATATTGTTGTGTATCATGACCATCAAGTAAACATATGAAAATCTGTCAATGTGTAAGCTCAGTTTCGTTTCACCCTTGCAATAGAATAAGTTGACTGACTTCACTTGGTCATGTTTGTTGCTCAGTAAAAATAACATAAAATAGTACTGTTGTGACTTATGCACACTGGCCAAATTGGGTGTAATGCTGGTACGAATTTATGTCAATTCCAAACAAAGTTGAGGTAATTTAACCTGTGAGAAATGACTTATGGCTAGTAAAACAAAGACAGTACTTAACCATGGCGAAAATATGCACGCATAATTAACAAAAATAGTGCTGCTTCTGAACAAGGGCTACAACTTTTTCATTGTATTTTTCTATATTACTCTTTAAAACTTCATTAAGCAATATTTGCTAATTGCCAAGTATGGCTGAGTAAAAGAATAACAGCATAACGAGGGTAGAAGACGGGCTAGGGCAAAGGCTCTATTACAAAGGGCTCAAGAACATGCCGGGGACTGCTCCTTCGTCGATGCGCCCCGATATCACGATGGCAAGGCGTATGCGACAGTGAGCGTCAACCACGAGGGTGGTATCACCCACTCGTGGTTGACGCTCACTGTCGCTACCTTGGAACATATGCTCTGGCGGT
Source organism: Rhipicephalus microplus (assembly GCF_013339725.1). Taxonomy (NCBI): domain Eukaryota; kingdom Metazoa; phylum Arthropoda; class Arachnida; order Ixodida; family Ixodidae; genus Rhipicephalus; species Rhipicephalus microplus. The sequence goes on from NC_051175.1 coordinate 69,354,392, forward strand.
GCCCCGCGTTACGCTGTGGGGTAGACGTCACGCCGTCCAATTGGGAGGGTGCTATTGCAAGTTCCGGACTTGAACAACAGCTATGGGCAGTCCACCGGACCCGCGACGCAGCAGAGAGACGGTCTTTCTGTTCTGACGAGGGAGCGGCCCGCAAAGAGATAAACCTGGTTCCGATGGACCAAATAAAGTTCATCCATCCATCCATCCATCCATCCATCCATTCATCCATCCATCCATCCATATCCACGAATTGAATGAGGATGAGTTCAGCAAGCGCCTGTCAATCCGTCCGTGCGTCCATCCGTCCGTCCGTTCGGGCATCCGTCGGTGCGTGCGCTCGTTAGTCCGTCCGTCCGCCCGCCCGCCCGCCCGTCCGTCTGTCTGTCTGTCTGTCTGTCTGTCTGTCTGTCTGTCTGTCTGTCTGTCTGTCTGTGCGTCGGTCCATCTAGTGAACACTTCAAGTAACGCCATCTCGCTTCTTTTTATCATATATTCTTCATATACAAGTACCGCCATTCAGCGGACAATCCAAGGACTAAACTAGAGTAGGTAACCTGCTGTCAGCGCATTGTTAACACCAAGAGCGTGACACCGACGCCGTGCTACGTTTTCCGTAACATGTGGAGATGCGGATATGTGCCCGAGGGCGGGTACGTGCCACTGGTTCGGGTATGTGCCTCATGTTACGCACAACCACAACAGGGGATGCACAAGCCACTCCATAATGAGCTTCGCCCCTAAAAATACTCTTACGTGCTCTATATTGCTCAGAGCAATACTGCGCTACGTGGAGACGCGTAGCACCTGTGTTTATTTCAAGTGTGAATACACTTTATAAGCGACCCCAAATCATCCACCGCCGTCGGCGGCGTCAGAAGTCTTCTCTCTATCTTTAAAAGAAAGAGAACTTGGCGGGCCGCAGCGCGACGCTCTACCGAATAAGTCACGGACGCGATGGTGGTGGAAACATATTTATTTATTTAATTACATGAAATTTTCTGCGGAGAAGCTCCGAGTAGTCGGACATGCTTGGCTTGCGGTGGGGGGGCCCTTAGTCCAGGGCTCCGCTTGCAGCAGCCGCTCTGCGGGCCCGGTTGATCAGACTCAATTGATCTTCCAGGTTCTCGCTGGCCAGCAGCTCCTCCCATTGCTCCGCTGTTGGATTTTGTACTGGTTGTAAGGCTGTAATGGCCTGACAGTCCCACGTGACGTGGTACAGAGTGGCTTTAGCTGAACACCATGGGCAGAGAGGAGAGTATGCCGAGGGGTGCATTTTACTCAGGATGTGCAAATTTGGAAACGTGCCGGTTTGAATTTACCTCCAGCTGACCGATTCCTCTTTATTTAGTGTTCGGTGTGGTAGCGAATAAGCTTTCCTAAGTCCTCTGTAATGGTTTAGGATGGCCGAATAGTCGCAAGGGACCGAAACGAGTTCCTCAGGGGCGGAGTTGGAAGGTGCTCGGCTCGCATACCCTCGAGCTACCCTATCCGCTGCCTGATTCCCCTCCAGTCCCATGTGGCCCGGAGTCCATATAATCCGATGCCAAATTCTGAGTGTATGTGTAATGGAATGCTCGCCAGTGTCTGTAACGCTCATGATGACGCTGAGAGCGGGTTGGCTGTAGAGTGCCTCGATGCGCGCGCCCCCGCTTAGAGTGGTGTCAGCTTTTGCAAGGGCAGATGCCGCCGCCTCGGCATCGGCGCCAGCGCGACCGCCATTTTGGCGCCTCCGGCCGGTAGTTCGTGCTTGGCGTGTGAGGTGTTGTTGGGCAGTGTTCATTCCCTTACAGTTTTATGCACCCATCTCCGCATCACCATGCCCGGCTGCTGCGTGCCGCAGTGCTCGAATCACTCGAGAAACGGATGGAAGTTGTACCGGTTTCCAAGAGACCCAAAAAGAAGGCTTCTTTGGACCGTTAAAATCAAACGAGACAAGTGGCAACCGACTAATACGTCGCACGTATGCAGCGTAAGTAAACATTTTTTTTTTAGTGCGTCGTATTCTGACTGGTCAGCATTATTTAGGGCGCCGTTGTTTTTTATTTAGGTGCGCAATGTAAACGCAGGACAGCCAAACGTCGTGCAGGGTACTGTGCGGCGTGCTCGTGTTAAAAGATCACGCTTTAAGAAAATGCGTCAAGTACGGGGGCTTCGGAAGCCCCCGTGTCGATAACATTTCATGCTGGTTCAAGGGCCTCGAGTGGGCTACTACATTCATAGGAATTGCGACTAGTTTCAGTGTCCTTGCACGGGAAAGTGTTGCCTTGGCAGCAGCGTTGTGAAATCCTTCCCACCCCCTACCCGAGGCTGTTAATTTCGTGCACTGCGCTTCGCAGCTATTTTGCTCGCGAGACCGGCTGCCGCTGTCGTGACCGTCCGCCTCGCAGCCCGAAGACAGACTTCGTGAAATTGCCGTACTCGCTCGCCAACTCGCCCCGACAGCGTACGCGTCGACCGGGTGCTGGCGGAGTTGAGCTGAACGAAAAGTAGGCAAGAGATGGGACGCAGGAGGTGTAGTTAAACAGATGAGAATTTAGAAAGTGGAGGAGGGAGAAAATTATATGCAAGGGCAGAAAACGGGGAGTGAGTTCAGGCCGCGTGCCGGCGAGCGAGTACGGAAATCTGACGGCGACTGACTGCTGCCGAACTTCAAGAGTACGGCACGTAGAGTTCACGTAATTCACATAAGAGGAAATTGGACGTGAAATGCGCGCATATGGCCTCGCAGGGAATTAACATAGGCTCGGGTAAGTGGTAGGGGGATTTCACAACGCTTACGAGGCCTGCCCATGTTTATTCGTGCACGCGTTGGCACTGATCGGTCGAAATTTGAACGCCTCTTGTGAAATCAAGCCGTTTGAACATAAACATGCTGTTCCTGCGAAAAACTCGTAATATTACGAGGCCGGACTTCTGCCCGTCTTGTGTGTATCGTCGTATGTATACTTGGGAATCAGGAACACTTCAGTGACGAACAAAACAAGCGCTGTTACGGAGTGTTGTCATTTTTACCTGACAAATAAATTCGATTGCATTGGGAACTTGGAGGCTTGGGTACAAAGCTTTCGATAGAACGAAATCTGTAACGCTCGCTATAAAATCAGACCTGGTCCTTTGTCGGCACAATAGACTAATATTTTATTCACATGAATTCAGGAATCCTTACAGATTTTCAGTGCGAAAATTGAAAGGGTTATTATAACAGCAGGCTGGGTCTATGATCGCGCTCACTGAAGTGGCTTACGTGAAAGCGCGCGTGAGCTCAATTAGTTTCCTTCTTTTTGTGCTTCAAAGTTGCTGCTAGTTCCTGCTGCGAATCATACTGAATGCATACATGAAATCTTGTTTATTGACAGTGACAGACATTCGTTTTTCTTCTGCCAGTGTGTTAATTTCCAATTCTGGTTTTATTTGCAGGCTCACTTTGAAGAGAACAACTATGAGCAACATCGTGCGGATGGCTGGAAGAAGTTGAAACCAAATGCCGTCCCAACTTTGTTCACATTCAAACGTAAGATTGAACTTTTTTCTTGCATTACATAAAGCAGCACCAGTTGCAAGTACTCTATGTACCTGGGATTTCTACGAAGCTAACACCAAATAGGTCCTCATATGCTGCGTCCACATTAGTGCTTAAATTCTGGAAATACAGTCACGGACAAAGCTAGGAAATGCGAACACAAAAATGTGAACCAGACCACGCAAAATCGAAAAATACTGCTAATATTAGACGGTCAAATAATGGCACGCTATTAGTGCGTTTGGAAAGCTACATTTCCCAACTTTGTTTTTGTGATTACGTTGCATCACTTTGACTTGCATGTAAAAAAAATTGCGATACTTGAGTGTTGTGGTTTATATTTCTTGTTTGCATTTTTTGGTCATGACTGTATATACGTCTGGATTTCAGTGTTTACAGGCATGACCCACTGCACAACAGTTTTCCGCTACTTAGCACACGGTCGTGTACTGCTAGGATGTCAGGTGCAGTGGCTATGTTATTTACAAAGGGGGAAAACGTAAACCATTATGTATACGAGATCCACGATGCACGAGCCCCCACTACAGTGCGCCTCATTACCTGCGTTGCGTTGGCGTGTTAAGCCCTACAATCAAATAATCAATAAACTGCATAGGGAGCGAATGTCAGTTGAGCCCTCCACAACGGCGCACACGTGTAGCTCTGGCATATGAAGCTCCAATTTGAATTAGAGCCATTTATTGTGGGGAGAAATTTTGAGCACAATTTAATTATGGTATTTTAAGACCTTCCCCTATCCCTTGTGGAAAGGGCGGGGGAAGGACAAGTGTCTTCCTCACGTCAATAACTAAGCCGGTATCTGCTGCATGTGTTACATTTGTAAAATTAACAAGCTAGACATGAACTGGCATTGCTTGAATATGTTCATGAATACATACATTTCTGCTTGCAGCACTGCCTAAGGAACGAAAGCCACCAAAAGAAAGAACTGTGCCTGCACCCTCCAGCAACGAGACCAACAAATCTCCTCCTGGTCTGCGTCAATATCCAGCTGCAGTTAAAACTACCCTAGAGACCCCACAAAACCACGCCGTTCCTGAATCTACACGGCAAGGAACATCGTGTTATGGGCACGACACCATGGAAGTTGACGACGCCGTTGTTGAACTGTCAGCGAACACTAGTGATTCAGATTCAAGAGAAGTTAATGCAGCGGCTGGTGAGACATCAAATTCTACTGCAGAATCAGCAGAACTGAAGAAGAAGCTTGCTGACCTTACAAGAAAGTACTCTGAACTTCAGCAACATCATGACACAGCCAAGAACACCATTAGTGGTCTCAAGAAAAAAGTGCAAAAACTCGAGACTGAGGCAACAAATATTTCGCAAAATATGAAATTTCTCAATGACGATCAAGTACGCGCTCTCTCAAGGAGCAGCAGCTTGGGGAACTCTTGGTCTCCGCACACTGTCAAGCAAGGCCTTCAAATTAAGTTTGCTTGTGGAACAACCGGATATGAAACTTTGAGAAAAATGGGATATCCTCTCCCATCCAAAAGAACGCTCGCACGGAGGATTCAAAATTTGAAGTTTCTCCCAGGCGTTCTTCACGAAGTGATAGACGTTATGAAATGCAAAGCCGAGACCATGGAGGATGTAGAAAAGGACTGCGTCCTTTTTTTGGATGAAATGGAGATATTGCCGGGGTTTGAGCTAGATCGGGCTGAAGACGCACTTCTCGGAGGAATAACTCTTCCTCCGAAGCCTGAAGAGCCTGCGGTTCATGCTCTGGTATTTATGTTGGGCGGACTTAACCAGCGATGGAAGCAGGTGATTGCATATGAATTTACCGGAAGAAACATCGATGGCGGCTTGCTGAAAAACTATGTGTTGGAACTAGTACAGCTGTGCAGTCAAATATATCTGAGAGTTCACGCAATCACATGTGACATGGGCTCGGCAAACCGCGCAATGTGGAGGAAATTCGCCTTTTCCAGTCACAGAGATTCTTCCACGGTGTGCTCCATACCTCATCCGTGCATGGACGGGAAGGAACTTTTTTTCATTGCTGATCCGGCTCACGTCTTGAAGAACCTCAGAGGCCAGCTCTTGAGCTCAGAAGTTTTCACGTTGAGTGAGGCCACAGTTGCCAAACATGGCCTGCCTTCTTCACAAGTCAACTTGGAATATGTTCAGGCTGTGCTCGAAGAAGATTCTAAAAGAGAACTGAAGGTAGCCCCAAACTTATCCGAAATGCACACCAGCGCAGGCCACTTCACCAAAATGAAGGTTGGTGTCGCTGTACAACTTTTTCGGGAAGCTCCCCCAGCTATCAGATTCCTTATAAAGGAAGGAGTTCTTAAACAGGAAGCAGAAACAACAGCTTGGTTCATGGAGCTGATTTCAAAATGGTATGCACTGATGTCTTCGCGGCATCCAACACTGGCCCTGAGTCGGAGAAGTAGGGCTAAGTACTCCGAAGCCCTAGATACATTACACACAGCAATAGAAACCATCAGAACTATGAAAATGGGTGCCACATCCCATTGGAAACCGTCGCAAGCAGGTGTACTCATATCAACTACAGTTGTACTTCGCCTCCAAGACGTTCTTTTAGGAGACGAAGGCTATGAGTTTTTTCTTACGAGCAGGCTCCTGCAGGACTGCTTAGAGAACCTCTTTTCTGTGGTGCGGCTTATGAAGCCGGTTCCCAATGCCTACGATCTCAAGTGCGCTCTGAGACTGGTGAGCGTAAGCCAATTTTCGCATACACCGAGGACGACCAGCTACGAGCTTGATGACAGGGAGTACCTGGTGGACCTGCTATCCCAGGGGAAGGAAGCCTGCGTCGAGAAGGAAGCTCAAGAAATCGATGATTCAGAGATTTTGTTCATCGAAGAATTGTCGTCCACAGAATGCAGTATTCTCTTTTACCTAGGAGGATTTATTTTGAAGGGAATTTTGACATCTGTGAAGTGCGCAAAATGCAAAGATGCTCTCCTTGGAACTGCCAACGACGAGCATGCTTCGCTGACAGCACTGAAAGAGTACGTTTCAGATGGAGGCAACCTCATCTACCCCAGCAAGGGAGTTATGAAAGCCTTGATAGACTATGAGGAGCATTTTGCTGCCATAAACTCTTGGTGCACGGACAAAGTAGTCACGATGAAGTCGCCGCTTCGTTCACTCACCGCATACCTAAACAAGGTGCACCGCCGCAGCTTGTGTGTATGCGCGGAGCACGAGGACAGTATATACCGACTGCTCACAGAGAGGTACGCAAGAATAAGGCTGCGCATTCACCTTCGGCAGGTTCCAGTCGGGAGTTGCAATGGACATGCAAGCAAAACATGTGCCGGCGTCAACCTCTCATGAGAAATGGACACGCCAAGATAAGCTGTATGCTTAAAAGGTTTCGGCTCACGTGGGCACGCTTTTGACTCTTGCATTTTTTATTTTTAAACATTTCATTTCGTACTGCATTTGGTTTGTCTTGTATCTGACTTTGATTTTCACTAGTGGGACAACGCAGCATTAAGGCGCACAAATAAATGGCCTGTTCACTGAAATCGTGGGTGTCGTTTCATAAAGGTACACTGGTAAAGCATGTTACTCTCAGGTATGCTGCCTGCACAGTGCATGAAATGGTGAGGCAGGGGAAGGTGGTACCGAATGTCAGATAATGTGTGTGTGTGTGTGTGTGTGCGTGTGCGTGTGCGTGTGTGTGTGTGTTATATATACACACACACGCAAGTATATAAAGTACAGCGATTCCTGCCTTTGCTATTCGGCTGATTCACAAAGACCCAAATATTGCATTCCTTTCAGCAAGCGTAGTAATAAAAGTTCATGCGCCCCTCCGTCTTAACGACGACAACGGTTTAACGCGAATCTTTCTGGTGTGGGAGTTCGTGGCTCATTTCATTCAGTCTATGTCAGCCCCTGGCGCATTGTACAAGCACAGGCCACCAGTTTGTATGACGTGCGTTGTTCCATTTAACAATTAGGCAACAACAGCACTAAGAGGTGTCCAAGTTGCACCAAAAAAAAAAGCTCGCCAACGAGTACTTCTTTCCTACCATACGCGAGCACCGCAAGCGGTAATGCGCTTCGCATGCTGCCCCACTACGGCAGGAGCCGTAATGGCGGCCGTCGTAGCAGACGACGCGGCTGTCCTCACCCTCAGCGGAGCGCGCGGGCATCAAGGCACCCTAGTTGGCTGATGCGCCCCTGTAGGAAGTTGCGGCAAGCTGCTTGAGAGTCCGTGAGAACTGTCAGCGACCTTCGTTGTCTGTAGCCGAGGGCGAGAGCGAGCGCGATGGCAGTTTCTTCAGCATCGGTGATGTTGCGACACCGCACGGAAGCGCTGGTACGTTCTGTGAGTGTGTGGTCCACGACTGTGGCTACAGCCTTATTGTTTGCATGGTCGTAGTTGGCGGCGTCAACATAGTACGTAGTGTTTTTGTGTGCATAAGTTCGCTCGAGGGCTTCCACTCTGGCTTCCCTCCGGCCCTGATGTAGTCGGGGATCCATATTGCGGGGGATGGGAGCGACCTTATAAGTGGCACGAAGTTGGTCCGGAATGGGCTTGCGACGAGCTGCGTCGTGAAACTGGCTGATGTAGCCGAGGCGTAGGAGCAGGTCACGGCCTGTAGGTGTTTGCTTGAGCCGTTGCAGTTGTGTGGCGAGTTGCGCTTCACAAAGTTCTTCAAAGGTGTTGTGTAGGCCCAATGCGAGGAGCTTGCTAGAAGGAGTACCCGGTGGTAGCTTGAGTGCCGCTTTGTAGGCCTTGCGGAGCATTGCGTCTACTTGGCCCTGTTCGCTCTTGGTGAGGCGTTGGTAGGGCAAACTCTATGTCACCCTACTGACCACGAGGCTACGTATGAGTTTCAGGGTGTCCTCCTCGCGCATGCCATGGCGACGAGTGGCTACCCGAGATATCATTCGGGCCACTTGCAGTGTAGTGGTGTGGAGAAGGGAAAGTGTGTGATTCACATGGCGGTTCGACTGTACCCACATGCCTAATATTCGAATGGTGGATTTCTCTGGGATTTGTTTGCCAGCAAGGACAACCTGGAGGCGGGAGCCTTGGTTGTTCTGCGTCGATGGTGGGAGCTTGCGTCGATAAATTCGTAGAAGCTCAGATTTTTCTGTTGCACAGGCCAGGCCTCGTGCCTGCGCGTATTGTTCGACGCATGTGGCTGCCTGCTGCAGGTTATATTCTTTTTCTCCAAGGGACCCCGCGTGGCCCAGACGGTGATATCGTCCGCATACATTGCGTGATGGATGCCATCGATGCGGTGGAGTTCATGGGCCAGGCCAACCATAGCTACATTAAAGAGTAGCGGGGAAATCACTGAGCCCTGCGGGGTGCCCTTGTTCGGAACCCTGATAACATGTGATCGGATGGAGCCGAGATCGACTGTGGCAGTGCGGTCCGACAAGAAGGCGTGAACATAACTGTAGACGCGCTGCCCACAATGAAGGGCCTTGAGGCCCTCAAGTATGGCCTGGTGGCTAACGTTATCAAATGCGCCCTTAATGTCTAAAGTCAAGAGAATGTTTTCTCCTTGCTGGGGGGCGTTATCAATGACTTCTTTTAATTGTAGCAGTACATCTTGCGTTGAAAGATGTGCCCGGAACCCATACATTAAGTGCGGGAAAAGGTCATTGTCTTCGAGGTAATCTTGCACGCGATTAGTGATGACGCGCTCGAAGAGTTTACCAAGGCAGGAAGTGAGGGATATTGGTCGGAGGTTTTCGATCTGAAGTTTTTTGCCCGGCTTCGGTATCATTATGACCTCCGCGTGCTTCCATTCAGGAGGAAGCGTGCCACGTTGCCAATGATCATTGAAAAACGCCGTGATTTCTTGTACGGCGCTGTCGTTGAGGTTCCTGATAAGGGAGTACGTGATTCCGTCTGCCCCAGCAGCTGTGTTGCGATTGCTGCTGCGAATGGCTGCGTAAACTTCGTCCACCGTTATTGGTCGGTCGAGAGTGTCATTGGCACGTCCACGATACGCAGCTTGAGATGCGGGTGGGTAGAAATCGCCAAAGCATTTTCGCCGGACTTGATCCAGCAGCTCATCGTCAGTACCCTCAAAGGCGTGTATGAGGCGCATGACTGACTTATTCGTCTCATTTTTTGTGCGAGTGGGGTCCATCAAAGCGCGCAAAATGTGCCACGTGCGGGCCGTGCCCAATGAGCCTCGAAGAGAGTCGCTAAACTGGGCCCAACTGAGTCGCGCCAGTTCTGTAGCGTACTGCTCTGCCTGAGTGGTGAGTGTGGCGATCCTTAGCTTGAGGCGTCGGTTATGTTTTTGCGTCCTCCATCTGCGGATGAGGCTCCTTCGGGCTTCCCACAGATGTAGCAGATGGCCGTCCACTTCCGGCAGTGAAGGTGTTCTGTTAATGGTGGTGGTCCAACGCTCTCGAATTTCTTTAAGTTGGGTGCACCAGTCGGTGAGGCTTGTGAGGCTGTCGAGTGAATATTCGCTCTCACGACGAAAGGCGTCCCAGTTTGTGATGCGTGCTTCTCCAATAGACCGACGCGCTGCGCTCTCTGTAACTTTTGTGCGGAGAATGAAGTGGTCGCTGCCTAAGGATTCCTGCAGGTTGTCCCAGTTATAGTTTGCGCGGCCACGGGCGAAGGTGAGATCGGGGCAAGTGTCCCTGCACACACTGTTGCCGATCCGGGTAGGGAACGCGGGATCCGTAAGCAGTTCAAGCTGAAATTTTTCAGTGGCAGCCGCAAGCTGTTTGCCTTTGACATCCGAACGGTTGTAACCCCAGCGTTCGTCGAGAGCGTTGAAGTCGCCGAGCAGTAAGAGTTCTTTTCCCTGGGCCAATCGGCAGGCACCTTGGACGAGGGCATGGAAATCAGTGTTTTTTTGCTTTGGGGCGCTATATACGTTGACAATGATGATACTTCGCTTTTCTCCTTTTTTTTTGCCTGAGAACTAGCTCCACAATCACATGTTCTATGTTGGTGTCTGGGATATTGTCTAAGCCAACTGCGGTTAGCGCTTTGTCAATCAGGATGGCCACTTTGCCCTTTGTTTGACTATTATAGGACTCATAACCTGAAAATATGGGTGGCGTTCCGGGCTCCTGAAGCGCTATGACATCTGGCCGAGCAAGGTGTGTGTTAATGTACTGTTGGAGGAGGCTCCGCTTTCTGCGGAAGCCGCGGCAGTTCCATTGCCATACTTTTAAATGTTCGCCAATGAGTGGGGCTGTGCTGCCCATGGTTAATTCGTTGAGTGGAAAGGCGTGGGTATCGGAATCTCGGCTTGCGACGCCGATGTAGGAGTGAGGGTGAGGGCGCTGGGTGTCAATGCGGGGGTAGCGAGGATTTCGGATGCATGTGATTCCAATCCTTGTCTATGGTAACCTTGATCTGTCGTGGCGTGCGAGCTACGAGTGGCCCTCTGCCTGCGTATGTTTTCGCCTGTGTCAGCAATTTGCGCCTCGAAGCGTGTCTCGAGAGAGTCGAGGCGTTCTCCGAACTGCGTGAATTCGGCACTGAATTGACGGACGCGACGCTGATATCGGTGTCAGTAACGCGCCTTATACCCCCTCCCCCTTCGCTCGCTCCTCCGCTCTCCTCACTCGCTGCAGCTGCGCGCGCACCCCTCTCTCTCGCGCGCCCGCCTTCTCTCTCAGTCTCCCGTCGAGAGCGGGTCGTGAGGGGGAGTAAAGTTGAAATCCGTTGGCATTCGCCAGTGAGTTAACGTAAACTCCCCCGTGTGATCAAATTGCGATTCCCACGAACCATTACACCATAAAGGCACCATAGTGTGATTAATAAATATAATAGTGCGAATTAATAAATACCCCTCATAGCATCACCCCGTGTGTTCGCACTTAACCATGTTCACCCTCGGGGAAATGCTTGGGAGTTTTTTTTACTACTCGGTGCTAAGCTGAAACACCTTGTATATGAGCACCCTGTATAGCAAAAAAAATCCCAGCATATCTACGGAGTGAATGATGATGAGAGGGGCGAAGCATCCGTAAGCCCATCCGTGCTTCTGTCCGTTCGTTCATTCTTGCTTCCGTCCATCCGCGCGACCATCCGTGCGTCCGTTCGCGAGTCCGTCCATCCGTCTTTCCGTCTGTGCGTACGTTCGTGCATCCATCCGTCCATTCGTCCAGGCGTCCGTCAGTGCTTCTATATAGTGCACACCTCAAGTACCGCCATCTGCCCCGCCGCGGTGGTCTAGTGGCTAAGGTACTCGGCTGCTGACCCGCAGGTCGCGGGTTCAAATCCCGGCTGCAGCGGCTGCATTTCCGATGGAGGCGGAAATGTCGAGGCCCGTGTGCTCAGATTTGGGTGCACGTTAAAGAACCCCAGGTGGTCGAAATTTCTGGAGTTCCACTACGGCATCTCTCATAATCATATGGTGGTTTTGGGACGTTAAACCCCACAAATCAAGTACCACCATCTCGCATCCCCTGTGGCACATAGCCGCTCTAGAGCGGCTATGTGCCACTGGTGGTTACTTGCTACTACTTAATACATCGGAGGATGTACAACCGTCAACACCTTTAAAACGAACGCTCTGCCGCGTGTCCTGCAGCAGTCTTATTGACGCTGACACCACATACGTTTGGGTTCTGTTGCCAAGATGCTAACCATACATGCCGACATACCATCCAAGCCTACCGAGGTATTACCTTGGCAAAAGCGCCGAGCACTTCGCGGCTGGCATTAATAAAACTAGCCCTGGCCACACGTCAAAGTGTTCGTGTTAAAGGTGCTGACGGCTGTACTGACCACAGCCTTAAAGAAGCTTCGGCCCTAAAATTCTGCTTACGAGTTGGTAAAATAGCAAAATTCAGTTTGCATTAACGTAATGGTAATTATGACAAGCCATCATAAATATGTTATTAAGGGTTTTTCAGAAACATTCCCAAGAAAATGCTCCATTTCTTCAGGAAGCGTCCCAAAGAGCTGTTTCAGGCTATTTTCCACAGGCACTGAATTTTTCGTTGCCTTACCTTAAAAACGAGTTGACGATACTTGATGCTTAATTACGTTAGCAATTAAATTTGCAGTCTGTGTTATGTTTTTATACTTAGTCGCTTTGACTGTGCAGTATGGATTGGTTGTTCCATTTTATTTGGATAATCTTATTTTGTTCATTTTACGCTTTCTTAAAATTTTCTGGTACAAATCATCGTGTGAGCTGACCTCTAAGGGGAAAAGTGTACAGTGACGGTTGCCTGAGATACCTGTGCGAATAGAGGTTTCTGGGCAAGAGAAAGTTGTGAAATAATTACCCGTTTGTGAGATTGTCGTCCATGAATTGTTTACGCTAGCAGATAAGTAGATTGGGCAAGATAATTTCAGTTCTACGTCTTTTGACTGTACACAATGCATCACGAAAGTTGTAGCCGCCAGTGTTCTTGCTTCTGCACTCCTGTCCGATGCTTGAGTGTTGCGGAAGCGTAAGACAATTACGGACAAGATAACACTGCAGAGGCTTTTGCAAAATCGTTTGGAGGCTACTCATTACATTTCTTGTGATTTATTGACAGCTGGCTAACTGATAAGCAACAAGAGCAGCGGCTCTCATTACTTACTGAAACGACAAGCAAAGACAGCAGAAAGGGCAGTTTTTAAAGGGTTCTGCACATTGAGCAGGTGAAGTGACCCCAATAAGTTGATTTGAAATAAAACAGATATACTTCAAGCGAGACATACAAAACCTTTGAGATACTGTCATACAGTTCATTCATATAAAAAATGGTCACAGCTAACAAATATTGAAGCCAATATTTCTGCAAATACACATGTGCATAGGCTATAAATATATAGAATGTAACTAATATATTTTAGATAGTATTTTGTATCAGCAACCCAATTACTTTGTGCCCGAGTATCTCTGCAGTATCGCGGTACATTTTGAAGGTATTTTTGTTTTGCTCAGGCCACTTTGTTATTGTGATTGCATACCCCTGAATGAGGCTAACGGATTTCGCAGTTCGACCTCTTCTACGCTTGGAGACAATGCTCATTATTTATTTTTCCATGAACCTACCACTATTACCCCTCTATAGGTAGCAAATCGTGTGCCTGTCTGGTCAACTTTCCTCTTGCTGCTGTTTTTTTTTCCTTCTCTGTTTTTGACAACGTCCTTCAGAGAAGGCTGTGGCGGCACCTAATCACATTACCTTACTGGTTACTAGAAGCCACTAGGTCGAGTGAGTTTCACCTGCTTGCCCATTGCAGATGAATGTGGCGGTGACGGATGCAGTGGAGTGAGCTGTCAAAACGGCGGTCAGTGCATCGCCAATGGAGTGGAACAGGGTGTATGCCTCTGTGCCTTGGGCTTCGCGGGAGCCTCATGTGAAACACGTGAGTATAGACACTGGTACTCTATCATGCAACAGTTTCGGGCATCATTTGTTACCCTTCGTCATTTGCAATTTCGTCGTGCGTAATGAATAGGAGATGTCATACAAGGGTGGATAAAAACGCGCTGAAACTAGAAGAAGTTTAAGCAGGGGGATTTAAATTAGGAACGCTGCAGCCATAAAATACCCACAGCGATGGCTACTTGGTAGAGCGCTCGTTGCTAGTGGGGTAGGTACCGGGTTCGATTCCTGGTGCCGAACTCGCTGTTTTTTTTTTCAAAGTGGAGAATACACTGGTCTGGCACTCTGTTGTTCTTGGGTACTAATCGGGGAAGGTGGCCCCGTAATTTTCTGTAAAGGCCACTGGGCACACCTTAATCTACCACAGGCTTAGTGAAGTAGTCGAGCATGCGTCGCTGCTGTGGGAGACAGAGAACTGCAGTCACCGGGTACCTACTGCTAAAGTAAGTACAAGTGCACTGCCGGCCTGGTGCTCGACAGACCGAAGTACATAGTCACTTGATAGGACACTTGCCCTCAGGTAATTTGGTAGCAGGTAACTACCTTATTTAAAAATAAGGTGGAATTGGCTTGCGCAGAACGGAGTTAGTTAAAGTCCACTTGTGTTGATCACTTAGGTAGTCAGAATATCATTGTTAAAGAGGTGTAAAAATGATTATCATCGTTAAACAATTTTCAATGGCACTGACTCCTTTACGTAAATGACTTTTCCATTAAAATTGAAGTCTGGAACCTAATATATCAAAATATTAGATATCTACCATTGAAAGAGGTGAACAGAGATAACCTAGATAGATATGTGGGGTTTAATGCCCCAAAACCACCATATGATTATGAGAGACGCCGTAGTGGAGGACTCCGGAAATTTCGACCACCTGGGGTTCTTTAACGTGCACCCAAATCTGAGAACACGGGCCTACAACATTTCCGCCTCCATAGGAAATGCAGCCGTCGCAGCCGGGATCTGAACCCGCGACCTGCGGGTCAGTAGCCGAGTACCTTAGCCACTAGACCACCGCGACGGGGCGAACAGAGATGACCTATAAATGTTTGTATATTTGTGTATTCTACTCCTGTAATAGTCTCATTGAGCTGGCAGTAAACATAAAGGAATAAATAAGTAAACTTCCACTTGTCATTGGTCGAACTCACTTCCCGAGTGTTGTAGAAGGGTAGTATATTAAATTAATACAAGCTACATGACCGTTCCTAATTAGTGTGGCTTTAAGTTTTTAAGAATTTTCAGGGCATGCTTCTTAACGCTGGCTCCTCAGTCCTTCTCTGTTAAGCCTGCTTTCAGATGTAGCAATGCGTGGTGTAGGAATACACATGTACATTTTCTGTATGTACGAAGTTGAACGGAGGAAAGTAGAACGCAGGATGTTTCTTGAACTCAGTAATCAATGTCGGGTAGTCGGCCAGTCCTGAGGATTATTGACCAGAGGTGGCGAAGCTGGCTTAAATGTACGCCTGCACAATTTCACGAAAGCTTAGTCAGAATCAGATCCCAAAAGAAGAAGAAAAAGAAAAAAAAACATTTATGAAACCTAATGTCATCTATAAGGCAATATATTCGGCCGAACTGTGCTTGTAAGCCACTTCTGGGGCTCGTTCATGGCGCGATGCTGTACCACCGGGCTGTTAGACATCATTATTTTGCCCAACAAGTGAGGGAGTGACCAGGAGAGTGGGTAGGGAATGATCTTTCATGCAGTTCAAGAGAGTATGGAAGAGGGCAGCTGTTTCTCCGCCTAATGAGCAAGGGGGACTAATGAGGTCAGAGTATGTACGTGAGTAAACGTACGGGAAGGGAGAAGGAATAACATATGGGCTGTACTAATGTCTTGCCCGAAAAGTGGCAATATACGGGGTAAGCGTGCTCTTTTATCTATGCAGCTGTGGAGATCGTGGTGCCATCTTTTAATGGGTCGTCCTACCTCCGGTTTCCCGGACTGGGCAATGACCATCTGTCATTCCTGGACGTCCAGCTGGTCATGAAGCCTCTGTCACCGCATGGTGTCTTTTTCTACAACGGAGCTAAGATGGACGGCACGGGAGATTTTGCGTCGCTCCAAATGGCCGACGGTCACGTCGAGTTCCGCTTCGACCTCTCTACTGGCACAGCAGTACTCAGGTAAAGTTGCGAAGGCCTTGGGGGGCTTAATATTAAGTCAACACAGTCAAAATTACCAGATGAAAACCAATGAAACTTAACTCAGAAAGAAACAACCACATTCAAATGCTTTAGTGAAGCAGATGAGAGGACATTTCACGTTTCTAAATGAAAATGTTCAACTGCAATGCTTGCAATATTCGCAATCCATGCACTCACTATGAAATAAAGGCAATGCTGTAATGTTCGCAATCGCTCCACATAAGTCAACTAAAATGTTTCGAAGTTTTTCTGTTTCGACGAATGATTGTAGGATGGCATGCCATAAGTGCACCCACCATAGAAACACCATTTAGAAATCTTTTAATTATCACTTGTAATCTGGTTACCTAAAGTTTATTATGCCCATACATTGTGTTTTTTTTATGATTTTTTTAAGTGAGTTGTATTTTTATTTATTTATTTATTTATTTTAACATACTGCAGCCCCTCTTGGGGCTATAGCAGGAGTGGGTACATCGCACAAAACCGCGCATCGAACACGTTCAATAATGAAACAAAAGCAAAAATAAAGAAAGAAAACACAGTAACGACGAAGCTAGGTGTTCGAAAGTCAGCATAGAAGGAGGTGTACAGTTTTAGCGGCATGGTACAGTTTTAGCGGCATTGATGTGCTTGCTTTAGTTTTTCTTTTCATACATTTTATGCTACTGTTATTACTTAACCAGATCATTCATGTATGACTGATAACTGCAAGTCACTTTGCAATGACTCCACTAGAGTCATCGGCGTTACTGATGAGTGCACTGGAGTGATCAGTAGTGGTAAAGGGCAGTTATCAGTAGTGTCAGAATGAATAAGTAAGTACCTAGAAGATGAAATGAATACTTGAATAAATAGGTCATTACCAGTGCTTATATCATTCCTTATAGTGCTGCTTTCCTCTTTCTTGCTAGGGCCATGCACTCTGTCTCGTTCAGACTCTTTGCACTTTTCAGCTCGCGTGGCTAAACGCGGGGCGAAATCACACGTGATACTGGCGAACAGCACACGGACAACTGGAGACACCAACAATGACATACACCAGCTAAATTTTGTTGTGAACAGAAACATGTAAGGGTGTTATTTAGTGTGCAGTAAAGTTAGGCGAAACTCTGGCGAGTTGGGGTCGCAATGCTGTTCGTATGCTGTTCATAAGTATGATGTTACGTAGCTATTACGAAAAACAACTAGCCCAGATGTCAGTGATTAAGACATCAGCATTCACTTTGCTATTCGCCTCCTCCGGTAACTTCTTTTGCTGTGACTTTTATGCTCATTGGTTGAGAACAGTCGCATTATTTAAAAAAATCAATATAACAAGGATAGCTATTTTGCCGTGGTGACCTCTGTTTCTTTATAAATGGTATTTTTTTAACTAAATATAAAATAAAGCCATATCTTGATGGAAAGCAAGAAACAATCATTGTCGTCGACTAAAAAGTACTCATTAGCCAATAATAAGCATACATTGCATGACGAAGTTAGTTAGTAAGTTACACTTACAAGTAGCTGTAGCGCACTTCTACCTAATGTCATTCGTGCGGAACCATCAAAGGAAAATACTGCCAGTTCCTTTCTTATAACTTGTAACGGTGCAGCTTTTCATTAACCTGAGCTGCCCTCTCATCCCATCTCTCTACGTCAACAAAAAAAGGTCGGTATCTCCATGAGCCTTGCCCTTTCTATGCTTTCTTCTACTGGTTGAGAGCATTGGGCTTACACCACTGCAGGAGTCCGTTCTCGGTGGCCCTTGGTGAGTGGCACGTGGTGAAGGCCTCCCGCACCGGTCGACTCGGAACCCTGAAGATCGACGGCCAACCCAGGGTGGAGGCCCACTCGCCGGGTGCATTCACACAGCTCTCGCTTCCTCTGAACCTTTACCTGGGTGGCGTGCCGGACCCTAAGGAGACGGCAGTCGGTGCCGACATTATGCAGTCCTTCGTTGGCTGTGTACAAAGGGTAAGCGACGATTTCAGACTGAGATAAAAAAGAAGGAAACTCGATTCGGGGTCACAGTAAAACGAACAGCTCATAGCGGATTACAAGCCATTAACAGCGCAATAACAAAAAAAGGATAGATGAGGGGACACAAAGTGCTATAAGCTTTGTGTTCTCTCTTCTGTTTTCATTTGGTAGTTGCACTTTCAAAAACTTGCAATCACTGTATACGAACACGCCTGATCTTATGCTTTTCAGAGTTTTGATCCTGGTACAACGGGACCTTGCCTAGTTTCTGTCGCTTCATCTTTATGCTAGCACTCTCTGTCCTGTCTTCTGTGCTTTCTTGGTTATTGCGCGGCTGAGCTTTCATAGTCGTGGTGCACCCACACGCCCAATCCTGCACTCTTTGAAGACAACAACTCCGCTTCATCGCACGGAAATGATAACGACCCTTGCTACTACCATCGCCATCGGGGAAAAAGCCCGGAAATGTCAACCACCTTGCTCAGCTGGACGTCTGAAAAACTTCAATGGCAGCCCGTAGAGACGGCCGGGAGCTGCCAACTTAGAGGTCGTCGCATATGCGGCACAACGACCAATCACCAAAGCGGCGGGTTGCGTCGGACGGTGGCGTCCGACGAGAGGCCAGGTGCCCGTGGCGCCCGACGTGTGCGCACTGCTGTGTACGGAGATGTTGAAGCGGCCGTTTACAAGTGGTTTGTGGACGTTTGGTCGCGAAACATCCTGGTGTCCAGCTCTATGATCGAGCAGAAAGCCAAGGACTTTGCTTTCCTGCTTGGCAGGAATGATTTCCAAGGCGGTTCAGGCTGGCTCCAACGGTTCAAAGAACGGCACGACATCGTTAGCAAAGGTGTTACAGGTGAAAGCAGAGCGGCGGACCTGGACATTGTAGACAAATGGCTCGAAGAAAACTGGCGAAATATCGCAGCAAGATATCAATCAAGCCCAAGGTATCTTCAATGCGGATGAAACCGCTCTATTTCGGAAAATGTTGCCAAACAAGACACTTAAGTGTCGTGGCGACAAGACTTGCGGCGGCAGGGCAAACAAAGCTCGTGTGTCCATGCTGTTGGCAGCTAATTTAGATGAGTCGAAAAAGCTTCGACATGCCTGGTGATGACACCCCAAATTCTCACAGCACTGAAGACACCGCAGGTGTTTCCGCCGAAGTGTGGAACGAGCTGGCAGAGTTCCTGGGTGCTATCGACGGATCGACATTCGACGAGTTCGTCAGTGCGGACGATGATGTCCCCATCATGGGCCAATTACAGGATGAAGATTACATTGCAGACGTCGTGCCGACCACGAGCCAAAGCGACAGCAATATGCAAATCGACGACGGCCCATTGCCTACATCCTCCGAAGTTATTAGTGCACTTGAGGTCCGGCGCTTTTGCTTGAATGTGGAAGGTTGCGGCCTCAGCTGCTCCGACTCGTTGGGCAACGTGGAGGCGTGCGTGCTGTCGCAGGCAGCGAAGTCGTTAATACAGAAAATATCCGTGACTATTTTGTTCCACACTAGAGCAAGCAAGTAAGCCACCATTTTAATAAAGTTCTTTTCTTCTAGTTTGTTATGTACCTTTGTGTCAAAACCTATACCGGACCTATATCGAATTATGCCATATATCAAACTAATAAACGTTTTTTGGCGAGTTCGGTATACCCGGGTTAAAGTGTATGGTTATTTTTTAACCAGATCATTTATGTATAACTGATAACTGCAAATCACTTTGCAATGACTCCATTAGTCAACAGCGTTACTGGTGAGTGCACTGGAGTTATCAGTAGTGTTGAAGTTCAGTTATCAGTAGTGTCAGATTGAATAAGTAAGTACTGAGAATATGAAATTAATACTTGATTAAACAGGTCATTACCAGTACTTCGCTATAGTGCTGTTTTTCTCTTTTTCGCTTGGACCATGCACTCTGTCTCGTTCAGACTCCTTGCACTGTTCAGCTCGCGTGGCTAAACGTGGGGCGAAATCACACGTGATACTCGCGAACAGGACCCGGACAACTGGAGACACCAACGATGACATACACCAGCTAAATTTTGTTGTGAACAGAAACATGTAAGGGTGTTATTTAGTGTGCAGTAAAGTTAGGTGAAACTCTGGCGAGTTGGGGTTGCAATGCTGTTCGTATCCTGTTCATAAGCACGATGTTACGTAGCTATTACGAAAAACAACTAGCCCAGATGTCAGCGATTAAGACATCAGCATTCACTTTGCTATTCACCTCCTCCGGTAACTTTTTTTGCTGTGCCTTTTATGCTCAACGGTTGAGAACAGTCGCATCATTTAAAAAAATCGTTATAACAAGGATAGCTATTTTGCCGTGGTGACCTCTATTTCTTTATAAATGGTATTTTTTAACTAAATTAAAATAAAGCCATATCTTGATGGAAATCAAGAAACAAGCATTGACGTCGACTAAAAAGTACTCATTAGCCAATAATAAGCATACATTGCATGACGAAGTTAGTTAGTAAGTTACACTTACCAGTAGGCTGTAGCGCACTTCTACCTAATGTCATTCATGTGTAACCATCAAAGCAAAATACTGCCAGTTCCTTTCTTATAACTTGTAACGGTACAGCTTTTCATTAACCTCAGCTGCCCTCTCGTCCCATCTCCCTACGTCAACAAAAGAAGGTTGGGATCTTCATGAGCCTTGCCCTTTGCATGCTTTTTTCTACTGGTTGAGAGCATTGGGCTTACACCCCTGCAGGAGTCCGTTCTCGGTGGCCCTCGGTGAGTGGCACATGGTGAAGGCCTCCCGCACCGGTCGACTCGGAACCCTGAAGATCGACGGCCAACCCAGGGTGGAGGCCCACTCGCCGGGTGCATTCACACAGCTCTCGCTTCCTCTGAACCTTACCTGGGCGGCGTGCCGGACCCTAAGGAGACGGCAGTCGGTGCCGACATTATGCAGTCCTTCGTTGGCTGTGTACAAAGGGTAAGCGACGATTTCAGACTGAGATAAAAAAGAAGGAAACTTGATTCGGGGTCACAGTAAAACGAAGAGCTTATAGCGGATTACAAGCCATTAACAGCGCAATAAGAAAAAGGGGATAGATGAGGGGACACAAATTGCTATAAGCTTTGTGTTCTCTCTTCTGTTTTCCTTTGGTAGTTGAACTTTCAAAAACTTGCAATCACCATATACAAACACGCCCAATCTCATGCTTTTCAGAGCTTTGATCCTGGTACAACGGTACCTTGCCTAGTTTCTGTCGCTTCATCTTCATGCTAGCACTCTCTGTCCTGTCTTCTGTGCTTTCTTGGTTATTGCGCGGCTGAGATTTCATAGTCGTGGTGCACCCACACGCCCAATCCCGCACTCTCTGAAGACAGATGTCACACCTGTGTGATTCTTGGTGATGGAAGTCACGGCAATACATTTTATCCTCACAACAGCATACAGTGAGATACAGGTGGCAAAAAGAAAATTTGTGAAAAGCGCATATTATTAGAAAGTTTCTTTCTCGGTGCTTTGAAGGCGGTTCGTTCCTTGGCCGTTGCCATGTAAATTTTGTTACGTATATTAATAAATGATAACGCTACATTGTGCTGCTGCATCCTTGTTTCAATGATTCAGTTTTAAACACAAGCTTTCTACATTCTGTCACTGACCTGCCAACATTTCGAGGTTGAAAGGTAGCGCGTCTCAAACACAAAATAAAGAAATTTCGTGTGTCATGTACTTGTGAGGACACTTACGCTTGCGCTTTCATTAAGCTCATTTGGATATAGTGTGCTTTTGATTGTTCAACTGTACTCGCGTTAGTAAAAGTGACGTTGTCACTCTCAACCACTTTGAGCATCTTGCGTAACCCGCGAATGAAGGGGCATTTATTTCTCGGCATACACATACTGGAGCCCTATGTATTAATACAACAGGAATGTAAACGTTAGATAATACTAAGAAGAGTGAAAACTTGCTAGAGAGTTATAATAACGGTCAATTGGATAGACAGTAATGAGAACTGTAAAGAAAAAATTAAGTAGTTTACAAGTAATTACGCTGCTCTTCAGTTGCCACTAAAATATTCGTGGTAATCCAGGAATATTACATATATGCAAAAAGTCTCTGTTGTGTCACATTAGGTTAGGACCGGCACACCTTTAAAATGCCCGGTGTACCTTCACTTTCTATCTAGCTGACCATCAACAACCGGCCAGTGCGGCTGATGCAAGAGGCCCTGTCAGGAGTGAACGTGGAGAACTGTGTTCATCCTTGCGTCACGGGCCCCTGTTACAATGGCGGTGCCTGTCAGCCACGCATGGATCTGTACGCCTGTCACTGCAAACTTGGCTATGCCGGATCCAACTGCCAGAATGGTGTGTGTTCTTTTAGTACAGCTTTGTAAGTTGCTGTCATTGACGAAGCACATTCGGGAAAGCACAGTAGCTGTTACTTTCACATGGGTTCATGATGAGGCTGAGAACCAGTGAAAATTGAGGTGCTGCTTTAGTCTGCGTAATTCAGAAATGCAGAAAAAAAGAAAGAAAGAAAGAAAGAAAGAAAGAAAGAAAGACAATTACTATCCCCAATCTCGTTGAGCAGGGTGACCTCCTTTCTCCCCAAACCACTAACGCCTCAAGGCACGCAACCTAATTTGCGAAATGTGGCCGATGAAATTGCACGACGCAATCATTTCAAAGGCATTTGGCAGTTGTGACAAATCGCCGGATACCACACAATACTTATTAGAGAAGTATGTCCTAATGGCGCCACAAAAGCCTTTGAAAAGTAATGAGGAGTGTACGCAACAGTAATGTGCAAATGTACGGCGCCACTTTCTTCAGAACCATCTCGAAAGAAGCAAATGCTCATGCGCCTTATGAAAGGCGCGAGCATATTGTGAGTTCTGCAGTGTGCTGCGAAATAAAACACGACAGTCACGTAATTACTCCTTGGTTTTATGTGTTTGACGGTTGGTATATCTACCTTTTTCAATGGTTCCATTATTGTGCTGTGTGCCTCAGAAAGAGGTGCAAGAGTCAAGAGGCAGTATTCATTGTGGGGGTGAAGGTTCATGCTGTGTCTACGTGTGCGCGCTTCTGTTTATTTACTGTGTTACTGTGACTGTTTATGGTTGCACGCTAGCTTCAGGCAGTGCTTGTGTGCGTCACCTCACTTCGTGCTTTGTGACATTATTTTCTCAGTTTCTAGCAGATGTGTATAATGTTGATTCATCAGCTTTTTGCACGAATAACTACTGTTAGTTTGTGAGAAAGCCACGACGTACTGACACCCGCTTGGTTAATGCGTAGGCTGATTGCGTCCCATCTGAGTCATTTCTGGCTCTAAGGAAGGACACGACTTGCTTTTGTTGGGAAAAGTTGCTGAAGCACAGACAGAGACGACATCAAAGTTTACGTGTGCAGTGAGGGCCTATGGCATGAAATAGTTCACGTAAGCTTGCTTCTAAGCTGACACACATCACAACTTTTAAACCGTGAAGCGTATCACTTGTACGCGTATGCTGTAAGGAGACATGGTAGGAAACATTCATATTGTAGAGAAACTTTAATGCTGAAACTGTCAGTGCAGGACCAGATGTAATAATTTACAGCTAGAACTATAGCATATTGGAGTTGCGCTTCCGAGAATGCGCAACAATCACTTACGAGGGAAAGTTTCTAGTCTATTCATACTACTTCCTGCAAACAGACTAGATTTGAAAATAAATGGTTTCTTTCATTTTCTGCTTAATAAACATTGTTCTAACATTTAGAGTTCTCATCTAGTAATGTGTGTGCAGGGCATAATGTGTATGTCTGTGTTTGTGTAAAATGATCACTTGCAGTCTTGTCGCGAGGTTTTTGTAGCAGCTGTGCTCACAAGGAAACGAACCTGACTGAAGTGCACCGAGTGAATATCGGTCACCAGAGCACTGTGGTTGGCGAACAACGCTGAAGAAAAGAATACATAAACAGTAATGAGAGTGTTTCATAACTCAAACTACGATCTAACTAGCCCCATGCGTGCGCCTCTCGATGTGTTGAGGTGTATTGGCTGCCATTGATTGTGGTCGCTGGCGCAAACTTATAATAAACGCAGGTGCTCAGGAGTGGTCGAGCCGTGAGTATTTCGGGCTCTGCAACGCACCCGCGACTTTTGAGCGCATGATAGACACCGTGCTGTGCAGCCTGAAGTGGAAAAGTTGCCTTTGCTACCTGGACGACATTATTAACTTTTTGTCAACGTTTTCTGAGCACCTAGAACGATCGGATCAAGTTCTAACGTGCATTGCCGGCGCCGGGCTCCAAATAAACACAAAGAAATGCTCTTTCGCTAGCAAATCTATCAAGGTCTTAGGACACGTCATTAGCAAAGATGACGTTTGGCCCGACCCTGACAAGATTTCTGCAGTCCTTCACTTTCCGCGTCCCGAAAGACCAAAGGAGCTTTGCAGTTTCCTTGGCCTCGCCTCCTATTTTTGCTGGTTTACCCAGAACTTCGCCTCTATTGCTGCTCCATTACACCAGCTACTTGCTTCCAACGTCACCTTTCTGTGGTCTCAAGAATGTCAAACGGCATTCTACCTACCTGTAAAGCGGGCCCTAACATCTGAACCTCTTCTTTGCCACTTTGACGAAGCCGCATCGACTATCCTCCATACGACGCTAGCGGCCTTGGTGTAGGAGCAGTTCGTCTACAACGCGACAAGTCTTCCTTAGAGAAAGTTGTTGCATATGCCAGTCGTGTATTCACCCTTGCCGAAAAGAACTACACGATAACTGAGCAAGAGTGTTTGGCTGTGGTTTGGTTGGTGCAGAAGTTCCGTCCCTATCCCGACGGCCGTCACTTCACAATCATTACGGACCACCATGCCTTATGCTGGCTTTCTACACTGCAGAAGTTCCGTCCCTATCCCGACGGCCGTCACTTCACAATCATTACGGACCACCATGCCTTATGCTGGCTTTCTACACTGAAGAACTTGTCCGGACGCTTGGGTCGGTGGATACTACGCTTGCAGGAGTACGATTTTAACATAACTTACAGGTCAGATAAAAAACATCAAGGCGCCAACGCTTTATCTCGTTGCCCGCTTCCAACTACCCATATCAGCATTGGTGAGAACTCAACCGCCACATCTACCAAAGTTTATACGCTCGCATCGATAGGGCAACCCTTTTCGGACGACAACGGAACATTTATCTCCTGTCAGCTATCCGATTCATACTGCAGACGAATGATGGACCACCTTTGGGAGTTTCTCATCCACCAAACGGGCGACTTCGTCGTCACTCCTGCACTTTAAGCTGGACAATGGGCTTCTCTACCGCCACATTTACCACCCTGATGGTCAGCGCTGGGTTCCAGGATGCTCTTTTCGACTTCAATTGCTTGAAGCCTTCCACGATGACTTGACGGCTGGTCGTCTTGGATTTAAAAAAACCTTGACTGCATTCGATGTCGTTATTACTGACCTGGCCTTTCTTCTAGTGTAGCGTGGTATGTCGGTTCCTGCTACTCATGCCAGCTTCGTAAACTCGCAACGTCTCCACCTGCTGGACCTCTACAGCCACTTCCGTGCCCTTCAATACCGTTCGAGGTTGTAGGTATCAACTTTTACGGGCCTCTCACCGTAACACCTGCTGGCAAACGATGGATAGTGACTGCCGTGGACCACCTGACACGATACGCTGAGACGTCCTCTGTTATTACAGGCTCAGCTGTATAAGTTGCAGACTTATTCTTCACGCCATAATCCTGCGTCATGGGGCTCCCGTGTACTGCTTAGTGACTGTGGCAAAGTGTTCCTGTCACAAATGGTAAATGAAGTACTGCGCGCTTCGGTAACTACTCACAATACAGCGTCAAGCTACCACCCTCAGACAAATAGTCTCACAGAAAGATTTCATCAAACCCTTGCTAACATGATAGCCGTTCACGTTCAACCGGGCCACAAAAACTGGGATACTCTTTTACGATTCCTGACTTTCGCCTACAACACCGCTGTTCAGCGAACAACTTGCTACTCACCGTTTTACCTCGTGTACAGACACACCCCGACTACCTTTCTCGATGTTTCCTTCTTTAACAGCCATGGCAATTCATGACAGTCTTCTAGCGAAGAATACATTTCCCGCCTGGCCCAGTATCGCCATCAGGCTCGCATCAATACTGAAGCGAGACAGCACATGCGGAAGATCATCTATGACGCATCCCATCGCGTTGTGTCTTTCCAACCTGGTGACGAGGTACTGCTTTTGACACCTATTTGCACTCCTGGTCTCTATGACAAAGCCCAACTGCGCTTCATCGGGCCATACATAGTTTTAGAACAGACTTCACCGGTCAATTATCAAATGACACCACTTGTCACCCAAACAGACCGCCATTACCGCAGCACCGCGATTGTCCGCGTTTCTCGCATGAAACCTTTCACGCGACGTTCCCCGTCACTTTGACTTACGGCGGCCAAGGTGTCCGCTTCCAAGTGGGGGGAATTAGTGTGGTCGTTTTTACTTACATCATTCTCATCCCTGCATGATCATAATCACCATCATCCGCTCGCCTCTGCCTCATGGCCACTCTGGGCCATCATCATCGTCATCGTTATTGTACTGGCTCTGCCTGTTCGTTTTGCGAGGTCTTTCTTCAAATAAATGCTGTCGCAACCAAGGCTATCGAGACTTCATAGTATGAATGTGTAATGCTGCCAAACATAATGCAGTGGGATGGAGAGGCAGGGTGCTCGAGACTGTTAATTATGCATCATTCATTTGTAGTTAGTGATCCTGTGGTGCATCATTGCAAAGAATGCGACGCTTTCATTCGGCCGTCTTTTTCTGTGAGATGTGTCGCACGCATAATGTCTACATGCACACACACATCGCGAATGTGTTCGGTAGCTGTAACAGACGCAGTGCAGCTAATTTGCTGCTCACGCAGTTTATGGTAGAAATGAGTGTAGTAAAGGTGAGACGTGTGGGATTTTTGCAGAGGTGAAGGAGGCCATTGCAGAACCAATGATGGGTGGAGCCAGCTACCTACATTACACATCAGTGACATCATGCGAAGGTACGTTTCTAAGACACAATTGCGAATGACTTGTTCTGCTTATCATTCACTGGATACTGTTACGAACAGCTCAGGTAAAAGGAGCAACGCAAATACAGAAGATGCCCCACAAAAAATTACACGACAACGGAATCATTTTCTTTTCTTTGTTGTTTGCGCTGCAACTTTTACCACAAGATATGTAGTAACTGGGCCCAAATGACGTTTTTTTACTGTTACAAACAGTACGATATTTTTATACATGAAGGGGCACGACACCGAGATGACGGAGATCACGGCCTCTCTGGAACTCGCACATGCGACGAAAGTTGATTTTGCAGCACGTCGAGTGCACTATGTACGGCTCTTTTGAAATAAATTGCTGGAAACTTCACTGTTACACAATGCCACTGAGAGCAAAACTTAGGAATGCTGTCGTACAGGCTATGATATTGAAGGCGTAACCACCAATATTAACAGGCAGGTCATATGGGGGGAGTTGCAAGCATTTTCGCACTTGTAGTGTTGGTTGCATGCAAATGATGGTCCTCAGGGATGGGACTACAGGGCATACTTTCAGCCATGGTATTACTAAGAAATTCTGAAGCATGGGCCACGTGAAGTTTAGCGTGGATAGTGCCTGTTAACGAAGCCTTCGGTAGTGAGTGAAGGTAGGACACTGTTACTAGTGGGAGTGAGCGTTCAGTTCGACAGCGCGTTTGGTATGACAGAAGGGATGTATGGATCGTGACATGTACGTGCGATGCGGCTCAAACGTTCGCGTATACTTGCATGCACAGCAATTCATAGCTGCACGACATGTGTCCACTTGCAAATTCCAGGATACGTGGCGACCAATTGGACGTTGTCCTGGCACTTTCGTGTCATTCTCAAGTCACGGCCTGCTGTTTTGGGCCGGAGACCTAGCCAACAGAACCCGTGGTACCCTGTACTCGCCATCGGACTATCTGTCGTTGGGTCTGGAGAAAGGTCTACTGAATTACGCTTCAAACCCTTGGTTTCCAGGGGAGGCGCAGCTCTGCTGGAAAATACGAGGGTTGACGACGGCCGTGGCATCGTGCAGCTTTGAGCCGAAGTCGTCAGATGGCTACGCTGGGTCTCGCGGGACATCACCCCGTGGCAGTGACGTCCCCAGGACGACTGAGGCAGCTGAACGTGCGCAGCGGACTTTACATTGGTGAGCTTGCTCATGATCAGAACACGTTCACCCGAAATAACACACAAATGTATAAGGCTTAAAGTGACGACAGGTCGTGAGATTTCAGACGTCTTGTTGTCTAGCATACGCAACAGTCTACCATGCGCCATCAACCCTTTCAGTTTTTGCGCCCTGAGCACGTCTCAGTTTTGCACTGTTGTGAACGGTGCAATATATGCCACCAGCTTCCAGAGTTTTATTTATCGCGAATGGTGTACTGAACAATGCCCATTTGCGTAGGGGTGAACGGTTAATATTGTGGAGGATGAAATAGACATCACCAGCTGCGACAGTTGTGATGCACATTCGAGACACTACGATTGACAACAGTGCTATGTCTCTGATTGTAGCGTGAATCAATATTTTGGGGCATGAACGATTAAAAGAACACTGTTAGCTTTATGAACCTTGAATCGTTCATTATATAGATCGATCAGTTAGTTGTGAAGCACTAAATATACACCATTTATTCAAGAAACTATTGGGGATAGATTGTTCAGCACCTTTAACAAGAACACTCTGCCACGTGTCCTGCAGTAGTTTGATTGACGCTGACACCGCGTACGTTTGGGTTCTGTTGCCAAGATTCTAACCATACATATGACATACTATCCAAGCCTACCGAGGTATCATGTAGGCAAAAGCGCCCAGCACTTCGCTGCTGGCATCAATCAAACTAGCCCTAGCCACGCATCGATGTGTTCGTGTTAAATGTGCTGAAGGCTGTACACTGTCATTTGTGAAAAACCCAGGGGATGCTGTCAATATATGTTGTGATGCATATTCATGGAATGAAAAACAGCCAGTGGCAGCGGTATCATGCAACGGCAGTTATTGATGTTTCTGTTACCAACAGAATGTATTGAGGCCGGCAAACACTGTCCCTTGAAAGTATGAATGCATGCTGATTTAGGCTGACAGCGTATATTAGTATTGCTTAGGCGCTGCACTACCGCAACATAATGACCGGGTGAACACTAACATTTCTGTGGAACAGACCAGGTAGTGGAGGTATACGTAGTTATGATGACTCAATTAACGACGCTGCAATTATGAACTAACAGCAATTATTCCCACCAGATGGATTTCAAGCAGGTATACGGCATGATCAGAGCATATCCACTTTCTGAACATGAACAACAGGGTGGTATATGAAGCTTTGGGAGATGTCGGTAGTGCTGTAATGTGTTCATCGAAACCATCAATTGACGATGATTTGCTTTAAGTACTGAAGCAGAAAGATGCATTTAGATTGCTGTATTCTGTCACGTCATTTCTTGTGGTCAATGCAGGTGGCATTGGCGACGTTGCCCACGTGACCAGAGGGCGCTACAAATCGGGCCTGGTCGGTTGCATTGCCAATCTTACCCTCGCCAGTAACTACCACGTCCGGCTGGTCTCACATGCTGCAACAGGCATCAATGTACAACCCTGCCTTTGAGCACAAGGCGACGCACCGCACGTACAGCCCCCTGCATAAGTATGACCAGGCTCAGTGAACAGCGCACCAGGTAGCCCCAGAGATCCGTTGTGCCCACACTTTCATTTTGCCACTAGAACTGATGCGTTATGCGAGCGCTCTCTAGGTGGGTGACGTGACAGTAGTAGGCTGAAGCATCAAGCAAGACATCATTGTTCTGTCTAAAATAAAGTATGCACTGAAGGTCAAATGCTATGACAACTCTGTCCGTCATAGCCTAATTTAGAAACCCGCTAGTCGACATACTTAGCTTTCTTTTCATTCCACAACGCGCCAGGAGCAATGTCTTCATTGCCAGATTCCCCGGGGACCATTAAGAAGCGACGCTTGGGCTACCCTGGCTGCGACAAAGAAGACAGAACAGAAGCTCTGAAACTATGGATAACACGTGCGAAAATCCTGAATCTGCCTGCAACGGACGCTGCCGTGACAGCTTTTGCGACGCCTAGAAACTACGCAAGTGCCCACGCTACCATTCTAACCCAAATGTTACTCTCCAACGTCGCGCCTTACGTGCTCTACCCGTGACATCACAAAGTATGGCCACAAGTAGTCGGACACTACGTGACAATGACGTCTGACGCGCAGTCATGGTATGAACTCTTGTTCAGTTGATTGGAGTGGCCCGAATAGATGTGTGTAGTGCTATAATTAACCCAATGGATTTCGTGCCACCATAGTTATCCTCGCCGAACCATGCGGAATTCATGGACAGAACTACGACATCCGCCAGCTTTGCTACGCCTTGAAGCATGCAAACAAAGAACTGCGACCAGCGCTCGTCGGACAATGAGTAGTCATACATGCAATGTGCTGTGAATGCGTGTGAAGAGATGGAAGCATGCGTTACGATGTGGTGTATGCTTGATCACCCTTGTACGGTTACAGCTAATGTGTCTGCACCTTGTCTCATTCCTGTAGGTGTACAATGCAGCACAATCACCGAACATGGTAATTCCCTGCAACAGTAATGTTCTGAAGTGCATTCTAGCCCTACAGGATTGATATCTTTTGTTCATAAAATCTCAAATGGTAACGTGTGCGCACGCATTTGGTAGAAAATACTTACTCCTAAGTAACTATTCATACTGTGGCTTATAATAGGCTGATTATTACATTTGAACGTGCACCACATGCTACTAGCACAGAAAATGTGAGACAAAGCACGCACATGTGTGTGTGTGTTTCCCAATTGTTCTTGTACAAATGCCTCCTAGCAACCACTCTGCTTATGTAATACCTCTAGTTCAAACAGCCACAGAAGCGTTTACGGATAACAGATGACTACGCTTTAACGTTCAAGCCGCAGAACACGCATGCGTTTGTATCACAGCTCCAAGCTTCGCGAGATGATTGCGGCTCCACGTGAATTGTGGCATGACTCGAGGGTATGATGTTCTGCTTGAAATCTGTGAAGTAGAGTGTACTTTAGGGATAAAACTCTCCTGTAAAACCCGCAAGGGAGGTCTCGAATCTGGATTGTTACATTCCGTATGTATACTGCAGAAGTACGAGACTTCACCATGCATTTAACGTAAGTTATTGCCTTCAGCACTTCTTATTAACTTGCATCTGTTGTTGCTGCGCTCGCCGTGCTTCTGCATGTACTTATAAATTTCCGGAGATTCTTCGTACGCACCTTCCAATTGTGATATGACCCAGCACTTTGCCCTGTGTGCGTGCGTGTGTGTGTGTGTAGGCTGGCAAGAATGGACGTGTAGGGTGCAAGAATGCGTTGTGAATTTTCGCGACACTCCCGCTAGCAAGCGTACACGATATTGTTTGGTGTTCCTTGGTTTTTAATGAATGCGGAAGCACCAGAACTAATACTGTTCAGCAACAGCGAGAATTTCCGCACATGCAGTTCATATAACAATATCTTCATTTGCCAGAACTTGAACTTTTCACCTCGTTTAGTTTACATGTACGATATTTTACGTAACAGATGAAGCTTCTTAGTTGTATGATGCCCTTTGTCGCATACTGCATCTTTCGTGAGGCCATTGAGCGTGGTTCACGTTCAGACCGTTTCGTCAATGCACATATCAACGTGAACAGTCCGCTATTACTAAATTAGCGTATCGCTGCATTAGAATGAATGGTGTTCTGTGGTAAGACACAGCAGCAAAATATGTACACGTATTTTGTCGATCTCGTTAAAGCTTACTCGCTTCAGGAAGCAAAGTTACACTGACAAACCTACGACAGCGCCTACGTAGTAGTGTGTGTTTATAAAAGCAGATGTCGAGTGCACTACTCAACACAGCCTGTGTAACTCGAAGATGAGAAGTAAAGGTGACCAAAGCACTGAAAATGTCTGTGTAGATTCGGATGGCTCCATGGAGCAGCGCTTCACGAAATGGTCCCATATGTTATATCAGCGCCAAACGAAATGCGAACAGTGGCAAGCATTCGCTATGGTACACTTGAAGCCCGTTATAAGAGATGTGCACAGTGGAGCAACTCTTGTCTTTTATATAAGGTGCCTCTTAAAAGGAGGGAACCACATATATATTTTATCAACACCTATTTTACCGTGAGCACACTGTTGTACTTTATACCAATTGTCTCTTTCACCAGTGTCACTTATAAAGGGATTTGACTGGATGGTGTACACCATGGAGTCGTCAGAATGAACAAGCCCACCTAATCTAAGTGCTGCCAACGGGAGCATGTGCCTGTCAATGGTAAGGAGTGAAGAGAACGCACTGTGCTATTGCAAATGCTTGCCACTGTTCGGGTTTCATTTGAAGGTGAAAGTAAGTTGCATGTGGATGCAAAGACTCAAAGGAAGGAATGTACAGACGCAGCCAATATAAGTTGCAACATGCTGGCCGTGGTAAACGAGGCGCCAACATGGTACTGTGGCTCAAACATAAAAAATAAATTCAAGGACACAATCATAAATCCAACACTATCGCCATTACTGCTTATTTCAGTTCTTCTTCTTCCTCCACTTCCAGAACTGAACTCTTGTCTCCTTTTCGCCTTCTTCGGTCGTTCCAACAATGAGAGATTTAAAGACGCTTTCGACAATTGCTATATGCAAATGTATTTACATGTTTGCCGGTGCTACAGTGCATGCTTTGGGCTGCTTTAACCATAGCCATCGTGTTGCAACTCATATTTAGCGCCACTGAACAGTGACGCCTTACATTTGACGAACATATCTTCATTCGTATTACACAACCACACACACATTTAACCTGTTATATGAGGTTCGCGAACTTCCATTTTATGCACAAATCGTAAGATTTTCAAATAGCCTATTTCACCTGGTATGCTTCAAAACTATACAGTTCTTGTGCTTGATTTTTGTACAAAAATATGTTGTGGGAGACCGACCAAAAAATCTGGCGAAACCTCACTAAAGTGGGCCTACAGACTTTTTAGGAATGCTCGGCATTAAAGTATTATTGCGATAGCAATTTCATGAACACTCTCGGCTGGATTTTGTCGTCGGCGTCGACATTGGTGTCGCCATGCCCCGCCGCGGTGGTCTAGTGGCTAAGGTACTCGGCTGCTGACCCGCAGGGCGCGGGTTCGAATGCCGGCTGCGGCGGCTGCATTTCCGATGGAGGCGGAAATGTTGTAGGCCCGTGTGCTCAGATTTGGGTGCACTTAAAGAACCCCAGGTGGTCAAAATTTCCGGAGCCCTCCACTACGGCGTCTCTCATAATCATATAGTGGTTTTGGGACGTTAAACCCCACATATCAATCAATTGGTGTCGCCATCATTCACCGTATATGAATACGTATCTATATATATATGTACACTAAAGAAACTTAATTCAGAAAAAGACTCCGGCACGTGGTATCGAACATGGGCCATCTGAAATGTGAGTGCGAGGTGTTAATCACTGAACCACGAAAAAGCACAGCCTCCAACGTTCAAGGGGCAAGCTATTTATGTATACCACTTACCGTTCGTGACGGGCATCTCCAGGGGAACTATCGTGTTTTCAGCATTACCAGCAAGATGACGCAACGAGCGCACGTCGCCACATTGTCACGACGCGGCGGCGCACGCTCTCATCTCCCACGCGTGTTTTGCCCCACGGAGAGGGAGCTCGGTGGACGCTAACGCGCGCGATTATCTCGCGATGGGGACAATCGTAGTCTTGGCTGGTTTTCACCGGAACGTTACCGGGTGCACAAACGTCACTGCAATCGCTGCACAGTCTCCGATTGCGAAAAGGGTGAGCTTTTCATATACAGCGAAGTAACAACTGAGACGCTTATTCGCGTTCATCTGTGCCTGTAAGTGCGTTTTGTGTGCTATTTGTGCATGAGAAACGCAGGGCACGTTTCCATCTGCTTGCCATTTTGTGCGTGACCTTGAAATTTGTTACCATTGCGTTCATTGCTTGGCCTTTGCGGCAAAGCTGACTTTTTTATCAAATATAGCATTCACCGATTAACTTAAACTTGTCGATTATCGGTATTCTGTCTTGCGAAGTCTTATCGCGATTAACCCCTGCCACCGTTGAAATGGGAACTCATTCAATCACTTTTCAAAATTAACTACTGAAGTTTTTTTTTTCACACATAAATTTCTTATAATTCGCTATTCAGTATTCCTGAACATTTTTGATAACTTACTGTTGGCACAGAGGCGGTGTCGTACCCAATGAAGTGATACTCTTGGCAACTCACGGAAACTGAGTATAAACCACCAGATGAACTAGGAAGAACAAATGGGGAATATAATGGTGTAATATGTATCTTTTATTATTCTTGTCCATAATTGCCTTGCTAGTGTCGACCATTCCATAAAGTTGCTTCATACTGGGAAAATAAACAAGATCTTCGAGAACGTTTCCAAGATTTTTTTTCTGACAATAAAGTACAAATATTTGAGCGCCCGTTCCTCAAACAAATGTGGCTGATCCGTGATATAAAAAACAGTATAACACAAAAATAAAATGCGTCTTTACAGAGGAAGTTCAGCGTTTAGTGTGTATTAATTCAGCAACAACGAGAAATTGCAAACACACGTTAGGAACGGCAAGCAGCTCAAAACTTGCAACGCACATTTCAAGCAGAAAGCACGCGCGAAATGAGCACATATACACAGAAAAAGCACGGACAACCAACTGTCACAGCTCGACACTGAAAGCCCGCTGTTCAAAGATAAAGGAAGATGCATGAAACGAGCGCACAAGTATCCACAGGACAAGCATGAGCAACTGTCCCAATTCTTCCGGCGTCGTGGTTCAGCAGTGCACTCTTTTCGTAAACGGGGCCGTGGCAGCGTGCTAAGTGACCTTCGTTCTCTCCCGAATTGCGAGTCTGATTGATTGATGATTTATATGTGGGGTTTAACGTCCCAAAACCACCATATGATTAGGAGAGACGCCGTAGTGGAGGGCTCCGGAAATTTCGACCACCTGGGGTTCTTTAACGTGCACCCAAATCTGAGCACACGGGCCTACAACATTTCCGCCTCCATCGGAAATGCAGCCGCCGCAGCCGGGATTCGATCCCACAACCTGCGGGTCAGCAACCGAGTACCTTAGCCACTAGACCACCGCGGCGGGCCGAATTGCGAGTCTGATAAGCGAGCGAGCAGGAGAAACCACGCTCCGTGGAAGCAGCACTTCGTAGAGGCGACAACCTTTGACGCACCCCACGCGAGTCTGTCGCGCCATCTCGTTCCTGAAAACAAAGACGCGTTAAAGTTTTGAAGCTCTGAGGAGTGGCAAACGATGCATGGTGTATATAAATTATTTCCCGTTAGCATTCCAGCCAACGTACGCTTTGAGGCGTAGTGTTTAGCGCAGCACGCTGAGGATCGCGAGGTTGCTGGTTCGAATTCGCACGACAATGCATGCCTTGTGGTTTTCTTTTTGCAATATCTTAGTATATATTTTTAACCCTACTCCCCGACGGAGGTACGTCCGCGAAACCATGATAGACCCCGGTATAAGACTCTTTTGTTGTAATAAACTTTAAACAGCCTTGGTACAGTTTAAAGAACTCTGGCTGTTATAGTTCCCCAGACACAATAGTAAATAAAACGTTTCAAAAAAGCGTGAACTGAACCTAAAATCCTTTCGCTGTAGAGTTCGCCGGTTCGTTTTTTTAATCTCAAAATTTTGTTTTTCATAAATGAACCATTGCACCGTTTGTAAGAAACCAAAAGCAAATATCAATTTTTTTCATGACATCTGAATCTGTGGAGTTTATC
The DNA here is from genome assembly GCF_013339725.1 of Rhipicephalus microplus. NCBI lineage: Eukaryota > Metazoa > Arthropoda > Arachnida > Ixodida > Ixodidae > Rhipicephalus > Rhipicephalus microplus. The sequence continues at coordinate 69,390,282 of NC_051175.1, forward strand.
TTGAAACATTGATTGGTAAGCTACGCTTAACAATCACTGCTCTTAACGTGTTCTAGTTCAAATGCAATTAGTTTACTTTAATCCGCAGGATTCTCTACTTCTTCTCCTCCTTCTTCTCCTCCTCCTCCTTCCTCCTCCTCCTTCTCCTCCTCCTTCTCCTCCTCCTTCTCCTCCTCCTCCTTCTCCTCTCCTCCTTCTCCTCCTCCTCCCCCTCCTTCTTCTGCTTCCCTCCTTCTCTTTTTCCTTCTCCTTCTTCTCCTTCTTCTCCTCTTTCTCCTCCTCCTCTTCCTTCTCCTCCTCCTCCTCCTTCTCCTCCTTCTTCTGCTTCTCCTCCTTCTCCTTTTCCTTCTCCTTCTTCTCCTTCTTCTCCTTCTCCATCTCCTTCTTCTCCTTCTGCTCCTTCTCCTCCTCCTCCTCCTCCTCCTCCTCCTTCTTCAGCAAAAACGTTTACAAACAGTTTATGAAACGATACACTAAAACACTTTATGAAAATAAAAATATCATGCAAACACTTCATGAAACCAACTATATCATGCAAACACTTCATTAAAAACACATCATTCAAACAGTTCAAGAATATGTACCCCAATACTCTAAATAATGAAGGTTGAAACTGTATAATAAAAACAGTGAAATACATGTCTAAACGAAGTATAAATTGTCATTGAAAAGTTATCGTAGAATGTAAGAGAAGTTTTTTTTTACAAAATTTTCGGAACGGGGTGCGTAAAAGTCTATGTCGTGCCTCACAATGTTTAATAGCTGGGGTATTTAATATTGTAGGTCCTGGCATCCGTAGTTTGTTCGCGTGAGGGGTGGCCTTGTTGTTTGGTGGCGTAACTGATAACATAGAGATGAAATCGGTGTACTACAAGTATGTGGTCCCTGTTTTTTATGAGCAATAGTAATCTATGATAGTAAATTTGATTTGCTTTCATCAGTGAGTGTTTATTAAAAAGATTGTATGTGGGTAAGTCTCGCGGCCTACCATGATAGTCTTCGAAACTTCTTATTACATTCCTTAGTAAATGGAAACACCGAGCATGCAGTGGGGTTTGAATGCGGGTGCGCTGCGTGCCAGCCCAGTATTCAACCACTGAGCCATGCCGGTGCTTGGGACTCGTTCGCAAACTTGCCTTAGACAGGCTTGATGTCGGGAAAGTAATCGCGTTAATATGAGTAATAAAGCATTTTTCAACAGCGAATGAACAACCAGGTGTCACACAATGCTAATATCGTAACGGATGGGTTGTGTAATGCTCCGACTTATTACAACAGCTTGTTCTTGATCAGCTGTCAACTGTGGCGCACACCCCCTTTAGGCATAATTCTTCATCGTCGTCAGCCTCTGAATGAACAATTGGTACATAATTCCTTGTAAGAGTTTAGCGGATACCATGCTTCTCCGAAAAACCACTAAGGATAGCATATAACGCCGGCCTACCACCCAATGTACCGTAAGTTACGATTATTATAGGCGTAGTGGGTTACAGTTACCCGGAGAGTTGCCCTGAGAATTAGTTTAGCCATATTGGCACCTGAAGGTCACGTGGAATCCAGTCTACAATGAAGCGAACTTCGTCTTCAAGCCCCATATCCACCATACAGTCTAGTTCATCAAACACTAGGTACGTGCAGCGGCGCAGGTTTAACCAGCCTTCCTTCAGGACGGTGAGCAAACGACCAAGAGTCACAACACAGATCCGAGGACTCTAACCGAGCTCCTCGCACTGCTGCTGTTTTGGATCGCGACAGGAAATACAAGAGACTCCAATCTTTCTATACTGTTCGGTCTCATAGGCAAGCTGATGGACGTGAGCCACCTCATGGTTCGCTACGAGGAAGAGTGCTATGGGTCCACTGGAGTGGTGACATAGAAGCTGGCTGAAGACCTTTGCCACGGCAGCATGTAGACAACCACTGTCACTTCAGTTCCACCAGGAACTATAGCGCCACGAGATCCCTGCCTTTGAAGGCTACGGGGCATCACTGAGCCTGAATGATCGTGACAGGGCCAAAGCTCTTCGCTTCGAACCATCCTCGTGAGCCGTCAAGTAGCTGAACTTCGAAGCTTAGCACAGACTTCGGTACGTCTCGCCAGCTGACTACAATCTCGTTTTCATGTCAATAAGGCTTACCTTCCAGCTGAGAGCACTGAGCAGTTGTAACTTGCTCCATGTATGCGTTCATGCGAAGCTGCGCCATCTTAATGCGGTTCCTTTTCGAAGGAATTTCACTAACCGGACTCTTGTGAGCTTAGATAGCGAAATTTCGCTTCTTGTACATTTCAGTGGTCGTGCCTGGTAATCCCCGATGCTTGACTAGAAACTGGGTCCACACTCTGCCGCCGCCGTTTACCGCGTAGTGGATGGATGTTCTTGGGTTCTACGCTCACGCCACGCGGCTTGTTGGCCAGTATGTCCAACAGCGCTTTTATGAAGACCGATTCCATCTGGATGACTCGACATTGTTTCACAGGACTTGTGTTGAAAGCCGCTCTTGGTGGTTCCAGGTGTTTGGTGGGCTGCTTGGGTCCTGGTAATTGAGTCTATACTTGCTACGGAATGAAGATGTAGCACTGAAAAAAAAACTGCAAAAAAAACTTTTGCCTGTTTGGTTGTCTCGCCTAAGGAAACCTGGCTCCAACCCACGAGGGGTACATGCTACACTGTTGAATAGACGAGGAAGCCAGCGAGTGAGTTAGTGAAAAAATTATTTGGTCCACAATACAACAGGTACAAAGGGAAATAAGTGAAACGCGAAACAACGCTTTATACTATGCAACACCAAACTAAAGAGAGAAAAGTAACGCTATGTAAATGAATACACAAGGAGAAAAATAATACAAAAATAAATAGCCGAAAATGATTTTTTTGTTGGCCTGTATCATTACCGATATAGTATTCTATAATCCTGAAAGATGTGGAGAGCAGCGAAAATAGCACTGCTGATTTCCGTCAAACTGATTGTCTCTGAAGTTGAACTGGTTAGAAGTGGTGAATGTGAACCTAGCTTTCTAGTCGGCGTTCAAGAAACACTCCAGGGATGGAGGTAGCACAGTGGCATGAATAAAAAAGATGGTCTGTTTTCTGGATCATTCAAAACATGGCGAGGTAAATTAAGGAAAACGAAGATTTGACGACTAAAACTGAACCGGGGAGCTCTACAGTGAAAGCTCGCGAGCTTCTCCTTCCATTGACTTTAAAGAAAATTTTTATTGTTCTATGAGAACTGTTACAGCTGGTGGACTGAAAGAAAGCTGTTTAAATTTCTGATGTCACAGGGCGTTTAAGCATCTCTGCTTTAATGAAAAAAACAAACCACAACTCAGAAACCTTCTTGAAGATAACTTTTTTATTTTCAATTACGAACCAACTGTATGGAAAAGCCCACCATAACAGAATATCGCTAAATAAAGGTGATTGCAATGGAAATAATAAAGCAATATAATGCAGATTTGTTGTTTTTCTTTCATCTAGTTGGTTATACTGAGTTTCCTGAAGTAGCCACCAATAGGTTATCACAAAAGTGTGGGAATGCTCAAAGGCGAATTCTATGAATTTTACGTAGCCTGAAACGAATCTGAAATAAAAAAAAATGACTTGTTCAATACGAAAAGTTGAGAACGCTCTCAATGTAGAACACTGATCATTGAGAAATCCAATTTAATTTGATGATTACAATCTTTCAAAATATTTTAAAGCTAAATATTCTTAAGCAAGGCTTCATACTTCCTTGTGAGGTCTCGCCCAATTTTTTGGTCGATCTGCCAGAAGATCTTTGCTGCTTGAAAATCGAGCAAAAAATTAGCAAACTCTAATGCCGTGCAACTTGCCCTGTAGCGTAGCCTTTCGGAAGCTATTACAATCTGCGCAACATACAGGAAAGAAATTCGACAATATCACTTCCTGATTGCCCGTTATGATTATGAACAATCATAAAGTGGATGCTTTAGGGGAGTTTGACTATATGAGCTTGTTTTGCTAATTCAGAGCCAATGGAGTACACTTACAACCTCTGCGAACACCCTGAAGATGGCCAAGATGTGCGTATACGACATTATGGCACCAGGTTCAATTATTTTGCAAAAAAAAGACCACTCACAGTAGAAAGTATCAGAGCACTGGAGAGTTGTCTCGGTATGTGCGCCATGTAACCGATCATAAGAATGAGCTAAATATTTAGAGTAAAGTGGAGAGAGGAGCCCTTGAAAGCGTATGCACTGTACCATGGGCAAACGGCATGCAACTGTCTCTTCAGAAAACAAATAGACCAATGCCTGCTACCAGATGCTCTTAACTGAACGTGAGACGGACAGACATGGTTAAGGTAAAGGGTCGATGATTAATGGTAGACCACTTACAGCGAATGTAACCCACTGCACGTAGCAATTTTATTACAACTAGCAGACACTGCAAGGTTCAACTATCACCGCAGCGCATCGGTAATAAACGGTAGATGTACAGTAGCCCCAATCTTGAACAATTGCGCGCGAGTGGCAATGTCTCCTTTATTTTCGCCTTATGACGTAATTATATTCAAAAAGTGGTAAGGACAAGCGCGTACGCACATATAACATTCTCAAAAAACAACTTTTTGGCCTCTTGTCATGTGGCGCTGGTGCAGAAAATTCGCCGTAATGCTCAATAAAGATTTGGACGACTGCACGTAAATAATGATTTTAAAGAGGCATTTTCATCGTTCATAGAGAATTTTGAAAGCTGACAATCATCGTTTAAAAAGGAATGCGCCTCTACCACCAACAGCAATCTCGTGAAAGTATACGCTAGCGTCTAGTACAAGTTTTAAGATTGTAATTAAAAAACGTATACGTTTTGTATTTAAGCATATTGAGCTTCTGTGCATATGTGCTCGTGGGTTGAGACCTTTTGGCCACTTAAGATACGCTCAATATATTCGTGCGTTTTTTTTTTGTTGAGATATGATTTCATCTATAATTTCGCAGTATTAGGAACAATAATAATAGTTGTCCTTTATTTTTCATCAAGAAGTTAGGGAGGCTGTGAGACAAAGCTGAAAAGCAGATTTATTAGTTTCTGGCCCCCGAAAGTACCCTTGGGGAGTTTACAGCATCGCACAACAGCATTTTTAACAGAGTACTTAAACAATTAACCCTTTAATGACGTAATCATGAAACCGTCAAGCAAAATAAAAATTGCGTTCATTTTCTAGCTTAAAGTGGCAACCCTGAAATGATTCCGCAGTTAAATGATCTAAAATTCAACTATAATACATAGTTTTGCATAGGTCGTAATTTTCCATATGTCCCAGAAGCGAGGACCTAGCAACAAAAAACATACTTCATAACTACGTAACATGTGGTGTACCACCTCTTGAGTGCGCACACACCAGGTAAAGAAAATTATTGGAGATATAATTTACGTCACCAAGGTGAGAAAAAAAACGAAGAAGTGGGAGTTGTTGCGCGCGCATCACGCTTTCCTCCATGAGCTCCAAAACAATTCGTTCTAGCTTAAAATAACTTCGACGAGACTGCGCTATATTTTTCATGCTCAAATATAGATGCCCCGTGAGTACTTGGCAGCCGGTGATAAAGGTGGCACGCATTTCGTGACTTACTTGCTCGAATTTTTTTTGGTTTGTCGCTAATTCGAGACATCCAGTAGGAAATGGTTAACAAGCTGAAAAAATGAGAAGCTGAAAAAACAGGATTAGCAGCAGCCATGCAATGCATTTTACTCGTAAACGAAATTACTGAAAGCACTTTGCAGCAATTTATAACGCCAAATTAAACACCAAATTTTGAAGAATTCGTGATTTGTAGGAAATAAACCTTGATAAACGCCGGGGTTTCTCCCGAAAATAAGCTCGGTAACACCAGCTCGAAATTTAAAATAAATCTGCTGAAACACTGAGCTCTAGTTTTACGTGATGTACCTACCGTACAAGGAATATCACTGAGGGTTTGTGCCACAGCAAAAAGGCCATCCACCGGGGTAGGTGAGATAAGGATCGTAGAAGCTAGGAGGAGGGCACCTTCAAGGATAAATAAATGGAGCTAACTTAATAACTCTATCATAGATTCGAGTTAATTTCTGCAAAGTATGCACGCAGTTCAATTACATTCGGTATACAATGAGTCTTAACTATAACACCCCCGATTTAAAAAAAGAAAGATGCTATGTAAGAAACCCTAGCACATATTTCACTAGTAGACTGGAGTAGCCCCCACTAATTTTCGCACTATTTAGGTTCAATTATTTAGCCATAATACGCTTACCACTCGACAAGTGTTCAAGAAATTGTCAGAATTATAATTGTGGGTTTGACGTCGCAAAACCACGATATGATTATGAGAGACGTCGTAATCGAATGCTCCATATATTTTGACCGCGTAGTGTTCTTTAACATGTATCTTACTATAAGTACACGGGCTTCAAGTATTTTCGCTTCCTTCGAAAATGCGGCCGCAGCGGTCAGGATTCAATCCCGCAACCTGCGGGTCAGCAGTCGAGCATAACTACTAGACCACCATGGCGGGTAATTGTCAGTGGGTCAACAAGGCACATGCAATTAAGGTCAAATGACATCTCGCTGCGTACTTTTCAAGGACGTGTTCATTGCGTTAGCACTTTTTCCGGCTGATGAAGAAAACGCGGGCAATGTAAAAATCAACACGTAGCTCCGCTGCCCCCAAGTCACATGTCACTTTTCAGATTCGTCAAAAGATTCCCGCAGTCAGTGCGTTGTGGAAAATAACGCAGTTACATTTCACCCGAAGAAGCCTACATAGGCCCCGCGGACATTTCGATAATTAGGAGGGTACTCGTACAGTTACAAAGATAAGGTTAAATAATTAATCAGACCTCATTGAAGAAAAAAAAAAATGCCGCCATATCCACGAAGTGAATGATGATGAGTGGGCGAAGCTCGGAGGTAAACCTGGTAAACCATGAATCCTCCGTACATTTTGCCCACTCGATTTTATTGCAACGCTCCCCCTAGCGTACGTCGCCGCACTATATCGAACGATGACATGCGCCATATGTGGCATCATTCCTATTTTATAACACCTCGCATCTTTCATAATCAACTACACGTACCGCCGTCTAGTTTATAACATCTTGCATCTTTTGGACGGACGGACGGACGGATGGACGGACGTATGGATGGATGGATGGATGGACGGACGGACGGACGGACGGATGGATGGATGATGGATGGATGGATGGATGGATGGATGGATGGATGGACGGACGGACGGACGGATGGACGGATGGACGGATGGATATGGCTGTACCCTTTAGATCGGGCGGTGGCTAGCGTAATACTTAGAACTGAACGAGAGGTGGCTACATACAGGGGACGCACAGCCCACGCCTTAAGGAGCTTCGCTCCTAATAATAAGGTGTACTCTGGTGTACTAGAACCAGCACGCACTACCTCTGCTTCACGAAACATTGTTTTTCTTAATTTTGAATTTATATGGTGTGATAGGACACTCTAGATAGCGCAGTGAAATGCAGTTGAGACAACCTGAATGTGGGCTATTATGTTTGTATTGTGCCCTGCTTTTATCATTAATAATTAATGGTACGTGCTAATTCCGAAAAAAAATACGTTATCACGGTTCAGAGAATTTACTTATCATAGACTGCGGTTCTGCAATAACTGTCGCTTGATCGACACTGCCATGCGCTAAAGAGGTCATCCCAATGTGTCCTGATGTGAAGCCTTCATTACTGTGCCTTTGGCGTGCTTTATGGTAATTAGAACTGTACTTAGTACGAAGCGCGAAGCTGACACCTTCCCTTTCATAGAACGATGCACACGTTATAGGCACTCCGGTTAAGCAACAACAACATTCGCAAATGTGTGGTGCTGTCATAAACGAAAACTGCGAAACTGTGACTTATTTATTGTTGCTCAATAAACCCATTTATATTGTAGAATCCATGCATGCTACATAATGGCTCACCAAATTCATTAACATATAGCGTCTGTTGTCGCATCAAGGGCGGTTTCTACCACAAAAGCAGTTGCTTCGACGTGACCTGGAATGCAGTAGAAGTAACGCATATTAAAAACAAAAATGGCGTA
>NC_051175.1:69398463-69583463 GCF_013339725.1 Rhipicephalus microplus
CGATTACTAAGCAATCATCAGTAATAAGAAAATAATTAAGAATCCTGCACTTGAAACGGGGAGTCATCTCGTACAGTGATGAACGAAGAAAGGTTACGGGAAGACAGACGTTAACCACCGGCAGTCTCCAATTGGCTGTCGTGTACTTGGAAAAAGAAAAGGGTCATTCTCGTGCCTAATGAATGAAAGAGATGTGGGAGATGATTTAGGCTTCCACAAAAAGTTATTGGGTTGGAGCCTAAGTCATCTCCCAGTTTCATACCCAACCAGACAGACCTCTGTCAAATGTTTACATAAAAGAGATGTCCATTACAACGCAATTTATTTGTCTGGGTATATGAAAAACGAGAAGACGGGCTGTGTTAGAACCGGTTGGGATCTGTCCGATGCTTCAGTGTTGCGGAAGCGTAAGACATTTACGGACAAGATAACACTGCAGAGGCTTTCAAAAAATTTTGGAGGCTACTCATCACATTTGCTGTAATTTATTGACAGTTGACGAACTGATAAGTAAGAAGAGCAGCGGCTCCCGTCACTTACTGACACGACAAGCAAAAACAGCAGAAAGCGCAGTGTTTAAAGGGTTCTGCACATTAAGCACATGAAGTGACCCCAATAAGCTGATTCGAAATAAAACGAATATACTTCGAGCGAGAAATACAAAACCTTTGAGATACTGTCATACAGTTCATTCATATAAAAAATACTCACAGTAACAAATATTGAGGCAAATATTTCTCCGTACACACGTCTGCGTAGGCTATACGTATATAGAATGTAGCTAATATATTTTAGATCGTATTTGTATCAGCATTCCAATAACTTTGTGCCCGAGTATCTTCTGCAGTATCGTGGTACATTTTGAAGGTATTTTTGTTTTGCTCAGGCCGCGTTGTTGTTGCGATTGCATACCTCCAAATGAGGTTAACGGATTTCGCAGTTTGACCTCGTTTATTGGAGGCAATGCTCATTATTTATTTTCCATGAGCCTACCACTACTACCCCTCTATAGGTAGCAAATCGGGTGCCTGTCTGGTTAACTTTCCTCTTGCTGTTGTTTTTTTCTTCTCTGTCTTGACAATGTCCTTCAGAGAAGGCAGTGGCGGCCCCTAATTACATTACCTTACTGGTTACTATAAGCTACTAGGTCGAGTGAGTTTCGCCTGCTTGCCCATTGCAGATGAATGTGGCGGTGACGGATGCAGTGGAGTGAGCTGTCAAAACGGCGGCCAGTGCATCGCCAATGGAGTGGAACAGGGTGTATGCCTCTGTGCCTTGGGCTTCGCGGGAGCCTCATGTGAAACACGTGAGTATAGACACTGGTACTCTATCATGCAACAGTTTCGGGCATCATTTCTTACCCTTCGTCATTTGCAATTTCGTCGTGCCTAATGAATAGGAGATGTCATACAGGGGTGGATAAAAACGCGCTGAAACTAGCAGAAGTTTAAGCAGGGGGATTTAAATTAGGAACGCTGCAGCCATAAAATACCCACAGCGATGGCTACTTGGTAGAGCGCTCGTTGCTAGTGGGGTAGGTACCGGGTTCGATTCCTGGTGCCGAACTCGCTGTTTTTTTTTCAAAGTGGAGAATACACTGGTCTGGCACTCTGTTGTTCTTGGGTACTAATCGGGGAAGGTGGCTCCGTAATTTTCTGTAAAGGCCACTGGGCACACCTTAATCCACCACAGGCTTAGTGAAGTAGTCGAGCATGCGTCGCTGCTGTGGGAGACAGAGAACTGCAGTCACCGGGTACCTACGGCTAAAGTAAGTACAAGTGCACTGCCGGCCTGGTGCTCGACAGACCGAAGTACATAGTCACTTGATAGGACACTTGCCCTCAGGTAATTTGGTAGCAGGGAACTACCTTATTTAAAAAAAAGGTGGAATTGGCTTGCGCAGGACGGAGTTAGTTAAAGTCCACTTGTGTTGATCACTTAGGTAGTCAGAATATCATTTTAAAGAGGTGTAAAAATGATTATCATCGTTAAACATTTTTCTATGGCACTGACTCCTTTACGTAAGTGACTTTTCCATTAAAATTGAAGTCTGGAACCTAATATATCAAAATCTTAGATATCTACCATTGAAAGAGGTGAACAGAGATAACCTAGATAAATATGTGGGGTTTAACGCCCCAAAACCACCATATGATTGTGAGAGACGCCGTAGTGGAGGGCTCCGGAAATTTCGACCACCTGGGGTTCTTTAACGTGCACCCAAATCTGAGAACACGGGCCTACAACATTTCCGCCTCCATAGGAAATGCAGCCGTCGCAGCCGGGATCTGAACCCGCGACCTGCGGGTCAGTAGCCGAGTACCTTAGCCACTAGACCACCGCGACGGGGCGAACAGAGATGACCTATAAATGTTTGTATATTTGTGTATTCTACTCCTGTAATAGTCTCATTGAGCTGGCAGTAAACATAAAGGAATAAATAAGTAAACTTCCACTTGTCATTGGTCGAACTCACTTCCCGAGTGTTGTAGAAGGGTAGTATAATAAATTATTACAAGCTACATGACCGTTCCTAATTAGTGTGGCTTTAAGTTTTTAATAATTTTCAGGACATGCTTCTTAACGCTGGCCCCTCAGTCCTTCTCTGTTAAGCCTGCTTTCAGATGTAGCAATGCGTGGTGTAGGAATACACATGTACATTTTCTGTATGTACGAAGTTGAACGGAGGAAAGTAGAACGCAGGATGTTTCTTGAACTCAGTAATCAATGTCGGGTAGTCGGCCAGTCCTGAGGCTTATTGACCAGAGGTGGCGAAGCTGGCTTAAATGTACGCCTGCACAATTTCACGAAAGCTTAGTCAGAATCAGATCCCAAAAGAAGAAGAAAAAGAAAAAAAACATTTATGAAACCTAATGTCATCTATAAGGCAATATATTCGGCCGAACTGTGCTTGTAAGCCACTTCTGGGGCTCGTCATGGCGCGATGCTGTACCACCGGGCTGTTAGACATCATTATTTTGCCCAACAAGTGAGGGAGTGGCCAGGAGAGTGGGTAGGGAATGATCTTTCATGCAGTTCAAGAGAGTATGGAAGAGGGCAGCTGTTTCTCCGCATAATGAGCAAGGGGGACTAATGAGGTTAGAGTATGTACGTGAGTAAACGTACGGGAAGGGAGAAGGAATAACATATGGGCTGTACTAATGTCTTGCCCGAAAAGTGGCAATATAAGGGGGTAAGTGTGCTCTTTTATTCATGCAGCTGTGGAGATCGTGGTGCCATCTTTTAATGGGTCGTCCTACCTCCGGTTTCCCGGACTGGGCTATGACCATTTGTCATTCCTGGATGTCCAGCTGGTCATGAAGCCTCTGTCACCGCACGGCGTCTTCTTCTACAACGGAGCCAAGATGGACGGCACGGGAGATTTTGCGTCGCTCCAAATGGCCGACGGTCACGTCGAGTTCCGTTTCGACCTCTCTACCGGCACAGCAGTACTCAGGTAAAGTTGCGAAGGCCTTGGTGGGCCTAATATTAAGTCAACGCAGTCAAAAGGACCAGATGAAAATTAATGAAACTTAACTCAGGAAAAAACAACCACATTCAAATGCTTTAGTGAAGTAGATGAGAGGACATTTCACGTTTCTAAATGAAAATGTCCCACTGCAATGCTTGCAATATTCGCAATCCATGCACTCACTGTGAAATAAAGGCAATGCTGCAATGTTCGCAATCGCTCCACATCAGTCAACTAAAATGTTTTGAAGTTTTTTTCGGTTTCGACGAATGATTGTAGGATGGCATGCCATAAGTGCATCAACCATTGAAACACCATTTAGAAATCTTTTAATTAACACTTGTAATCTGGTTACCTAAATTTTATTATGCCCATACATTGTGTCTTTTCTTTACGATTTTCTTTAGGCGAGTTTATTCACGTGCTTGCTTTAGTTTTTGTTTTCATACATTTTATGCTACAGTCGAGCCCGACTGTATCGACCCGTTTATATCAAATTATCTCGTATATCGAAGTCGCCGTTGTGCGTAAGCCGGTCCACGGGGGTGCTCTATACCCTTCGGCGCCCAGTCTGCCAGACGCTGTCGAAGATTTGAACAATTACCCAGACAATGCGGCAAGCAAAGGCGAGTTCCCGTCTTTCAAATGCAGACCCTTTTGTGCCTCTTCGAGCAGAAGCGGTGTCTGATGCCCTAGGTGATTCATCTGGCGACGGGGAAGCTGTTGCGACCGGCGCCAGAGCTGACAGGAGGGTGGCGCTCCTTTTAATCCCCAATCAAGTAGCCGACCGGCCGGTTGCCTTTTCCCGCCAGGCATTGTCCCTGCTAGCCGGAGGATGAGACGTCGTGTCGCCATGACATCGTAAACAGTTCCAGAGAGGACAACAAAGAAAGCATCTTCCTGGAAGAGACCGCAGCGGCCACCGCAAATCACCCGCTAATTGAGCTAACCGATCGGCGGACCTTTTGAGGTATGCTGTCAGGACCGTGGGACCTCTCGATTAGCGGCACACACACGACGAGGAAGAGCCCTGCTGGCGCCACCTTGCAGTGCCGTGTTCACGACTCAATATTGGACGTTCACGTGGACCGTGCATGCTCGTCTCCCTCACCTGTTGTGTGTGTGGGATTCGTGTTCCACTCGAAGAGGAGGAGCCTGACAGGGCTTAAAACGACGCCGCAGAGTGCTGGACGTCGCTCTGAACCATGTAACGGTTCAACCACCACGCTCGTGGTTTGTGAAACCAATAACCCTTCTTTGCTGTAAATATGTGTAAATAGTGCCATAAACCTGTTTTGTTTTTCGTATCCTCTTCTTGTAAGCGTTCAGTTCCTCCACCGGTTACACCACGCTACCGCGGGAGACCGGGTAGAACCTCATTCGCAACAACTGATGGCAGCGGTGGGATGCCGTCAGCAACTTCCTTCTTGCGACCCATAACAACTGATGGCAGTGGTGGGATGCCATCATCAGCGACCTTCCTCCTTCAACCTTTACAGCCTCAAAAGTGCCCAGCAAGTTGGCTTTCCCTCGCGGTGGCGGGGAAAACTGCCGGCGCCACCCTGGAAAAAGTTGGTTAGACCAGGTTGTGCGCGGGCGAACACCCCCCTCCAAGAAATGATCCTGGCCCGCTCGCAGCGCTTACAGCCAATCAGAGGCCGTCGTGCTTTCTCGGAGGTGGTAGAAGTGAGCGCCATTTTTTCTTTCTTCATGCTTGTGTGCCTGCTGCTGCCGATTCAGCGTGGTCTGTGGTGTTGCCTGTTGGTGCTCTGTGAACTGTATTGGCGCGCTGTCATCACGGCTTGCGCAAAGAGGCAAAATTTGCCGTTCTCCGCGAAACTCGAAATCATCAATCGGGTTGAGCGCGGTGAAAAGAAGTCCGACGTCGCCGCCGCATACGAAATTCCGAGGAGCACATTGAGTACTATTCTGAAGAACAAGGCAGACATCAGGGCCAAGTCAGACAAAAGGCCAGGTGCCCGTGGCGCCCGACGTGTGCCGCTGCTGTGTACGAAGATGTTGAAGCGGCCATTTACAAGTGGTTTGTGGACGTTCGGTCGCGAAACATCCCAATGTCCGGCCCTATGATCGAGCAGAAAGCCAAGAAACTTGCTTTTCTGCTTGATAGGAATGATTTCCAAGGCGGTTCAGGCTGACTTCAGCGGTTCGAAGAACGGCACGACATCGTTGGCAAAGCTGTTACAGGTGAAAGCAGAGCGGTGGACCTGGACAGCGTAGAAAAATGGCTCGAGGAAAACTGGCGAGATATCGCAGCAAGATATAGAGCCCAAGATATCTTCAATGCGGATGAAGCCGCTCTATTTGGCAAATGTTGCCAAACAAGACACTTTCGTGTCGTGGCGACAAGACAAGCGGCGACAAGGCAAACAAAGCTCGTGTTTCCGTGCTCTTGGCAGCTAATTTAGACGGATCGAAAAAGCTTCGACCTCTGGATATCGGGAAAAGCACGGCACCGCGGTGTTTTCGAAATGCGCTGTCGCTTCCAGTTACCTACCGAGCAAACTTAAACGCGCGGATGACCGGGGAGCTTTTCAGCAGATGGCTATCGTCGTGGAATGATAATTTGGTGGGCCAAAATCGCAAGGTGTGCCTGTTCGTGGACAATTGTTCATCGCACCACTGCAGTAGGACCTTCAGCAACATCGAGCTGCGTTTTTTGCCCCCAAACACTACGTCTGTACTGCAACCACTGGGTCAAGGCGTTAAACGCGCAATGAAAGCCGGCTATCGGAAGCGCCTGGTGGAGAGGCTGCTGCAGAACCTTCGTGTCGGCAGGGAGCTTAAGATCGACTTGCTCGGAGCTATTTCTATGTTGAGTATATTGTGGGCAGATGTCAAGAAGGAGACGATCCAGAACTGCTTTACGCATGCCGGCTTCCACATGCCTGGTGATGACACCCCAAATTCTCACAGCACTGAAGACACCGCAGGTGTTTCCGCCGAAGTGTGGAACGAGCTGGCAGAGTTCCTGGGTGCTATCGACGGATCGACATTCGACGAGTTCGTCAGTGCGGACGATGATGTCCCCATCATGGGCCAATTACAGGATGAAGATTACATTGCAGACGTCGTGCCGACCACGAGCCAAAGCGACAGCAATATGCAAATCGACGACGGCCCATGCCTACATCCTCGAAGTTATTAGTGCACTTGAGGTCCGGCGCTTTTGCTTGAATGTGGAAGGTTGCGGCCTCAGCTGCTCCGACTCGTTGGGCAACGTGGAGGCGTGCGTGCTGTCGCAGGCAGCGAAGTCGTTAATACAGAAAATATCCGTGACTATTTGTTCCACACTAGAGCAAGCAAGTAAGCCACCATTTTAATAAAGTTCTTTTCTTCTAGTTTGTTATGTACCTTTGTGTCAAAACCTATACCGGACCTATATCGAATTATGCCATATATCAAACTAATAAACGTTTTTTGGCGAGTTCGGTATACCCGGGTTAAAGTGTATGGTTATTTTTTAACCAGATCATTTATGTATAACTGATAACTGCAAATCACTTTGCAATGACTCCATTAGTCAACAGCGTTACTGGTGAGTGCACTGGAGTTATCAGTAGTGTTGAAGTTCAGTTATCAGTAGTGTCAGATTGAATAAGTAAGTACTGAGAATATGAAATTAATACTTGATTAAACAGGTCATTACCAGTACTTCGCTATAGTGCTGTTTTTCTCTTTTTCGCTTGGACCATGCACTCTGTCTCGTTCAGACTCCTTGCACTGTTCAGCTCGCGTGGCTAAACGTGGGGCGAAATCACACGTGATACTCGCGAACAGGACCCGGACAACTGGAGACACCAACGATGACATACACCAGCTAAATTTTGTTGTGAACAGAAACATGTAAGGGTGTTATTTAGTGTGCAGTAAAGTTAGGTGAAACTCTGGCGAGTTGGGGTTGCAATGCTGTTCGTATCCTGTTCATAAGCACGATGTTACGTAGCTATTACGAAAAACAACTAGCCCAGATGTCAGCGATTAAGACATCAGCATTCACTTTGCTATTCACCTCCTCCGGTAACTTTTTTTGCTGTGCCTTTTATGCTCAACGGTTGAGAACAGTCGCATCATTTAAAAAAATCGTTATAACAAGGATAGCTATTTTGCCGTGGTGACCTCTATTTCTTTATAAATGGTATTTTTAACTAAATTAAAATAAAGCCATATCTTGATGGAAATCAAGAAACAAGCATTGACGTCGACTAAAAAGTACTCATTAGCCAATAATAAGCATACATTGCATGACGAAGTTAGTTAGTAAGTTACACTTACCAGTAGGCTGTAGCGCACTTCTACCTAATGTCATTCATGTGTAACCATCAAAGCAAAATACTGCCAGTTCCTTTCTTATAACTTGTAACGGTACAGCTTTTCATTAACCTCAGCTGCCCTCTCGTCCCATCTCCCTACGTCAACAAAAGAAGGTTGGGATCTTCATGAGCCTTGCCCTTTGCATGCTTTTTCTACTGGTTGAGAGCATTGGGCTTACACCCTGCAGGAGTCCGTTCTCGGTGGCCCTCGGTGAGTGGCACATGGTGAAGGCCTCCCGCACCGGTCGACTCGGAACCCTGAAGATCGACGGCCAACCCAGGGTGGAGGCCCACTCGCCGGGTGCATTCACACAGCTCTCGCTTCCTCTGAACCTTACCTGGGCGGCGTGCCGGACCTAAGGAGACGGCAGTCGGTGCCGACATTATGCAGTCCTTCGTTGGCTGTGTACAAAGGGTAAGCGACGATTTCAGACTGAGATAAAAAAGAAGGAAACTTGATTCGGGGTCACAGTAAAACGAAGAGCTTATAGCGGATTACAAGCCATTAACAGCGCAATAAGAAAAAGGGGATAGATGAGGGGACACAAATTGCTATAAGCTTTGTGTTCTCTCTTCTGTTTTCCTTTGGTAGTTGAACTTTCAAAAACTTGCAATCACCATATACAAACACGCCCAATCTCATGCTTTTCAGAGCTTTGATCCTGGTACAACGGTACCTTGCCTAGTTTCTGTCGCTTCATCTTCATGCTAGCACTCTCTGTCCTGTCTTCTGTGCTTCTTGGTTATTGCGCGGCTGAGATTTCATAGTCGTGGTGCACCCACACGCCCAATCCCGCACTCTCTGAAGACAGATGTCACACCTGTGTGATTCTTGGTGATGGAAGTCACGGCAATACATTTTATCCTCACAACAGCATACAGTGAGATACAGGTGGCAAAAAGAAAATTTGTGAAAAGCGCATATTATTAGAAAGTTTCTTTCTCGGTGCTTTGAAGGCGGTTCGTTCCTTGGCCGTTGCCATGTAAATTTTGTTACGTATATAATAAATGATAACGTACATTGTGCTGCTGCATCCTTGTTTCAATGATTCAGTTTTAAACACAAGCTTTCTACATTCTGTCACTGACCTGCCAACATTTCGAGGTTGAAAGGTAGCGCGTCTCAAACACAAAATAAAGAAATTTCGTGTGTCATGTACTTTTGAGGACACTTACGCTTGCGCTTTCATTAAGCTCATTTGGATATAGTGTGCTTTTGATTGTTCAACTGTACTCGCGTCAGTAAAAGTGACGTTGTCACTCTCAACCACTTTGAGCATCTTGCGTAACCCGCGAATTAAGGGGCATTTATTTCTCGGCATACACATACTGGAGCCCTATGTATTAATACAACAGGAATGTAAACGTTAGATAATACTAATAAGAGTGAGAATTTGCTAGAGAGTTCTAATAACGGTCAATTGAATAGACAGTAATGAGAATTGTAAAGAAAAAATTAAGTAGTTTACAAGTAATTACGCTGCTCTTCAGTTGCCACTAAAAATATTCGTGGTAATCCAGTAATAATACATATATTCAAAAAGTCTCTGTTGTACTTGTCGCATTAGGTTAGAACCAGCACACCTCTAAAATTCCCGGTGTACCTTCACTTTATATCTAGCTCACCATCAACAACCGGCCAGTGCGGCTGATGCAAGAGGCCCTGTCAGGAGTGAACGTGGAGAACTGTGTTCACCCTTGCGTCACGGGCCCCTGTTACAATGGCGGTGCCTGTCAGCCACGCATGGATCTGTACGCCTGTCACTGCAAGCTCGGCTATGCCGGATCCAACTGCCAGAATGGTGTGTGTTCTTTTTAGTACAGCTTTGTAAGTTGCTGTCATTGACGAAGCACATTCGGGAAAGCACAGTAGCTGTTACTTTCACATGGGTTCATGATGAGGCTGAGAACCAGTGGAAATTGAGGTGCTGCTTTAGTCTGCATAATTCGGAAATGCAGAAAGAAAGAAAGAAAGAAAGAAAGAAAGAAAGAAAGAAAATTACTATCCACAATCTCATTGAACAAGGTGACCTCCTTTCTTCCCAAACCACTAACGCCTCAAGGCACGCAACCTAATTTGCGAAATGTGGCCGATGAAATTGCACGACGCAATCATTTCAAAGGCATTTGGCAGTTGTGACAAATCGCCGGATACCACACAATACTTATTAGAGAAGTATGTCCTAATGGCGCCACAAAAGCCTTTGAAAAGTAATGAGGAGTGTACGCAACAGTAATGTGCAAATGTACGGCGCCACTTTCTTCAGAACCATCTCGAAAGAAGCAAATGCTCATGCGCCTTATGAAAGGCGCGAGCATATTGTGAGTTCTGCAGTGTGCTGCGAAATAAAACACGACAGTCACATAATTACTCCTTGGTTTTATGTGTTTGACGGTTGGTATATCTACCTTTTTCAATGGTTCCATTATTGTGCTGTGTGCCTCAGAAAGAGGTGCAAGAGTCAAGAGGCAGTATTCATTGTGGGGGTGAAGGTTCATGCTGTGTCTACGTGTGCGCGCTTCTGTTTATTTACTGTGTTACTGTGACTGTTTATGGTTGCACGCTAGCTTCAGGCAGTGCTTGTGTGCGTCACCTCACTTCGTGCTTTGTGACATTATTTTCTCAGTTTCTAGCAGATGTGTATAATGTTGATTCATCAGCTTTTTGCACGAATAACTACTGTTAGTTGTGAGAAAGCCACGACGTACTGACACCCGCTTGGTTAATGCGTAGGCTGATTGCGTCCCATCTGAGTCATTTCTGGCTCTAAGGAAGGACACGACTTGCTTTTGTTGGGAAAAGTTGCTGAAGCACAGACAGAGACGACATCAAAGTTTACGTGTGCAGTGAGGGCCTATGGCATGAAATAGTTCACGTAAGCTTGCTTCTAAGCT
The DNA here is from genome assembly GCF_013339725.1 of Rhipicephalus microplus. Lineage (NCBI taxonomy): Eukaryota > Metazoa > Arthropoda > Arachnida > Ixodida > Ixodidae > Rhipicephalus > Rhipicephalus microplus. Next base: position 69,409,162 of record NC_051175.1, read on the forward strand.
GACACACATCACAACTTTTAAACCGTGAAGCGTATCACTTGTACGCGTATGCTGTAAGGAGACATGGTAGGAAACATTCATATTGTAGAGAAACTTTAATGCTGAAACTGTCAGTGCAGGACCAGATGTAATAATTTACAGCTAGAACTATAGCATATTGGAGTTGCGTTTCTGAGAATGCGCAATGATCACTTACGATGGAAAGTTATAGTCTATTTATGCTACTTCTTGCGAGCAGACTAGATTTGAAAATCAAATGGTTTCTTTCATTTACTGCCTAACAAACATTGTTCTGACAATTAAAGTTCTCATCTGGTAATGTATGTGCAGGGCATAATGTGTGTGTGTGTGTGTTTGTGTGAAATGATCACTTGCCGTCTTGTCGCGAGGTTTTTGTAGCAGCTGTGCTCTTAAGGAAACGAACCTGACTGAAGTGCACGGAGTGAATATCGGTCACCAGAGCACTGTGGTTGGCGAACAAGAAGAAAGAGAATACATAAACAGTAATGAGAGTGTTTCATAACTCAAACTACGATCTAACTAGCCCAATGCGTGCGCCTCTCGATGTGTTGAGGTGTATTGGCTGCCATTGATTGTGGTCGCTGGCGCAAACTTATAATAAACGCAGGTGCTCAGGAGTGGTCGAGCCGTGAGTATTTCGGGCTCTGCAACGCACCCGCGACTTTTGAGCGCATGATAGACACCGTGCTGTGCAGCCTGAAGTGGAAAAGTTGCCTTTGCTACCTGGACGACATTATTAACTTTTTGTCAACGTTTTCTGAGCACCTAGAACGATCGGATCAAGTTCTAACGTGCATTGCCGGCGCCGGGCTCCAAATAAACACAAAGAAATGCTCTTTCGCTAGCAAATCTATCAAGGTCTTAGGACACGTCATTAGCAAAGATGACGTTTGGCCCGACCCTGACAAGATTTCTGCAGTCCTTCACTTTCCGCGTCCCGAAAGACCAAAGGAGCTTTGCAGTTCCTTGGCCTCGCCTCCTATTTTTGCTGGTTTACCCAGAACTTCGCCTCTATTGCTGCTCCATTACACCAGCTACTTGCTTCCAACGTCACCTTTCTGTGGTCTCAAGAATGTCAAACGGCATTCTACCTACCTGTAAAGCGGGCCCTAACATCTGAACCTCTTCTTTGCCACTTTGACGAAGCCGCATCGACTATCCTCCATACGACGCTAGCGGCCTTGGTGTAGGAGCAGTTCGTCTACAACGCGACAAGTCTTCCTTAGAGAAAGTTGTTGCATATGCCAGTCGTGTATTCACCCTTGCCGAAAAGAACTACACGATAACTGAGCAAGAGTGTTTGGCTGTGGTTTGGTTGGTGCAGAAGTTCCGTCCCTATCCCGACGGCCGTCACTTCACAATCATTACGGACCACCATGCCTTATGCTGGCTTTCTACACTGCAGAAGTTCCGTCCCTATCCCGACGGCCGTCACTTCACAATCATTACGGACCACCATGCCTTATGCTGGCTTTCTACACTGAAGAACTTGTCCGGACGCTTGGGTCGGTGGATACTACGCTTGCAGGAGTACGATTTTAACATAACTTACAGGTCAGATAAAAAACATCAAGGCGCCAACGCTTTATCTCGTTGCCCTTTCCAACTACCCATATCAGCATTGGTGAGAACTCAACCGCCACATCTACCAAAGTTATACGCTCGCATCGATAGGGCAACCCTTTTCGGACGACAACGGAACATTTATCTCCTGTCAGCTATCCGATTCATACTGCAGACGAATGATGGACCACCTTTGGGAGTTTCTCATCCACCAAACGGGCGACTTCGTCGTCACTCCTGCACTTTAAGCTGGACAATGGGCTTCTCTACCGCCACATTTACCACCCTGATGGTCAGCGCTGGGTTCCAGGATGCTCTTTTCGACTTCAATTGCTTGAAGCCTTCCACGATGACTTGACGGCTGGTCGTCTTGGATTTAAAAAAACCCTTGACCGCATTCGATGTCATTATTACTGGCCTGGCCTTTCTTCTAGCGTAGCGCGGCACGTCGGTTTCTGCTACCCATGCCAGCGTCGTAAACTCCCGACGTCTGCACCTGCTGGACCTCTACAGCCACTTCGTGCCCTTCAATGCCGTACGCGGTTGTAGGTATCGAACTTTACGGGAATCTCACCGTAACATCTGCTGGCAAACGATGGATAGTGACTGCCGCGGACCACCTGACACGACACGCTGAGACGTCCTCTGTTATTAGAGACTCAGCTGTAGAAGTTGCCGACTTTATTCTTCACGCCATAATCCTGCATCATGAGGCCCCCCGTGTACTGCTTAGTGACCGCGGCGAAGTGTTCCTGTCACAAATGGCAAATGAAGTACTGCGCGCTTCTGGAACTACTCACAAGGCAGCTTCAAGCTACCAGCCTCAGACAAATGGTCTCACAGAAAGATTTCATCGAGCCCTTGCCGACATGATAGCCGTTTACGTCCAAGCGGACCACAAAAACTGGAATACTCTTTTACCATTCCTGACTTTCGCCTACAACACCGCTGTTCAGCTAACAACTTGCTACTCACCGTTTCACCTCGTGTACAGACGCACATTGACAACCTTTCTCGATGTTTCCTTCCTTAACAGCAATGGCAATTCTTTTCAGTCTTCTAGCGACGAATACATTTCCCGCCTGGCCCAGTCTCGCCATCAGACTCGCATCAATACTGAATCGAGATAGCACATGCGGAAGATCATCTATGACGCATCCCATCGCGTTGTGTCTTTCCAACCTGGTGACGAGGTACTGCTTTTGACACCTATTTGCACTCCTGGTCTCTATGACAAAGCCAACTGCGCTTCATCGGGCCATACATAGTTTTTAGAACAGACTTCACCGGTCCATTATCAAATGACACCACTTGTCACCCAAACAGACCGCCATTACCGCAGCACCGCGATTGTCCGCGTTTCTCGCATGAAACCTTTCACGCGACGTTCCCCGTCACTTTGACTTACGGCGGCCAAGGTGTCCGCTTCCAAGTGGGGGGAATTAGTGTGGTCGTTTTTACTTACATCATTCTCATCCCTGCATGATCATAATCACCATCATCCGCTCGCCTCTGCCTCATGGCCACTCTGGGCCATCATCATCGTCATCGTTATTGTACTGGCTCTGCCTGTTCGTTTTGCGAGGTCTTTCTTCAAATAAATGCTGTCGCAACCAAGGCTATCGAGACTTCATAGTATGAATGTGTAATGCTGCCAAACATAATGCAGTGGATGGAGAGGCAGGGTGCTCGAGACTGTTAATTATGCATCATTCATTTGTAGTTAGTGATCCTGTGGTGCATCATTGCAAAGAATGCGACGCTTTCATTCGGCCGTCTTTTCTGTGAGATGTGTCGCACGCATAATGTCTACATGCACACACACATCGCGAATGTGTTCGGTAGCTTAACAGACGCAGTGCAGCTAATTTGCTGCTCACGCAGTTTATGGTAGAAATGAGTGTAGTAAAGGTGAGACGTGTGGGATTTTTGCAGAGGTGAAGGATGCCATTGCAGAACCAATGATGGTGGAGCCAGCTACCTACATTACACATCAGATGACATCATGCGAAGGTACGTTTCTAAGACACAATTGCGAATGACTTGTTCTGCTTATCATTCACTGGATACTGTTACGAACAGCTCAGGTAAAAGGAGCAACGCAAATACAGAAGATGCCCCACAAAAAATTACACGACAAACGGAATCATTTTCTTTTCTTTGTTGTTTGCGCTGCAACTTTTACCACAAGATTATGTAGTAACTGGGCCCAAATGAAGTTTTTTTACTGTTACAAACAGTACGATATTTTTTATACATGAAGGGGCACGACACCGAGATGACGGAGATCACGGCCTCTCTGGAACTCGCACATGCGACGAAAGTTGATTTTGCAGCACGTCGAGTGCACTATGTACGGCTCTTTTTGAAATAAATTGCTGGAACTTCACTGTTACACAATGCCACTGAGAGCAAAACTTAGGAATGCTGTCGTACAGGCTATGATATTGAAGGCGTAACCACCAATATTAACAGGCAGGTCATATGGGGGGAGTTGCAAGCATTTTCGCACTTGTAGTGTTGGTTGCATGCAAATGATGGTCCTCAGGGATGGGACTACAGGGCATACTTTCAGCCATGGTATTACTAAGAAATGTCTGAAGCATGGGCCACGTGAAGTTTAGCGTGGATAGTGCATGTTAACGAAGCATTCGGTAGTGAGTGAAGGTAGGACACTGCTTACTAGTGGGGAGTGAGCGTTCAGTTCGACAGCGAGTTTGGTATGACAGAAGGGATGTATGGACGTGACATGTACGTGCGATGCGGTCCAAAACGTTCGCGTATACTTGCATGCACAGCAATTCATAGCTGCACGACATGTGTCCACTTGCAAATTCCAGGATACGTGGCGACCAATTGGACGTTGTCCTGGCCTTTCGGTCATTCTCAAGTCACGGCCTGCTGTTTTGGGCCGGAGACTCTAGCCAACAGAACCGTGGTACCCTGTACTCGCCATCGGACTATCTGTCGTTGGGTCTGGAGAAAGGTCTACTGACATTACGCTTCAACCTTGGTTCCGGGGAGGCGCAGCTCTGCTGGAACACTACGCGGGTTGACGACGGCCGCTGGCATCGTGCAGCTTTGAGCCGAAGTCGTCAGCTGGCTACGCTGGGTCTCGACGGGACATCACCCGTGGCAGTGACGTCCCCAGGACGACTGAGGCAGCTGAACGTGCGCAGCGGACTTTACATTGGTGAGCTTGCTCATGATCAGAACACGTTCACCCGAAATAACACACAAATGTATAAGGCTTAAAGTGACGACAGGTCGTGAGATTTCAGACGTCTTGTTGGTCTAGCATACGCCAACAGTCTACCATGCGCCATCAACCCTTTCAGTTTTTTGCGCCCTGAGCACAGTCTCAGTTTGCACTGTTGTGAACGGTGCAATATATGCCACCACCTTCCGGAGTTTTAATTATCGCGAATGGTGTACTGAACAATGTCCATTTGCATAAGGGTGAACGGTTTATTATACACCATTAAATCACGCCATTGTGGAGTATGAAATAGACATCACCAGCTGTGACAGTTGTGATGCACATTCGAGACACTATCACTGACAACAGCGCTGTCTCTTTGATTGTAGTGTGAATCAATATTTTTGGGGCATGAACGATTAAAAGAACACTGTCAGCTTTATGAACCTTGAATCGTTCATCATATAGATCGATCGGTTTAGTTGTGAAGGATTAAATATACACCATTTATTCAAGAAACTATTGGTGATAGATTGTTCAGCACGTTTAACAAGAACACTCTGGCACGTGTCCTGCAGTAGTTTGATTGACGCTGACACCGCGTACGTTTGGGTTCTGTTGCCAAGATTCTAACCATACATGCCGACATACTATCCAAGCCTACCGAGGTATCATGCGCTGCTGGCATCAATCAAACTAGTCCTAGCCACGCATCGATGTGTTCGTGTTAAAGGTGCTGAAGGCTGTACACTGTCATTTGTGAAAAACCCAGGGAATGCTGTCAATATATGTTGTGATGGATATTCATGGAATGAAAAACAGCCAGTGGCAACGGTATCATGCAACGACAGTTATTGATGTTTCTGTTACCAACAGAATGTATTGAGGCCGGCAAACACTGCCCCTTCAAAGTATGAATGGATGCTGATTTAGGCTGACAGCGTATATCAGTATTGCTTAGGTGCTGCACTACCGCAACATAATGACCGGGTGAACACTAACATTTCTGTGGAACAGACCAGGTAGTGGAGGTGTACGTAGTTGTGATGACTCAATTAACGACACTGCAATTAGGAACAAACAGTAATTATTCCCACCAGATGGATTTCAAGCAGGTATACAGCATGATCAGAGCATATCCACTTTCTGAACATGAACAACAGGGTGGTATATGAAGCTTTGGGAGATGTCTGTAGTGCTGTAATGTGTTCATCGAAACCATCAAGTGACGATGATTCGCTTTAAGTACTAAAGCAGAAAAATGAATTTTAGATTGCTGTATTCTGTCACGTCATTTCTTGTGGTCAATGCAGGTGGCATTGGCGACGTTGCCCACGTGACCAGAGGGCGCTACAAATCGGGCCTGGTCGGTTGCGTTGCCAATCTTACCCTCGCCAGTAACTACCACGTCCGGCTGGTCTCGCATGCTGCAACAGGCATCAATGTACAACCCTGCCTTTGAGCACAAGGCGACGCACCGCACGTACAGCCCCCTGCATAAGTATGACCAGGCTCAGTGAACAGCGCACCAGGTAGCCCCAGAGATCCGTTGTGCCCACACTTTCGTTTTGCCACAAGAACTGATGCGTTATGCGAGCGCTCTCCAGGTGGGTGACGTGACAGTAGTAGGCTGAAGCATCATGCAAGACATGATTGTTCTGTCTGAAATAAAGTATGCACTGAAGGTCGAATGCTATGACAACACTGCCCGTCATAGCCTAATTTAGAAACCCGCTAGTCAACATACTTAGCTTTCTTTTCATTCCACAACGCGCCAGGAGCAATGTCTTCATTGCCAGATTCCCCGGGGACCATTAAGAAGCGACGCTTGGGCTACCCTGGCTGCGACAAAGAAGACAGAACAGAAGCTCTGAAACTATGGATAACACGTGCGAAAATCCTGAATCTGCCTGCAACGGACGCTGCCGTGACAGCTTTTGCGACGCCTAGAAACTACGCAAGTGCCCACGCTACCATTCTAACCCAAATGTTACTCTCCAACGTCGCGCCTTACGTGCTCTACCCGTGACATCACAAAGTATGGCCACAAGTAGTCGGACACTACGTGACAATGACGTCTGACGCGCAGTCGTGGTATGAACTCTTGTTAAGTTGATTGGAGTGGCCCGAATAGATGTGTGTAGTGCTATAATTAACCCAATGGATTTCGTGCCACCATAGTTATCCTCGCCGAACCATGCGGAATTCGTGGACAGAACTACGACATCCGCCAGCTTTGCTACGCCTTGAAGCATGCAAACAAAGAACTGCGACCAGCGCTCGTCGGACAATGAGTAGTCATACATGCAATGTGCTGTGAATGCTTGTGAAGAGATGGAAGCATGCGTTACGATGTGGTGTATGCTTGATCACCCTTGTACGGTTACAGCTAATGTGTCTGCACCTTGTCTCATTCCTGTAGGTGTACAATGCAGCACAATCACCGAACATGGTAATTCCCTGCAACAGTAATGTTCTGAAGTGCATTCTAGCCCTACAGGATTGATATCCTTTGTTCATAAAATCTCAAATGGTAACGTGTGCGCACGCATTTGGTAGAAAATACTTACTCCTTAAGTAACTATTCATACCGTGGCTTATAATAGGCTGATTAATACGTTTTGAACGTGCACCACATGCTACTAGCACAGAAAATGTGAGACAAGGCACGCACATGTGTGTGTGTTTCCCAATTGTTCTTGTACAAATGTCTCCTAGCAACCACTCCTGCTTATGTAATACCTCTAGTTCAAACAGCCACAGAAGCGTTTACAGATAACAGATGACTACGCTTTAACGTTCAAGCCACAGAACATGCATGCGTTTGTATCACAGCTCCAAGCTTCGCGAGATGATCGTGGCTCCACGTGAATTGTGGCATGACTCGAGGGTATGATGTTCTGCTTGAAATCTGTGAAGTAGAGTGTACTTTAGGGATAAAACTCTCCTGTAAAACCTGCAAGGTAGGTCTCGGATCTGGATTGTTACATTCCGTATGTGGACTGCAGAAGTACGAGACTTCACCATGCATTTAACGTAAGTTATTGCCTTCAGCACTTCTTATTACCTTGCATCTATTGTTGCTGCGCTCGGCGTGCTTCTGCATGTACTTATAAATTTCCGGAGATTCTTCGTACGCACCTTCCAATTGTGATATGACCCAGCACTTTGCCCTGTGTGCGTGCGTGCGTGTGTGTGTAGGCTGGCAAGAACGGACGTGTAGGGTGCAAGAATGCGTTGTGAATTTTCGCGACACTACCGCTAGCAAGTGTACACGATATTGTTTGGTGTTCCCTGGTTTTTAATGAATGCGGAAGCACCAGAACTAATACTGTTCAGCAACAGCGAGAATTTCCGCACATGCAGTGCATATAACAATATCTTTATTTGCCAGAACTTGAACTTTTCACCTCGTTTAGTTCACATGTACGATATTTTACGTAATAGATGAAGCTTCTTAGTTGTATGATGCCCTTTGTCGCATACTGCATCTTTCGTGAGGCCATTGAGCGTGGTTCACGTTCAGACCGTTTCTTCAATGCACATATCAACCTGAACAGTCCGCTATTACTAAATGAGCGTATCGCTGCATTAGAATGAATGGTGTTCTGTGGTAAGACACAGCAGCAAAATATGTACGCGTATTTCGTCGATCTCGTTAAAGCTTACTCTTTTCAGGAAGCAAAGTTACACTGACAAACCTACGACAGCGCCTACGTAGAAGTGTGTGTTTATAAAAGCAGATGTCGAGTGCACTACTCAACACAGCCTGTGTAACTCGAAGGTGAGAAGTAAAGGTTGACCAAAGCACCGAAAATGTCTGTGTAGATTCGGATGGTTCCATGGAGCAGCGCTTCACGAAATGGTCCCATATGTTATATCAGCGCCAAACGAAATGCGAACAGTGGCAAGCATTCGCTATGGTACACTTGAAGCCCGTTATAAGAGATGTGCACAGAGGAGCAACTCTTGTCTTTTATATAAGGTGCCTCTTAAAAGGAGGGAACCACATATATATTTTTATCAACACCTATTTTACCATGAGCACACTGGTGTACTTTATACCCAATTGTCTCTTTCACCAGTGTCACTTATAAAGGGATTTGACTGCATGGTGTACACCATGGAGTCGTCAGAATGAACAAGCCCACCTAATCTAAGTGCTGCGAAACGGGCGCACGTGCCTGCCAATGGTAAGGTATGAAGAGAACGCACTGTGCTATTGCAAATGCTTGCCACTGTTCGGGTTTCATTTGAAGGTGAAAGTACGTTGCATGTGGATGCAAAGACTCAAAGGAAGGAATGTACAGACGCAGCCAATATAAGTTGCAACATGCTGGCCGTGCTAAACGAGGCACCAATATGGTACTGTGGCTCAAACATAAAAAATAAATACAAGGACACAATCATAAATCCAACACTATCGCCATTACTGCTTATTTCAGTTCTTCTCCTTCCTCCACTTCCAAGAACTGAACTCTTGTCTCCTCTTTGCCTTCTTCGGTCGTTACAACAATGAGAGATTTAAAGACGCTTTCGACAATTGCTATATGCAAATGTAATTACATGTTTGCCGGTGCTACAGTGCATGCTTTGGGCTGCTTTAACCATAGCCATCGTGTTGCAACTCATATTTAGCGCCACTGAACAGTGACGCCTTTCATTTGATGAACATATCTTCATTCGTATTACACAACCACACACAAATTTAACCTGTTATATGAGGTTCGCGAACTTCCATTTCATGCACAAATCGTAAGATTTTCAAATAGCATATTTCACCTGGTATGCTACAAAACTATACAGTTTCTGTGCTTGATTTTTGTACAAAAAATCTGTTGTGGGAGACCGACCAAAAAATCTGGCGAAACCTCACTAAAGTGGGCTTACAGACTTTTTAGGAATGCTCGGCATTAAAGCATTATTGCGATAGCAGTTTCATAAACACTCTCGGCTGGATTTGTCGTCGGCATTGACATTGGTGTCGCCATCATTCACCGTATATGAATACGTATCTATATATATATACACTCAAGAAACACAATTCAGAAAAGCCTCCGGCGCGTGGTATCTAACATGGGCAATATGAAATGTGAGTGCGAAGTGTTAACTACTGAATTACGAAGGTCGTTCAGTGGTTTCGAACCCCTTGCCATTTAAACCTCCTACGTTCAAAGGGCAAGCTATTTATATCTACCACTTACCGCTGGTGAGGGGCATCTCCAAGGGAACTATTTTGTTTTCAGCATTACCAGCAAAATGGCGCAATGAGCGCACATCGCCACATCATCACGACGCGGCGGCGCATGCTCTCATCTCCCACGCGGACTTTGCCCCATGGAGAAGAAGCAGGGTGGACGCTAACGTTCGCTCTTATCTTGCGGTGGAGACAATTGTACGTCTTGGCTGGCCTTGGAGTTTCACCGGAATTATTCTGTTGTAGTTACCGGGCACACAAAGGTCACTGCAATCGTTGCACAGCCTCCGTTTGCGAAAAGGGCGTGATTTTCACACACTGCGAAGTAACAACTGGGACGCTTATTCGCGTCAATTTGTACCTGTGAGTACGTTTCGTGCGTCCTTTGTGCGTGAAAAACGCGGGGCACGTTTAGATCTGCTTACCATTCTGCGCGCGACCATCCAATTTGTTGCTAACGCGTTCATTGCTTCACCTTTGCGGCAAAGCTGCGACTTTTTTTTTATTTGTGCCCTTTGATCGTGCTATGTTCCCGAAAAAATTAAATTATTTTCCACAACATTCTTCAATATCGCTCATGCGAAAAGCCCTCCGAGAATTGCTATACATTAGAGATTCGTTCACATTTGCATCACTTCAGTACCTTGCCAAAAATAAAATTTGGTCGAGCGCACTCCGAATCCTCTTCTGAAAAAAAAAGACTGTTTCACGCCCTCTATCTCTGTCAGATTAAAAATACGTTCTCACAAATAGGAGGGAAATTTTTCGGCAACAGAAATAAACGAGAAGAATGAGTTTCGAACTTCAAGATGCATGCGAAAACGATTTCATCAATATTCGTGACTAAGAGATAAACGCGGGTTATTAGGCATGGAATTAACCAATGGCAACGCATGGCTAAGTGCAGTGACATACTGGCACGACACACAGTGCTTCGCCCACTCGTCATGATTCACTTCATGGAGATGTGCCGATTTTTTTTTTCGTGAGTACAGTGGTTGTGTGCACATCGGTGACTAGACAGGCAAGTCGACTACAAAGGCGCCTATGGTCTGAGATAACTCAACACTCATGTTAGAGCAGATAGCCAAAAATTGACAATATTGAACTCCTCCTTTATGGGTGGCCCCACAATCGAGCCTTGTGCACACGGCCTTCTCACCTGTTGACCTGCTTCGGTTCTCGGTGCATGCCTCAACAGACAGACAGACAGACAGACAGACAGACAGACAGACAGACAGACAGACAGACAGACAGGCAGGCAGGCAGGCAGGCAGGCAGGCAGGCAGGCAGGCAGGCAGGCAGGCACCAAAATTTTTGCATTGAAGTATCTCAAGGAAGACTACCGTGTTTAAAGAAATCACAGCAAACGCACGGAGTGAATGATTACGAGTTGTTGAAGCTCCGGAGGTAAAGCTGTGCGTCTTTCTGTCTGTGTGTCTGTCTGTCTGTTTGTCTGTGTCTGTCTGTGTCTGTCTGTATCTGTCTGTATCTGTCTGTATCTGTCTGAGTCTGTCTGTCTAGCGAGACATCTCAACGAATAAATGGGTAGATGTATCCGGCTGTGCCCTTTAGATCGGGCGGTAGCTCACGCCACCAAGCCATAAAGTTAAGTACTATCGCTGTGTGTTTAAGGATTGAATTTCACTCGCGCCTCGATTGTAGCCACCAATCAGTTAGCCTCCTCCTGGTTATTTCTACTCGTTTAAAGTCTATTTTGCCTTCACTGTTCCTAAACCGCAATTTTGAAAAATTCCGCGCCATTATCTTCGACTATAAGGTGGAGCCCTTTACGAAACATTATCAAATGTTCAGCCGTTTCCTCCTCCTCTCCACACGCCCTGCGTACCGTGTCTGTGCCTTCATATGTTGCTCAGTACGTCTTGGTCCTCAGTACTCCCGTTCTAGCCTCGAAGAGCAGAGGACTACCCCGAGAATTATCGTAAATCTTTTCCCTTGCAATTTTCTGCTTAAAAGTTCCGTAGGTTTCCAGTGATGATTTCATAAGCATTCTCATCTTCCACATGTTCCTCTCTGTTACCTTCACCTTCTTCTTAACCGATGTTTTCTTTGGGCTTGGTTTTATGCTGTTGTCTAAATACTTGCTCGACAATTTTCTAGTTCGTTTCTTCCATTTAGTATCGACATTCTTCATGTACAAGTAACTGAACACTTTCCTAGCCCTATGCTCCTCTCCCATTTTTCTCAATCACTCCTCAAATTCTATCTAGCTGCTAGCTTCCCTGCACTCAAACAATGTCCATCTCATGTCTCCCTGTACCCCCTGATTTGGGACATTCCCCTGTGCTCCCAAAGCAAATCTACCTATGCCACGCTGTTTAATTTCCAATCTTGCTTGAACTTCAAATTTTGCGCACAAGACCACATTACCGAACGTCAAACCCGGGACCATGACACCTTTCCAAATCCCTCTCACAACGTCATACCTTTTGTAGTTTCACAGTGCCCTATTTTTTATTACAGCTGCATTCCTCGTGCTTTTAGTCATTACGTATCTTTCATGCTTCTTTAGATACTCAGCCCCGTTATTTACCCACTATTCTAGCGTGACATTTAGTATCTTATGCTCACTGCCTTTGTTATCATTCAAAATCATGATTGCCTATTTTTCCCTGCCGAACTTCAAAATTAACTATATCTCTCATTACCACAGATGTCTCTCAATTTCTGCAGATCCTTCTTGTGGTCGGCTATTAATACTATATTATCTGCATACATCAATGCTGGCAATGACTGTTCAATGTGTTTTCCTAGCTTGGCAAAATAGAGGCTGACTCCGAGTCGACTCCCCTCTAACTTGGCTTCTAATCCCTGGAGATACAGCATAAATAAGAAAGGTGACAAGGGACATCCCTGTCGAAGCCCACGTTGTATCTCTATAGGTTCAGACACCTGTTCTTCTCATTTGACAACTACATTGTTAATTTTATACGTACCATTTAAAAGATCAGTTATTTCATCATCCACATCTAGTGTGTCTAGTATTCCCCACGAGTCTTCTTGAATTACAATATCGTAAGCTCCCTTGATATCCAGAAATGCCAGGCACAGGGGCCTGTGTATTTTTTTCGCTAATTCAATACACTGCATCAGTGAAAACAGATTGTCCTCCAACCTTCTTCGTTTACGAAACCCATTTTTTAGTTCTCCCAGCATCTTGTCATTCTCCACCCATGTCAGTAGTCTTTCCTTTAATATCTTAATCACCAGCCTGTAAACTACTGATATCACTGCTATAGGACGGTAGTTGTTTATATCGGCTTTGTCCCCCTTTCCTTTATAGATCATCCTCATCCTGCTTAGTATCCACCCATTGGGAGCTTCACCATTCATTATTGCTTTTCTCGCTGCCTCTCTTAATGTTAGCTTAGAGTTTGGTCCTAGCTTTTATTAGCATGATTGGGATGCCGTAAGGGCCTGATGATGTGCTTATCTGCCCTTTCCCATTCTCGTTGTCCCAGTGGAGCCACTGAGCTAAGTGGTCCATTCTCATCTGGTACGGTGCATGCAGTGATTTCTTGGTGTTGTAATATTTCTGTCATCTTTGTTTTTATATATTTCGTTGCCTCATCCCTTTCTAGTCTGACCCCCTGAACTTTAGTTATAAACCTCCGTTTCATGTTCTTCTTATTACTCAGAGAATTGAGATGGTTCCAAAACTTTGCAGCTGCCTTTCTATCTTTTTTGTTTGCTTCCGCCATCCATTGGGCCCCCTACTAATCTTTTCATTGATCAAATTGAACGCTTTCCTTCTGCAGTTAAAATGTTATCCCATTTTCTTTTGACATCATCTGCCGGTTCACCCCTCTGTTTAGCATACCTGTGATCCCTGGAGGCTTCCTGGCGTCTTTCTATGGCTCTCTTAACTTCCTCATCCCATCAGCTCTTGGGTTTGTATCTGCTTTTCCCAGTTGATTTGACTCGTACTTTAGCAAGCTGCAACTCAAACAATCGAGTTAGATTTGTGTACATCTACTCTGTTTTAGTATCCTCGGTGATTATTTTTCTAATCTCTTTAGTTGCTATTTCTATTTGCCTTTCTGAATGAATATTACTGTGTAGTTGCTCGTAATGCCGCCTTTCCAATTTAATTTTTCTTCCGAAACTCAGCTTGATGTGGTTGTGATCACTATCCGAGCTTCTGGACTAATATTCATCTATGTTCATCGCCCTTAACTGATCATACATTCTATGTGACATTCTTGCGTAATCTATCGTCGACTGCAGCCTTCCCCCCTTCCGGGTTATTTGCTCTTCGAATTTCTCGGTGCTGTTGCTAATGATTAAATCATGCCTTTCACACATATACATTACCATTCTGCCTGTTGGGTCTGTATATCCATCCATACATTTTATGTGCGCACTCTTATCTCCTAATATAATTACTTCACACTCTTCTCCTAGTTCGTGAATGTCATTTCCTATGCACGGCACCATTTGTTGATTTTCCTCTCTGGCTTGTGCCTCTATCCACAAGTATACAAAACCCAGGAGCGTCATTTGCCCTGCCACTTTCCCTTTCAGCCTTAAATGTTACTTGCACTCCTGCTTAACCCTTTGCAAGTCTGTACTTTTATGAAGGAATGCCCCAATACCAACCCCTTTTCTGCTGCCTTCCGTTCTATTACAATATTCCCACGCGTAGTCCGGATTGTTAGGAGCTTGTTACATGTCCCCAATATGTGTTTCTACAAAACCATGTACCATCAGCCCCTTAGCGTTCTATCTCTTCCCACTTCAGCCTATTCCTGCTACCCTGCATGTTAATATTCCATACGCCTGAATTGGCTCGGCCCTCGTGGCAACGTGAATTTCTGCCCCAGACTCTACGTGTCTTAGATATTGGTGCGACTTTGGAATCGTATGTCTATACCACCTGTAAAAAAGCCCCCCCGGTTGTTTTCCTTGTTACTAGCTATCCTGCACCCAGAAGGGTGTCTTAGATATTGGTGCCCCTTTGGAATTGTATCTGTCTATACCACCTGTCAGAGTCATCCTGGTTGTTTTCCTCGTTACTCGCAGCGCGTGCCTCCTTGCCACCTAGTGATCAATTCGAGTACTAGTAATGCGAGCACCATCTACTGAAAAGTTCACGTACTAGGGGTGCCTACTAGGGCGTACAAGCAAGGGGCTCCACTCCTAAAGGTGACGTGGACGGCAGTGAAACCCATGACCCATGAATCATGGATCATTTCCGCAAAGAAACGAAAGTATCGTTGCATTCGTATTGCGCGCACACGCATTAGAGGAGGAGGAGGTGAGTTTATTTACAGAAAGGCAGAGAGGTCGCCCTGAGCGATAGTTTGCTCTAGCCTGATACTCTATACTGGGGGAAGGGAAAGGCGAAAAGAAAGATTAATGAATGACGATGGTGAGATAGAGAGGTGAGTATGCAGTGTTCTTTCTAGCTGAGACACATTTCATAGTTGTTTCCAAAAAGGTTATAACTGCTATTGTGACCGCAGTTGCACTGTTGGTGTCAGGCCAAGGGCCCAACATGGTCTCATCAGTTAATGACCAACTGCGATATAGTTCAGTAGAAGAAATCAGTGTTTGTCATTCACGCGCGTATGCTGAGCAGACAAAATATGTGCTCAATTGTTTCTGGCTCATCACAGTGTTCACAATTCGGACCGGTGTCACTGCGACCGATTATTTGTGCGTAACGTCTGGTGTACGCTACACCAAGACGAATGCGGTGGATCATACTTGTGAGTTGCCGTTTCAATTTAGGGGGCATGCGGAACCTCATTTCCGGGTCCCATTTGTGAAGTCGCTGGTATTAAGTTCCCGTTAACACTATAGAGTTTACTATAAATGCACTAGTGCGGTTGAAAACTATTGGTAGTACGCGTATTTGTCTAGTCTTCGCACTCTGGGCTCCGGTTGGCTTCGCGTGGCTTTGAGTTGCTTTGGTACGAAACAAAATCAGCAAATATTCCGCTATTACACTTCACTACTTTAACCTTTAGGCTTACATTTTCAAATCATGCCACGAAGTAAAAAATAGTTCGTCCTTTCTTTCAAAACAAAGCTGAAACAGCAATAAAGCAAGCCACAAGAGCGAGTCGAGGCCTGCAAGTACGAAGACAAGAAGTGTGTCCTAATAGTCACGGAACACGGCTAAATAGACAGCTAAATGGACAGCGGCCATCTTAAGTTCCATTTCAATTCTCTCGTAGCCAGCAAAATAAACAGCTCTGAAAAAACCGCATCGTAGACAAGTACGATGCAGGCTACTTTGCTGTCCAAACAAAATGGCGGCGCAGCAAATTTATCGGACAGGCCAGATCTCGCCAGAATGATCATCTGCATACAAGTAAACGCTTCTCCAGCCGCTCATTGTGAGTATATTGTCACGGTGTCGTGACGTGGACGAAGGGAGCACACTGCGAGCCAAATATTAAATTGTTTATTTGGGCGAACCTGTGCCCAGTAAACGGAAAGTCGAACTACAGTAGCAGTCTTGGACTGATAGTGGCGAACGAGCGTCGGCCGTAAATCAACTACTGACAAGAGGCGAAGTGCGTCGGCATTTATATTCTTGCCATCGAATGTTCTAGCGTTATCGCTGGCGGTGACGTAGGTTTCAGAATAATCTGTACAGTTCACGGAGGGGGGGTGATCTTATCGAAATGATCTACTGAAGTCCTGAAGCTTCTCGAAAACTGCGGGAGCGGTTTGCGCTGAGAATTGTTTAGTGTATTTGGATTGATAAGAAAACTTGAGGAATGGAACGTGGCAATATTTCGATTGTTTTAAGGTTTGAGCTCAAAATAGGCTGAAAATAACAATTACTTTTCTTGATTTTAGATTTGTCTTATCGATGCCAGGTGGCGTCTTGTGACGCAGAAGCCGTCCAGACGTGTTTCATCATTTCAGACAGCATGGCCTCCATGCCGTCTTGTAAGTTGTCTGGAGAGACAGTCTATGATGCTAAAAATTGGAACACAGTCTAGGCAAACCCGAGTACTACTCATCATTCCCAAGATCACTGAAGGATCGCTGCGCCAGAATCCCCTCTAGTTAACTTTAGGTAACTCTTTGTGCGCTACGCCACCATTATTTGTTTTGCGAATCAGCGAAGGGCATACTAGGCGATATCGAGCAACAAGCCTTTTCTACGCAGCAGCTCACATTATTGATCGTTTTACTGCTGCTGATGATTAAATATCTCTGAGCGCTTTCTAATGGGTGGGTCTTTCAAACATACATTCGTTGCTCAATTCACATGTTTTGAGGCTTGGCGTGATTGTTCGCTTCTGCCACGCAGAATACACTGCGTTAAGAATGCTCCTTGATGATTAATTGATATGTGGGGTTTCACGTCTTAAAACTACCACAGTATTATCAGAGACGCCATAGTGGAGGGATCCAGATATTTAGACCACCTGGGGTTCTTTAACGTGCACCGAAACCGGAGAACACCGGCTAACAGTATTTTCGCCTCCATAATAACGCCCCTTCCATTAAATAAGACTGACAGTGCTCTTTTTTATGCGAAGCTTTTCCTTGCGTAATGCAAGCACTTCTGGCGTCTATCTATCTATTATCTATCTATCATCCATCAATCATTCATTCATCAATCATTCATCGAACAATCGTTCATTCATCCATCCATCAATCATTCATCCATCCATCCATCAATCATTCATCCATCCATTCATCAATCATCTATCTATCTATCTATCTATCTATCTATCTATCTATCTATCTATCTATCTATCTATCTATCTATCTATCTATCTATCTATCTATCTATCTTTGTCTAGGCGCTTCCGTCTGGGTGCTCTCAGGGT
This sequence comes from Rhipicephalus microplus, assembly GCF_013339725.1. Lineage (NCBI taxonomy): Eukaryota > Metazoa > Arthropoda > Arachnida > Ixodida > Ixodidae > Rhipicephalus > Rhipicephalus microplus. The sequence goes on from NC_051175.1 coordinate 69,426,962, forward strand.
TACCTGCTTAACTTGGCGAAAAAGAAGATGAAAATGGGAGGGTAAGATAGTTTGACGAATATGGCGCACTGCTCCAGACATGAATATTATCCCAGTCCGGTCACATACGTCATCAAACACTTCTTGTCAACCAGTGGCGCATACGCACGGGCGGGTATGTGCCACTGGTATGCGGGCATGTGCCACAAGTGATTGACACCTAATGTCTACCCAGGAAAGACGACAATACACAATAGCAATTTCAACTCGTGATTGTTTAGAAAACCTAAGAGTAAATGTCAGGGCTCCAGCAGGAATTGATCCCAAGTATTCTGCATAGTCATGAAGTACTCTACCAGAGAGTCATGGCACGTCTCAGAACAATACTTTTCAAATATTGGTAAAACTTTAGTTGGGGAGCAGTGCTGGCTATTCAAATTTATAAACATTACATATGTACTTCTACGATGCAGCTGTCACATCGGGTTAATGTCAAGTGTATTTAGGTGACATGCGCTGAAGTTGACTGTTGTAGCAGTGTCTAGGGCTACCATCACCGCGAGTCCCAGGGCTTCATATCAGCTTATTACTTCTGGTGTTGCCAACACACGTGTTCCTGTTGGCATCACTGCGTAAGTGCAAAAAACTGGCTATATCAACATCAGTTACTGTTCAACATATGTCTGTGCATGCCCAATTTGTACAGTATTTACTGTCATTTCATAACGGATCGCTCAATAACAAAACTACAACACGGTGATCTTCCATCCGCATGCTTCGTATAACGTCGATTCCCAAGGTACATAGGATCTGCCATTTTTTTTCCAAAGCAATTTCAACAAATGCCGTGGCTCCGTGATAGAACACCTGTTTGTCACGCGGACAGCCTAAGTTCGATCATGACTCAGACACGGCACTTTTTACTGTTTGTATCATTTTCAATATTTCAATGACGCACAAGATGATTCATCACTCACAACCAGTCGCAGTGACGCCAGCATTTGTGAAACGAACTCTTTAAGGTCACTTTAAGGTTGTCGTGCTAAAAGTTAGTGTCGTTGTAAGCAGGGTGTCTATAGGGAACCTCGGAGGGACACATTCTTTTGTTCTTTCTAGCTCTTTCAGTCAGGCTCCTCTTTTTTGAAAGCACGGTCTGGTGGTCTCCAAACTAGTCCTTGAAATTATCATGGAGGGCACGGGCACCTCCCTAGAGGCAGGTAAGCTACCGATGCTTGTGAAAACAAACAAAAATGCTAACAGTGAAAGCCTTTTTCATAGCAAAAACTTCATAATGAAAGCCTCTTTCACAGTGAAAACTTCTTTCAAGTGAAAGCTTTCTTTCATAGCGAATGTACTTCACAACAGTTACTGCTGTACAAGCTCCAAGTTCTTGTGCCTATACTTCACCGCAAGCAACTCTATTAAAACAGCAACGTCGGCTGTCGAAACATGCCGTGCCCGAGAGGAACAAGAAAAGGTCCATAATCTGCTAAACACAGCTACGCGGGATTACTACCTCCTAAGCGCGTGATATTGCTACTTGTGTAGCCCCAGCCATTTCATGAAAAATATTTGCATGCTCTATACAAGCACCTGTCCTTCCGTACGCGAAAAAGAAAAAAGAAGAGTGAATGTCTCTGTGTATTTACTCTAGAAAGGTCACGCCAAGTGTCACGTCAATAATGGTCTAATACAATTCAGATTTATTCAGCGAGGGCTCTGACAATAAAACACAACTTCAACACAGCTTTTCAAGAACACTCACTACACCTTCAGCAAAAGCGTCACTAGATCTTTGTAAACAAAGTGGTGCTTTGACTAGCTTCTCGCCCGACTAAGTGACTTAAATATTATTGGCCGTGTGTGATTTGTTCCCGAAGGCGTGCGCTGTTTAATAGCAGCCTCGCTGAACTACAAAACTGTAGGTCTAATCTGTTTATGGCATGTGTGTTTTTTAAATAACCATGAAATACGCGACTAATGCAATGCTGACAACAATTTTGGTGGTGTCCGTGTTATTTGGGGCCTTGTTCTACACATACGTCTACAAGTATTACGGCTACCAACTCAGAACCTCATCGTTGTGGTCCCGACGTGACAGTGACCACGCGGAACTGACCTACGAATACGTGACGCGGACGGCAAAAGCATGCGAGTCCGGAGGAAACAAAACATCTGTTCTCATTGGCGTTGTTTCAAGCGTCGATCACTTCCAGAGCCGAGCGGCTATTCGGGACACTTGGGGTGGTACTGCTGTCAAGATGGGCTTCCTCGTAGTGTTTTTGCTTGGAACACCGTCGGACCAAAAAGTGCAGCGCAATGTGTCGGAGGAACAAAACGCTTATGGCGACATCATCCAGGGAGACTTCATGGACACCTACAGGAACCTCACTTACAAGACAGTAATGTTAATCCGATGGGCTCGACAGAACTGTTTCGGTGTTGACTTCGTATTGAAAATCGATGATGACATGCTCCTCGGTGTGTGGGACTTCGCCATTGTTTTGAACACTTTAAGAAAGAGCGAGCGTTGCATGTGGGGTTATCTCCACAGTGGCTTTCCCCACGTACCCGTTCGCGACGTCAAGTCAAAGTGGTACGTGTCTAGGCAGGAATACGGGCCAGATACTTATCCGGATTTTTTATCGGGAACGGGCTATCTGATCTCAGGGGTCGTGATTTCTGTCCTACAGGAGCTCACGCATGACCAAGGCTTCTTCCCTCTCGAAGACATCTATTTGACCGCCATCCTGGCTGAAAGAGCTAATGTGAGTCGTTTAAGCCTGGAAGGTTTTTTCGCCACGCACGTCCCGTACGATCGGCCATGCTCGACTCCCAGGGTCGTGACTTCGCACAAATGGACACCCGATGAATTGAGGAGGGCGTGGACGCTAATTCTTCCCCGCTTAGACTTTCAGAAGTGCTTTGGAATAAATAAAAGCCAAATGGTGTCCTAAGGCATCGTTTCTACAAGTAGGTTCTACGGAACCCACTTTGTTTTTGTGCAACCTAGGGGTTCCGCACGCCCCGCCTGAGTTACGTGGGCCAGTGATATATTTTCTTGGGTTCTGCACCCGCCTAGTCACTTAGATGGCAAACGTCGCGCGTTGCGATACGTACAATTATAACAATAAATATTGGAGTGTAACGTCCCAAAACTATCGTAAGATTATGAGAGACGCTGCACTAGATTGCTCTGAAAATATTGACCACCGGGAATTCAACATGCACCCAATTCTAAGCAAACGGTTCTAAATCATTTTCGCCTCCATCAAAAATGCGGCTGCCTGGATTCAATCCCGTGACCTCCGGGTCATCATCCGAGTGTTTTAGCCACTAGACCACCGTGGCGGGTGCAATGAATCAAAGGAACCTCTTTTACTCACTTCCGAGTGTCAGTAAGCCCACTTCAGGGCGTAACAGAAACGCCGAAGCTGCGTGAAAATTCCTGCCAGGAGCTTCTGGCCACCCTGATTCCTAAAATAGGCCGCTTGGTCAAGTTACGGCACTTGAATCACAGAGGCCTCATATTACCCCCGTGATCATTTATCTCGTGACTCATTTTTCCTGTGCTCATTTCTCCTCAAGACAGGTGCCCAAGATAAGGCACGAGACCGATTGCCGCCACGCGCAACAAATAACGTATGCTTGTCAGCCGACGTTCTCGACACTACCTAAATAAAAAATAAGCCCAAGAATCGGCTGAATCTAACAGCCGACATGCAGCTTGCCCCAAGTGATTAGTTGGCACAAGGAAAGTGAGTTCAGTTGGTTGTTTGTGAATCATTTTTAAAATATACTTGTTTTTGAATGCACTTGAAGTCAATGTAGCATGAATGGAATGAGAAATGCTGGCATAAAAGCGGGGGAAATGAAAGTGGTTCATTGGCAGTTGATGGAGCTTAGCAGAGCTTCCTGTAGGACCAACATACTTGAGAACCTCTTTTCAATGGCGTATAAAAAAACTCAAAGGGAGTGCTTATTTTTGGTATAGTATATGATACTTTGCTTTGTAAGGGTCAGTATAGCAACTTGAGTGCCACTCTGAATTGAGCACAGCACGAAAATTAGCAAGAAATAGAAACATGCATTTGTCTCACTACCAACATGCGACTTGCTATGTACATCTCTTCACCAAGAAATGACGTGTAACTTAGGTGTTCTTTATGAAAGTTCGTCGCTCCTGTCCTCTCTACTCCTGCTTCGCTTCAATTTTTAGCGTGCTGTTTCTATGAGCTGTGTACTAAGGCAATAACTAACCATGCTTAGTGCGTTATCTTGATGTATTCATGGCCAAAACTTCACTGCCCCGTTTGACCATTCACTATGGTTCTTCACATGGGCATGCGTAAGATCCTCAATGGCGGCGCACTAGCTCTTCTTCCCTCCCGACCCTCCAAGATTGGGTCCAAAAGAAAAGAAACTTCTTAATGGATTCAAAGCTGGAGATGGCGCTGTGTCTAGCTTCTACAGAGGAGTGTTTAAGCTTTTCGTATACTGTGCACAGTGACAAAAAACTCGATTGGTACGAGCCACTGACATCAAGCATGTGCAGTACGGTGCTTAGCTATGCATAGCGTCAGTCGGTCGGTCGGTCGGTCGGTCGGTCGGTCGGTCGGTCGGTCGGTTGGTTGGTTGCCTACACATCTTGGTGCAAGCCACTACGTGTATAGGCCATAACATATTATCGTAAGAGAATGATGACCGTGACAAAAAACTTCCGTTTTATTCTATAGAAGGTTTATGCACAGGGTGAGTGGGGTCCTCAGTTCCGGGCTCCACTGCCTTTGCGGCTCACTGGTCTTGGTCGAGCAACGTCAGCTGGCTTTAGATATCCTTGCTAGCAAGCCAGGTCTACCACTGTCTCGTTTGAGACGTCCCCAAAAAGGAAGGATTGGTGTTTTAGGGCTACGAATGACATTTTCACGTAATGTGTCCGAGGATGGACAACGCAAGTTGTGGTCAGAAAGAGTGAAATGAGCTTGAACTAAGCTATTTGTATGTGCGGAGCTGTTTACGCTCGCAAAAGGCTGGTTAGCCGCGAACGAAAATTACCATCAGCATAAACTGGCACGCAATGCCTCTGTTCTCTTCTTCCTTGCCAAAAAGCAAGCACCGAATTGTCCGGCGTAAGATGTAATAACTCTGGCAAATGAGAGAACAGGTATAGGATGAGAGAAAGGGGGAGAAATAAAAAGAAAAAACGGCAGATCCCAAGTGCAGTGGCAATCGATGATATCCGAAGCACGAGTGAGAAAGTATGATTTGTCACTTTAAAATCAGCACAACGTTACGAGGTTGACATAACTTATGCCATACATCACTTTCATATCATCACTATCATGTTTGCACCTGCTATTTGTGTTCGTAATTTCACGTCAGGTAATACCAAATTTGGTATAATGTAGCATGTCGCCATGTTTTACATGGCTACATGCTACATGATTATTCTCTTTAGACGAGTAATTTACCTTCATAGTCTATTCACTTCCCGTGATACCAAATTTGGTATATATGGAGCTAGAGAAAAGGCCATGAGCACGCAATAAGCTTAACATGTAGTCATGTTTTACATGACTAGATTCTACATGATTATCAGGTTTGGACGAGACATTTACCTTCGTCGGCTGTTCACGTCACGTGATACTAAATTTGATACATGTGGATGTAGCGAAACCGCTGCAAGCACGCAATGAGCGTAACATGTAGTTATATTTTACATGACACGCATGTCATAATTATTACACTTGGACGTGTCATTTACTCTTGTCGTCTATTCACGTCACGTGATACAAAGTTTGGTATATATGGAGCTATCGACACGGCCACGAGCGCGCTATGAGCGTAGCAGATAGTCATGTTTTACATGACACGCATATCATAATTATCATGTTTAGACGTGTCATTTACCTTCCTCATCTATCCACGTGAAGTGATACCAAGTTTGGTATATCTGGAGCCAGCGAAACGGCCATGAGCACGCTATGAGCGTAGCATGTAGTCATGTTTTACATGATACGCATGTCGCGATATCATGTCTGAACATGTAATTTGCCTTCGTCGTCCATTCACGCCACCTATTACCAAATTTAGTACTTGTGAAGCTAGCTAAACGGCCGCGATCACATCGTGAGCTGGGTATAATGTTATGTTCTTACCTGGCACGCATATCATGCTTATCATGTTACCAGCAGTCATATACATTTTTCATCCATTCACGTTGCATGATACCAAATTTCGTATATCTAGAGCCAGCGAAATGGCCACGAGTGCGCTATGAGCGTAGCATGTAGTCATGTTTTACATGCCAAACATCTAATGATTATTATGTTTGCAGGCGTCATTAGCTTCCGTCATTCGTTTGTCCCGTGATAGGAAATTTGGTATATGTGAAGCTAGCAAAGCGGCCGCGAGCGCAACATGAGCTAGGCATGTAGTCATGTTCCTACATGACACGTATCTGATGATTATTATTTTTTCACTAGTCATATACCTTCGTCATCAATTCACGTCCGGTATTACTAAATTTGGTATATGTGAACCTAATGAAATGACCATGAGCGCACTATGAGCGTGGCGTGTAGTCATGACTTTCATAACATGCATGTCATAATTTCGACGTCAGGGTCTGTCACATAAATATGTTCTCCATGCAGTCATGTCATTCCACACCAGTTTTGCAATATTTCATATGAACAAAACCACAGCAACACCAGCAAGACCATGAAATGTAAGTCATGACATTTATGACATGCATGTAATGAATTTCATGTTAGTACTCTTCTGTTATGCTCGCCATACAGCCATGTTATGCCATACAAATTTCGGCATGAATCCCATCATCGAAACGGCCAGGAGAGCTAAAGACAGACAGACAGGCAGACATACAGACAGACAGACAGACAGACAGACAGACAGACAGACAGACAGACAGACAGCCAGACGGACAGACAGACAGACAGACAGACAGACAGACAGACAGACAGACAGACAGACAGACAGACAGACAGACAGACAGACAGACAGACAGGTGATTCGTGGTTTACCAATAAAGCCCTTCGAAGCTTCGCCCCACTCATCATTCACTCCGTGGATATGGTGCGATTTTTTTATTCCAGGGGGACAAAGATCAAGAACCAAGAGAGATAGATATAGAGATAAATAGAGATATAGAGATAAATAGAGATATAGAGATAAATAGAGATAAATAGAGATAAATAGATAGATGGATAAATAGATAGATAGATAAATAGATAGATAAATGAATAGATAGATAGATAGATAGATAGATAGATAGATAGATAGATAGATAGATAGATAGATAGATAGATAGATAGATAGATAGATAGATAGATAGATAGATAGATAGATAGATAGATAGATAGATAGATAGATAGATAGATAGATAGATAGATAGATAGATAGATAGATAGATAGATAGATAGATAGATAGATAGATAGATTCCATATTGCTGAAGTTCGCTAAGAAACGCTTCGAATTTAGACAACCGGAACCAAGTGGAATTCGATTCCAGGTGCTCTTTGTGGCAGGCCAGTACTTTACCACAAAGCCACGCCGTTCTTTGAAGCTCCTTGGCGAAAATAAACTATACAAGCGTCATGTCAGGCAAGAAAGCCGTCCACAGATAAAATTTACCGTGAGAGAAACGTAAAATGACTACCAGAGACCACACAATGAGAATGACATCAGAAGAAAGAGATTTAGAGTTTGCCATTCATAACAAAGACAATGCAGAACGCTGAATCGTTGTAGCCACCACATCAACAAAGCGCACACAACACTTCACAAATCTGTAGCCGCTACCTCGCACCTCTTTATTCTGACAATGGTGTAGTTGAAGCTCCGCTTTTTCGCAAAAAAAAAAAACACCCCAATTTATGGTGGAATTGCAACATTGCAAGGACGTTTGCAGCGGTACCTACGGAAACCGGTCATCCAGCTTTGGCTGCTGTTGAGCAGCGTAGTCCTCAGTGTCTTCGTATTGCTTTCCCAACGGCTTGCATTTCATTACCGGCTGTGATGAGTCAAGAAAAAGGACAACGACCATGGTGCGGTGCGCGTGTGATTTCGTGCCAAGTGCGTGCGTGAGGTCAGCCAATCAGCTGATGGTCTGTGGTGGCCCCCAAATATAGCGTGCCACAATTGGGCCACGTGTGTCCATTACGTGGTGGTAATATTTGTGGTTGGAAACCAGCTGGAGCAGTGGCAAATGAAAAACAGCTGGCCAAAGCGTCGGATGCCGGTGATCCAGGTTACGGCCAAGGGAACGCGGCTGTCAGCGCTACTGCCGTCTAAACACCACCTGGAGTGGCGTTTCCGGCACAACTACTGCATCTTTAGGCACGGCCTGGCCGGCTGTTCTGTTTCTAGCCGAGGAGGACACCACGGCTCTCGGCGAGGCGCCTTCGCGGTCAGCCGTTCGGAACAGCGATGGATGTGGGCTGGATAACGGTCACGGTTGCACCGAGCATCGCGTCTCAACGCAAGCTGTTCGCTGGAAGGGCTGGCCATTCCCTGCATGAAGCATCGCGTCTGCAATGCGGGTTAACTGCTCCGTAGTCGGTCCCACGCCGTGAAGCTCCGTCGTCACCAGAGCGTCGCACGTCGATACGTGAGCACATTCCTCAGCGCCTTTCCACCACCTCCTGTCCTGCACCTCATCAGCGTACATCGTACCACCCGTTTTTCTGCCATGTTTTGAACGTTCTTCCTTGAACTCTTGTTCAAAGAAGAACGCTCTTCCTTGAACTCTGAGCACTATCTGAACAGAAAGGGCTGCCACGTTAAACTCGTTGGACGTAACCTTCTTGGTGTTAGCGAGGGTTTGGCCGCAGTGCCTCGAATATAGGGAACTAGTATATAGCCATCTTTTAGAGGAGCTGAAAGTTTCGAAGTAGACACAAGCGCAGGCTGTAAAAAAGTGCGTGAGTGCCACCTCTCTTTCAGTCTTTGGAATGTCCGCTAGATGGCGGTACTTCTACATGCTAAATATATGATGAAAAGAACGCGAGATTACGGTACTTGGGGTGTTCACAAGATGAATGGGCGGATGGACCAACGGACAGACAGACATATGCATGAACGGACGGATGGACACAGGGATGGACGCACGGACGGATGCATGGATGGACAGACAGGCAAACGGACGGACGAACGGATGGCTGCATGGATGGTCGCAAAGGTGGACGCGCGGACAAACGGAAGCAAGAAAGAACGGATGGACGAACTATTCGCCCCACTCATCATCATGCACTGCGTGTATGTGCTGCGATTTTCGTTTTTCGCGTGATCTGTCATAAACGTGGTGTGGGTATTACAATGCTGTCTCTTTGTCCATTCCTCCTCGCATGACACGTAGAACCGGCGTGACGAACTTTAGTATCTTCATTATTTTTATTATATTGGCTTTCAGAGGTTAAAAGTTATAAACAGTTCATCGAAAGCGACGTGATGGGTCATTTGTCGCCATTATAGCGATGCACTTGCATTCCTTTCAAACACTTTTAACCTTTAGGCTGTAATGCGCTAAATCCGACTGCTTGAAGGTATTCGACAAGTTTCGTGTTCTCGGTTTATTAAAAGCACATGTGCTATATATTTGCACATGGCTATGTTTTCCTCTCAATGCGCATGAGTAATGTAAAATGATCTTCGACATCGGTATTCTGTGCATTATTTCTACGGGGCTGTGACATGAGTTCTTTCTACGTATCTGATGCCTATGACGTCACAGACGGCCCAGGCTATATTTCCATCCCCTGTGACGCCCAGCACAGATCTGATAATGAGTCGGAAGAAAGAAAAGTGGTGTTTGTTTTTTGTTTCTATTCTTCACTGCTATTTTTCTTCTTCATTGCGGGGTAGCCAAATGGGATCAGCTTCGGTTAACCTGTTCGCTTCTTTCATGTCCTTTCATCTATTCCACCACTTTTTAAATAAATGAAAACTACGATATCAAGATACTTTTCATTTGCTCAGCGTTATTTAAAAGTGCACAGAGAAATTACAGTTGCATTCTTGATTGAATGAAAAAAAACTATGATTCAAAGAAATTATAGATTCGTTCAGTGGCAGTTCGAAATGCGCCAGAAAAATACGTTTGCCATTTTTGACAATAACTTCATTGATGCTTATATTGAATTTAGTTTCCTTCAAAAATTACCAGCTCCTGCTATGTGACAATATTTCGAGAACTTTTTCTTTCTCTCGTTCAAACGAAGGTGCTCGTTCACAGCTGTGAAGACGTTGACGCCACTACACCTGGACGACCTTAACTTGCGCTAAAATGGTGCGCTGAAGTTCCATCGTGGTAATCACAGTGCTTCTGTATTGCCGATTTAGCGCAAATATTTCAAGCTTAGTATAGGAGGTTTCTTTCTGACATACTTAATTCATGATTGGTTGTGAAACACGGGAATTTAGGTGAGCCGAACTTTAGTGGCCGAAATGTCATGTGATGTCGTTTCCAGTGAGCGTATGTTGTCGTTTCTAACCCGTACTACTTGTGTACACAATTTCTACATCACAAAAGGAGGACGACGACGAAGTGTTTTTCTGCCGAACGCTGCTTAAATTCGTTTGGTGTTTTTTTCTTGTGAATCTACGTAATATCCGAGGATCATCGCTCTCCTGCTGGCAGTGATGGATCCAGACCCCACAGTACGCAATCCGGACTTGGCGTCACCTTCGACGTCAACATCAAGGAAGCGCAACAGCCGGGAGGACGACAACACCAGTGACAGTACTGAACTGTACACGGCGAGTAGTGAATACAGCGACGACGAGTTCATCCCTGCAGTGAAGCGTAAAGCTAAAGAGAGAATGGTCGGCGCGTCTTCGCCAGCAAGCGTCTCTACCGTGAAGGCTGCGTGCACTTCTAAACGCCATACCATACCTTTTGTTCCTGTCGAATCTTCGATCAACCTCAAGAACATGAACATGCAAGTGATATCAGCGCGTCTCGAAGCATTCATGCATCATGAGATAAAGGATATTAGACTCAACCCACGGAAGAATATCTTGGTCATAGACATTGAGCACCCGGCTGTGCTACATACCTTGCCTACTGTCACGGAGCTTGGAGGCATCAATCTCAGTGCTTACATTCTGCAGGGTAGTGACACGACGACGGGCGTCATTTATGACGTTGATATTTCAAACGCAGACCTTCCTGTGCCGATAAAGCTAGCTACTTAGGCAACGTACATATGGCCAGTTTGCCGGCTTGGTTAATCCCGTTGCATCAAGGTGACCTTCAGAGGTTATTGAATCCCATCACATGTAAAGGTTTTTTACTTTCATCACGTTGTCCGACCATACATCCCAAGGCCACCACAGTGCCACAACTGTCTAAAACTGGGTTATGTTAGTGATGTGCGTAACAACAAGCAAGCATGCCCACGTTGTGCCGGGCCCCACAAATAAGAGGCTTGCCAAGCAACTCTCCAAAAATGCAGCAACTGCAACGGGAACCATGAGACCTCATCCAAAGACTACCCAGTACTCAAGAAGGAGAGGAGCACTCTGAGACAAATGGCGAAAGATGGATTCTCACGAAAGGAAGCAGTAACGGTTGTTCAACGACGGCGTTCTCATCGACGGCGGTGCTCGAAGAAAATAAAAAGCATTCCTGTGCCGAATACGCCTTCACTTACGCCGCCAACGCCACCACCACCACCGCCACGACCACAGCGACCTCCCCTGCCACCAGGTGGGGTACGTCCAAAGGTGCTGGAAGACACTGTGGCGCAACAGAGAACATCTGGCTCTGACTGGCCCACTTCACCGTGGCGACACGTGTCTACGGAACCACAGCAACGACAGTCAACAACGGATATGCCCCCAGCAGGCAGTCTATCCGCCCAAGAGGTACAAGTTTTTTCTGTATTAAGGTCGTTCATGAGTGGTATTCGCACTCTCTTGGCTAGTCTACAGACCCCTGCCGCTAAATTCGTGAAGTCTTGGACACAGTAGAACCGTTTCTTGCCGGACATCAGGAACAATATGGCGCACCATGAACCACATCAGCCTTTCCGAGAAAAAGTAAAGCGTGCTTCCATAATTCACTGGAACGCCAGCGGTCTACAGTCAAGATTGCCTGAGTTTAGACAGTTCATTTTCAAGATTAAGTTTCCCCCATCATGTGTGAACCGCATTTTTCAAAAATACCTCGACTGTCGGGCTATGAATCGTTTGTTTCTTCATCGTGCATTGAGCGAATTGAAGTTGCTGTGTACATCCGTAACTCACTAATGTTCACCAAAGAGCATAGTCTCACAATGGAAATCACTACGTGTGTCTATATGTTAAGAAGAAGTTGTCGTTTACGCTGATAGGCGCATATATAGCGCCGTCGCGTCGACTGTATTAACACATAATAAATGATATATTTGCAATGACTCCAGCACCTTGAATATTGATGGGCGACTTCAACGCCCATCATCCAACGGGGGGAAGCATCAGGACAAATCGAAAGGGTACGAATCTAGTTGATCTGGCATCAGAGCACAGACTTCAGGTGCTGAACGACGACAGCCCTATAATTATCTCTGAGAAGTAACTTATAGCAGTTGCCTGGGCTTGACATTAGTGTCGCATAGTATTGTCATGAAAGTACAATGGTTCACAGATATTGAAACCCACGGCATTGACCATATCACCACTTACGTGACAGTCAGAGGTCTGGACGATTCTCCTTCGCCTGGACACTCAAGGCTTATTGACTAGGAAGAGTATCAGATATCATTGGAGAGCAAGTGCATGCACGAACCACCGGAATCTATTGAAGGAATTTGTTCTGCGATGGAGACTTCCACGAAGATATGTTAGAAAGTATCGAGACGTATCGCACTCGACAACGAGTTGGAACAACTTCGAGCGTTCCACCGACGTGCCGAAATACAATACAGACGCACGAACTCTATCTATGACCTCAAAGAATCCAGCGTCGAATGCACAAGCTCTAGAAACAACGATGGAAAATTTTTTGTGACTCACTAGACCCTCGAAAGCCTTTGTCTTCCGTATGGAGGACTCTTTGAGGTATTCACTCGCATCCGCAACAGCGCCACCCTTTCGCTGCTCTGGCGCTACATCAACGTCGCTCTGAGCTTGATGTTTGTGGTGAATTTTGTGCAAAGATCGCCGCTGACATCTCTATATCAATCGATCTATTGCCACAGGACGTTCCAGTCCCACGAGATCAGCAAATGAAGATTCCATTCACTATGGAAGAACTTTATGTAGCATTGAACACATGCAGACGCTCATCGTCGCCAGGTCAGGATATAGTGACCTATGCTGCCCTACGTCACTTAGGCCATAAGGCACAGCACTGTCTTCTGTACATTTTCAATAAATCTTGGAATAATGGAACGGTGCCTGATGAGTTGAAGTGCAGTCGCCTGGTGCCTTTGTTGTAGCCCGGAAAGTCTCCATTAGATTTGGCATCGTACCGGCCTATAGCACTAGCAACCTGCGTCGGAAAGGTCATGGAGAGAGAGAGAATAAACTTTATTGGGTTCCAGCATGCGGGATTCCCTCCGGCCGCGCAGGGCGTGGGGTTCACCCTATCTCACGTTACACTAGAAGTCCTAATGTCACGCGGGCCTAGACCTCAAGGCCTTCGTGCCCCGTCGCCGCTCGGGTTACTGAGGTCATGGAGAGGATGCTGCTTACACGCATAGAATTCTACCTGGAACATTATAACATTTATCCTGATGCTATGGCTGGATTTTGACGAGGTCGGTCCCTAATTGATAGCATCATTGACTTAGTGACCTCTGTTCAGCAACAGAAAGCTAAGAAGCGGCTGTCGGTAGCTCTGTTTTTAGACGTGAAAGGTGCCTATGACAACGTGACCCATGAGGCTGTTTTCAATGCTGTTGAAGCAGCTGAACTTGGAGGTTCTGTCTTTCTATGGGTAAGAAGCTACCTCACAAAGAGATCCATGTTCGTTCTAACTGAAGACGGGCCTACGAATAAGCATTTCACAAGTCGTGGCGTGCCAGGCGGCGTTTTGAGTCCGACTCTTTTTAGCCTGGTTCTGGTGGGGCTCACCAAAATGCAGCCACAGATGGCTTATATATCTCTCTACGCTGATATCTGCATTTGGACTCTCTTTAGCCTGATTCTGGTGGGGCTCACCATAATGCGGCAACAGATGGCTCATATATCTCTTTACGCTGATATCTGCATTTGGGCGTCCGGCGTGACACAAACTCAAGTGCGCGCAAGGATAGAGAAAGCGGCAACTATGACAACGGCATACCTTCATCAGCAAGGTTTGACTATCACCACAGAAAAAATGCGCAGTGGTGGCATTTACACGCAAACCGATGACTTTCTACCCATTGTGCATCGATGGCAGATCAATCGCATATAAGAGCAGTCATAGATTCTTAGGTGTCATCGTAAATCGTGACCTAACCTGGAGACCGCATGTCGCATACCCGAAGAAAAAGCTCATTGGCATTGAGAATGTATTCAAGTTCGTCGCCGAAAATCCTGGGGCCCATTTGTGCACTCCATGTTGCAGCTTTGCACAGCCCTCTTTCTCGGAATTCTCCGTTACAGCCTTCCTGTCCTGTCCAACACGAGCAAGACTAATATCCGTGCACTACAGTGCGTACAAGCCCAAGCACTTCGGACCTGTCTTGGCCTTCCAAGATGCTCATCGACAGTGTTATTCATATTGTTATCGCTTAAGAACAGTCGGTCACAAAGCACATCATTGTCGAGACGCTGAGAGCACACATTCGACATCTATCACGGCTACCGTCACATCATTTAGCGTGTTTGACAGCGTGAAGGCCCCATTCTTCGTTCTGCGGTATTGTGACAAAACATCAGGACATATTACCGCCTGGCTTCAAACTTGTGATACATCCAGCAGCTGCGTTATGGAGTCTCCGTCAACCTGACGTGCGCTTATTAGCTCCTGGAATCGATAAGAAAGCACTCTTGTCACCGCTAGCCCTGAAGCAATTGACTTTGCGCCTGTTGAATGAAAGGTACTTCGACCGCATACATGTTTACACCGATGGTTCCACTAATTCCAACAGCTGTACAGGAGCAGGGGTTGTTTCACCTGATAATGTGTTGCTTCAATACTAGTTTTATCACACCACGACGTCGACAGCAGCAGAGCTCGCAGCGCTGCAAGGTGCAGTAAGTACATTATTCGGCAGCCATTTAACCAATGGGCCATCTTTTGCGACTCGAGGTCAGCCTTACAGACACTCCGGTTTGTAATGCAGCACGGGTTACACGAACAATCAGTATATCAGATAAGGCACGACTACGACGAAGCGCTAAAGGAAGGTCAGTCAGGATATTGTATTTCAGTGGTTGCCGAGTCACTGCGGAATTGTTGGCAATGACCGTGCGGATAAAGCTGCTCGATCGGCTCATGACCAAGACCTGATTACGCCCATACCACTCTTAAGAACGGACGCTGCATGGCGGTTACAATCACTTGCTCGCCGTATAACTCTCATACAACGGAATACGCTGGGTTTCTCCTACACGCACCTGTATTCGATCGACCCAAACTTGCAACTTCGTTTGCCATCTGGGATCTGACGATGCGCTGAAACTTTACTGTGTCGCATGAGGATGGGCGTGGCATTTACGAATGCGTACTCTCGTCTCCTTGAAATGGCGAGCACTTCGGCATGCAACATCTGCGCCTGCGAGAAAACGCTTGAGCACATTCTATGCCATTGCCCAGCATATCAGTCTGAACGACGTATTACGGAAGCCAAGCTCCATCAGCTGGATTCACGGCCGCTTACAGAAGATCCTGGGACCTTGGCCGACGGTTTTCCATACGCGCAAAGCCACGAAAGCCCTCTTGTACTTCTTAAAGACCACCAGACTTCACGACCGCTTGTGAATGAACAGTGTGAGACCGTGCTGTGTATAGTCTCGAGCTGACTATTCTTCCCTCTCTTTTTACTCCTCTTGTTTTCCATCATTTTCCTTTCTATTATTCTCCCTTTCCCCCACTCCAAGTGTTGGGTAGCCAATCGAGCCAAGCTTCGTTAACCCCCCTGCCTTTTTTCTCTATTTATTTCTGTCTCTCTCTCTCTACATCACAGTGAAAAAATGGCAGCATATCCATGGAGTGAATGATGGAGAGGGGGGCGAAGCATCCGCCCGTTCATTCATTCTTGCTTCCGTCCGTCCATGCGTCCGTCTGTGTGACCGTCCGTGCGGCTATCCGCCCGTCTGAGCGTGCGTCTCTCTCTGCGTTCATCCATGCATCCACCCCTGCGTCCGTCCACGCGTCCATCCATACATGCCGACATCCATGCGTCCATCCATGCAGCTGTCTGTGTGTGCGGTCGTCCAGCTATTCAACACTCCAAGTACCACCTTCTCACATCTTTTCATCATATATTCTCCATATAGAACCACCGCCATCCAGCGGACATTCCAAGAATTAAACGAGAGGTGGCACACGCACACTTTTTTATTTTTTTTAATCAATCTGATTTTTATTGACAAACCAAAGAAAAGATTACAAGATATTTGGACCGTTAGCCTACATTGGCTAGTGATCGGTCCATATCGGAGTACATAAAAGCAGCTTAGCAGAGCATATTTAGCAATAAACACATATATACACAATTATTATACATATAACTATTCACATATGCACATACATACTCATACATAAGCGTGTATACATATATGCATTTTCACAACATACCCAAATATAGTTTGTTTCATCATCATCGTGATATATAAAAAGTGACTGGGTAAAAGCACTAATTAGCGCAGGAGAAAGTGAAAAAAAAACTATTTATATGTCTTGATGCTGTGAGCAAAATAATTTCACACTGTGCTTAAAATTTCTTGCCACTTTAACTTCTAAGGTTCCAAATTTTAGTCCCATGAAATTCCAATAAGCGTTTTCCACATAAGTTATAGCTTGTAGGTAAGTTAAAATTGCCATTCGATGCGTGTGTAGTGCTTCGCGATGGTATTGTAGATAGAGTGGAGGAGAGGGGAAAACTAGTGCCTATAATTTTCTGAACAAAAAGGGCAACCTTATAATCGCGAAGTGCCCAAACTGATAAGATTTGTTGTTCCTGAAAGGTAGTTTTATATGAATTTTTATGGTTTCCACCTATTATGCTTAGGGCTCGCTTTTGTAGTCGTAGTAATGGCTCTAGGTATGTCGTATACGTTACACCCCACGATTCAATACAGTAGCTAATATGTGAATGACAGAAGTAAAAATACAATGTTCGAAGCACGCTGGGGGGACAGCATTTACGTGCTTTGATTAAGGTATAATAACCGTAAGCCACCTTTCTACAAACACTATGAATTTGTTCTTCCCAGTGAAGGCGTTGGTCAAAAAACACTCCTAAATATTTAAAAGAAACCACTTGTTCGATAGGACTGTTGTTCAGGTAAAGTTGCATAGACGCCGTGTCAATATCCTGTCGCCTTGATTGAAAAACAACATACTTCGTTTTCCCCGAATGTAGTGTCAATTTATTCTATATAAACCAGTTGCTTACGTGTGTCAATTCAGACATTATGTGTGCTTGCAGTGTTGAGAGACTATCTCCTGTGAATACTATGGCGGTATCGTCCGCGTACATTAATGCTTTAGAGTACACTAGTGTTTTGGGGAAATCATTTATGTACAGAGAAAAAAGTACCGGGCCTAATACGGATCCCTGGGGCACTCCACACACTATTGTGCTGTATGCTGATTCGTTATTGTTAATCACCACTTTTTGTTTGCGTGAGGACAAGTAGCTTGAGAAGAACTGGAGTGAACTGTCACTGAAGCCATAACTTTCAAGTTTTTGTAATAGTGTGTCATGGGGAACTGTATCGAATGCCTTTTTAATATCTAGGAAGACTGCTATTGCGATTTCACCGTTGTGGAGCGCGGTGATTATAATGTGCGAGAGGGTTAGAATGGCTGATGCAGTAGACCTAGCGGGAACGAATCCGTGCTGTTGTGGGCATATGATGTTGTTGTCAACCAGAAAGCGTTTTAATTGAAGGACAATTATCTTCTCGAAAAGTGTATTAAGACAGCTTAGAACCGAGATCGGTCTGTAGTTTTCAGGGTTGTTTGAGTCCCCTGATTTGTATACAGGAACTACTTTGGCGGTTTTTAAGCTAGATGGATATATACGAGAGGTAAATGCATGGCTGAAAATATCACATATCGGAATGCAAAGAAGGTTAATGTTATCTTTAATAACCTTAACTGGTATTCTATCATCACCAGTGGTTTTATTGACCGGCATCTTAGCCACGACAGATTTGATTTCATCTGTTGTGACAGCTGCAAGGTTGAAATCATTATCAAATAATTTGGGGAGAGAAGGAGCTGATATCGACGAGCAAAACTGTAAAAAATAACTTATTTATGTATGCAGTGATATACACTACAAAAATTGTACCAGGACAGAACATTCACGAACATCGAGGTTCATGACACGGCCATCAACTTCCCTTCATGGAGCCAAGTTCAGAAGGATCTCTCAGTTGGTGTCATTTTGAAAAACCTCTGTGGTGAATTTGGTTATGCTGGAGAGTTTAGCTGCTTATCTAAGTGTATTTCTAGAACTTGCAGAATGAAAACTACTGCAATAATAGGAGTGAACATAACACTTGATCTTTTAAACAAGCGACTACCAGATAAGGAAATTGCTTTGCTTGGCCCTGTTTATGTCTCTGCCTCGAAGTCTCTGCTACTATGTCTTTTTCTTTCGGTTGTACTTTCTAGACGTTTTTCAGTAAAACGTGGGGCAAGCAGGGTTGCCACTGATGGCTGCGGTTCGCCAAATTTGTGAACCTAGAGGCCCATGGCGACCTTAACTTATGAATCACGACATTGCGAATTTTAGGGAATTTTCGGCTCCAGTCTCGTCTGAGTTATGCATTCAAAACTCCGTGTCTTCAATATGAATGTGCGACAACTTTTTAGGGCAAAGCTCCTTAAGTCATGGGTCGTGCGCCTCCTGTATGTAGTTGACGTTTCTCGTTTTATTCCTTAGAATTTTCGCTAGATGGCGTACTTGTATATAATAAATATATGATTGAAAGATGTTAGATGGCGGTACTAGATAGATGGATGGACGAACAGACATACAGACAGATGAACGTGTGGACAGACGTAAAGGCAGATGGACGTGCGGACGGACAGACAGACAGACAGACGGACGGACGGACGAATGAATGGATAGACACGGCGAGCGGATGATTCACGGTTTGCCGCCAAACCTTGCGAAGCTTCGCCCCACTCATCACCATTCACTCCGTGGATACGCTGTTATTTTTTTTTCTATTTTTTATTACTGTTAGTGCTAACCCCCGGTAGAAGGCGCACGTTACGCGCAATTCAGTACGTCTGTACTGTTTCTCGTGTATGTATTCTCAATTCATATGGATCCTGAAGGCATCCAGCAACATTCAAGCAAAGTTTCGGTCAACCGACTGCTTCGCATGCCACAAGGTGATGGTATTATACTAAGTTGTTCAAGTTTTTTTTTTTTGAGCTTTAACCTTCTTTAGTGTTTTTACTTCTTAAGTGGCTAGGTGATGGTTGGCCGTGTGTGCCTACCACAGCTCCAGCTGTCCTGAATGGCTTCTCAATTTCTTCACTGCTGTAGTTTTTCTTCATTTGGTATGCAGAATTTAAGTTTGTTATTAGCAGACTTTTCCGGCCTCGGCTTCTTTTGGCAGCTTTCAGAAAGTGCACTGAGGCTAATGTGTAGCGTAGGCATGACCGCACAAAAAGTGGGGAGCGGGAATTGTGGAGGTTAAGTGGAATTTTCGAATTTAATCCCGTTGCTTTGCAAATTACTTATTTGATAATTGGTAGCCATGTTTCCACTCAAATAAATATTCTAAATTTGCAGGAACGCTTCTGAATGATATGTGGAGTTTAACGTCTTAAAACCACCATATGATTATGAGAGACGCCGTAGTGGAAGGCTCCAGAAATTTCGACCACCTGGGGTTCTTTTACGTGCACCCAAATCTGAGCACACGGGCCTAACACATTTCCGCCTCCATCGGAACTCAGCAGCCTCCGCAGCCGGGATTCTATCCCGCGACCTTCGGGTCAGCAGCTGAGTACCTTAGCCACGAGGCCACTGCGGCGGGGCAGGAAGGCTTCTCACGCTGTTCCCCCCCCCCCTTTTTTTTTGTAAGGACTGCTTCACCTTGTATTCGCTACAACTGAAACTATCACAGACTCTGGGGCACTAGCATTCAAGGACGCTACTGGTGCATGTATGCCCTTTCTCAGTGCTCTCATGGTGAAGTGGGTCATGTCACTACAAGCCCACTACGCCCTCCCACAGTGAAGCTGTGGACGCGACTGGCATTGAAAGACGTCTATATAATTTAAGGGCTATGGATGCTACTGTACAGAACGGGACTATAAATATTTAACAATTTTTATTACTAGGCATGCCACACATATATCTAGTGGTGACATTTTTTTGGCGAAATTTAAAGAAAAATGGCGACATTTGGCGACTTTCCACTGGTCGTTTGGCGAATGTTTCTCGAAAGTCAGTGGCAACACTGGTTGCCGGTGCCACGTCTGTATTTGAACAGTACACGCAGCACTACATACGCGGTTTGTGGTGGTGGTGCTACACTTCACAACCATTAAATAGTTACAAAGAGGTCATTGTGTTTCAGTGCAGCGGTCAAATGGAGGCACAAGGGGCAGGAGTGTCATGTACCTTGTGATGCTACCATAAGGTGAGTACTCGTTAAGAAACCACTGCTGTAGCACATCTGAACTCATGAGGCATGGCATTAAATCGAGAGCAGAACTGCAGGTGGCGCCCTCTACCATATCTAGCGTGAAAGTGGCACCATTCAAGAAGTGCAGAAAGGGTAGCCAATTCGAGAAGACAGACTGACAGACGTAAGACGGCTTTTACTTGTGGCTATAGTAATAATACAATTAAGTGCTAAGTAAGGTATAACAAGTATTGTTGCTTGGCTAGTGTAGGTGATAATAGCTTCTACTGAGAAGAGCAGGAGCAATATTAACCAGTAGAAGTGAGTAAACCTTGGTAAAATTAGGGTGGAAATCATGCTATTCACGATCGTGCTTGAGAAGAAATACCATGCTCCAGAACATGCAGAATATGCTGACATGCGGGAAATGAACGAAACAGTAACTAGATATACTTATGAAGCAGTAACTTCAGCTTCATATGAAGCACAAAAGTAAAACGTGACTCTATTCAGCGAGACTACAAAAGACTTAAGACATTTGTACAGATGAAATTGATCTGACCTTACTCACGATTTCAGATATTTTGTATGAGAACTAACAATCAGCAAATAAAGTCAGTTATGCCAGTAAAAAAAAGGTGACGCCATCAATACAGCTAAAAAGGAATAACGTTTATGAAGGAAAAAATTGCCCTAATTCACTATCACGGCGCAGATGTTCCATGAGTAACTGCCTACGAGGTTAAAAAGGCCATACGTGATTCCTGATGCGAAGACGGCATATAGTTGATTTCATCACTGGTGGCACTAGACATACATGAAATAAACTTTGGCACTTTTAACTCAGTTCATAAATACATCAATGATGCGAGTCAGCTGGGAAAATGTCAAGGTTCCCCTAATTTTGAAGAAACAAAAGAGTAATAAAAACAGTCCGAAAAATATATTATTTATGAACTAATTAAAATAATCACGACCGTAATTTCAAATAGGCTGAGATAAACGTTTGGCTGTAATGAGTCTGCTGTGCAAGCCAGCTTCTGAAACGTTTAGAAAATTGAAATTGCTCCAGCCACAGTTCAAAAAGAGCCCGACGTTTCGGGACCGACTCGGTCCCTTCCTCAGGGGGTGACTGTCTTGGTCATGGAAGTGTCGTCGCGTCGTGTTCTCTCACCACGGCTCCGGCTTTCCCTTTCCACCACGTTTCGGAGACCGTGAACGTACACCGAAGGCATTGTTCCCAGCGAGCGGTTCACGTTGGCAGGCGTATGCTGAATGTGCCAAGACTCGAGCAAGAGCCTCTTTCCCAAATTCCGTTCTGTTTCAATAACAGAAGCGCCGTCTAAGTCAATTTTATGGTCGTGCTTCTCGCAGTGCTCCGCCAGAGCGCTACGTTGCACTTCCATCTTCCTGACGTCGTTCTTGTGTTGGCGCATTCTTTCCGGGAAACACTTGCTCTCGCCTATGTAGCAGGCTGGACACCCAGAACACGACACTTTGTAGACAACGCCCGGGTGTAGCTCCCTCGGAGGTCGGTCTTTCGGCCGCGGTAGCAAGCGAGTGAGCGTCGAAACAGGTTTATGGATTACCGTGACCCCGGCTTTTCCTAGGACTCTCGAGAGCTGTTCACTTATGCCCGGCACATATGGAATGGCGACGCGATTGTTTGGCGACTTCGTTTCTCTCGTGTGCGGTGGTGTGGCCAGGGCGGAAAGGGGGTCGGGCGGTGTGTCGCTTGCAGGTGTCTTTCCGCGGTGCGGTGGTTGTCGTCTCGACAAACGGCGTGACGCCCGGCGGATGAACGCTTCTGTGTAGCCATTCCTTCGTAGCTCGGCGACAATCCTCTTTTCTTCTTTCTTCCTCTCACCTTCCGACGTGCAGATTACTCGTGCACGTGAGAGGAGTGCCGAAACCACTGAAGCTTTGTGGGCAGTTGGATGACAGGACGAAAAATGCAAATACCTGCCGGTGTGAGTTGGCTTTCTATACACCGAAAAGGTCATGCGCTTGCCCTGTCGTCTGACTAAAACATCGAGAAACGGAAGCGCCCCGTCTCGCTCTCGTTCCACCGTGAACTGTATCGCTTGGTCGATGGAGTTTAGATGTTCGAGGAAGCTGTCTACTGCTGTCTTCTTTATTATGCAAAAACAGTCATCCACGTACCTCACAAATACTTTCGGCCTGTCAATAAAGGAGCCCAGTGCCGTCTCTTCTATGTGTTCCATTGTGAGGTTCGCAGCCGTAACTGAGATCGCCGCTCCCATCGCGGTCCCGCTGGCTTGTCTGTAGAAGCTCCCGTTGACGCTGAAATACGTCCCCTTGAGGCAGTATTCCAGTAGACGACACAGTTCGTCGACGCCCAGGCAGGTTCTTTCATCCAAGAGCTCGTCTTGGTTCAACGCTGCTCGTGCGCTAGATACCGCTAGTGCTACGGGCACACTGGTGAACAGGGATACGACGTCGAACGAGACGAAGCACTCATCGCTGCTCACGGTCACATCTCTCATGCGCTCCACGAAGTGGCTGGCGTCGCGTATGTGGGTTGGTGTTTGCCCCACGAGCGGCGCGAGAGTCCGGTGGAGATACTTGGACAGCGCCCGGAGTGGAGATGTTGTAAAATCCACGATAGGACGGAGCGGAACTGTGGGCTTGTGGGTCTTGGGAAGCCCGTAAAATCCTGGTGCAGAGCCGTTCCGGCAGATGAGCTGGAGGTATATGTTTCTCGCCTTCGGGTGCGCTTTAAAGATATCCGCCAGGAGCTTGTTCATTTCCCTTTGGGACACTTGGTGTGGGGTCCTTCGTCAGCTCTTCGTAGGCCGGACTGTCCAGCAGGTCTCGCACTTTGTCGTTGTATGCCTCCCTGTCGAGCAGGGACCACTGCGTTCCCTTTGTCGGCCGGGAGGATGACAACCTTATCATCATTTCGGAGCGCATGGATCGCCTTACACTCCTCTCTCGACAGGTTGTGCTCACGGCGCTTTCCTATTTTTGATAGTACGCCGATAGCCTTGAGACGCACGTTCTCCCGAATGCCGCTGTCGAGTCGCCTTATGCCTTCCTCCGTAGCCGCGATGATCTTCGGCAGTGACGGACGTGTCGTGGTCGTGTTGAAGTTGTGTCCCTTTGCCAGCACGCTGTGCTCTGTCGGGGAGAGTTGTTTGGAGGACAGATTGACGACGAAATTCTCGTTGTCAGGACTGTATTGGTGTTTTTCGCCTTGAAGCGTCGCAAGCTTACCTTTGTGGGTCGCTTGTTGTTTCTGCGCTGTTGTTGCAGCCACATTTCGTGCGAACTCCTCCAGTGACGGAAAGGTGTCTGGCAGTCGATGTTGAAGTTGCCGTCGTAGAAAGAACAGGTCTAATTCCTTCTTCTTGATGACGCTGTGGCACTCATGGATTCGGGCGTTTAGTAGCCGCCGTTCAGCTTGTGCGATGATCTTGTTGCCCTCCGCCGTGTGCACCAGGCGCTTGAGCTGAAGGCTTCGTGGTATCACGTTCCTCTCCCGACAGGTCCTCGTGAAGTCGAGATGGTTGCGGTAGGTCGTGACGCCGCGTGCTACGTTCACGTACCGCTTTGCGAGGAGCGCTGCTTCCTGACCGAAGTCACTGCGTAATGACTTAAACGTAAACATTTGACAGCAATCTGTCTGGCTGGGTAGAAAAGTTTAGAAAATTGAAATTGCTCCAGCCACAGTTCAAAAAGAGCCCGACGTTTCGGGACCGACTCGGTCCCTTCCTCAGGGGGTGACTGTCTTGGTCATGGAAGTGTCGTCGCGTCGTGTTCTCTCACCACGGCTCCGGCTTTCCCTTTCCACCACGTTTCGGAGACCGTGAACGTACACCGAAGGCATTGTTCCCAGCGAGCGGTTCACGTTGGCAGGCGTATGCTGAATGTGCCAAGACTCGAGCAAGAGCCTCTTTCCCAAATTCCGTTCTGTTTCAATAACAGAAGCGCCGTCTAAGTCAATTTTATGGTCGTGCTTCTCGCAGTGCTCCGCCAGAGCGCTACGTTGCACTTCCATCTTCCTGACGTCGTTCTTGTGTTGGCGCATTCTTTCCGGGAAACACTTGCTCTCGCCTATGTAGCAGGCTGGACACCCAGAACACGACACTTTGTAGACAACGCCCGGGTGTAGCTCCCTCGGAGGTCGGTCTTTCGGCCGCGGTAGCAAGCGAGTGAGCGTCGAAACAGGTTTATGGATTACCGTGACCCCGGCTTTTCCTAGGACTCTCGAGAGCTGTTCACTTATGCCCGGCACATATGGAATGGCGACGCGATTGTTTGGCGACTTCGTTTCTCTCGTGTGCGGTGGTGTGGCCAGGGCGGAAAGGGGGTCGGGCGGTGTGTCGCTTGCAGGTGTCTTTCCGCGGTGCGGTGGTTGTCGTCTCGACAAACGGCGTGACGCCCGGCGGATGAACGCTTCTGTGTAGCCATTCCTTCGTAGCTCGGCGACAATCCTCTTTTCTTCTTTCTTCCGAGCAGGACCACGCAGTGGTCCTGCTCGACAGGGAGGCATACAACGACAAAGTGCGAGACCTGCTGGACAGTCCGGCCTACGAAGAGCTGACGAAGGACCCCACACCAAGTGTCCAAAGGGAAATGAACAAGCTCCTGGCGGATATCTTTAAAGCGCACCCGAAGGCGAGAAACATATACCTCCAGCTCATCTGCCGGAACGGCTCTGCACCAGGATTTTACGGGCTTCCCAAGACCCACAAGCCCACAGTTCCGCTCCGTCCTATCGTGGATTTTACAACATCTCCACTCCGGGCGCTGTCCAAGTATCTCCACCGGACTCTCGCGCCGCTCGTGGGGCAAAACACCAACCCACATACGCGACGCCAGCCACTTCGTGGAGCGCATGAGAGATGTGACCGTGAGCAGCGATGAGTGCTTCGTCTCGTTCGACGTCGTATCCCTGTTCACCAGTGTGCCCGTAGCACTAGCGGTATCTAGCGCACGAGCAGCGTTGAACCAAGACGAGCTCTTGGATGAAAGAACCTGCCTGGGCGTCGACGAACTGTGTCGTCTACTGGAATACTGCCTCAAGGGGACGTATTTCAGCGTCAACGGGAGCTTCTACAGACAAGCCAGCGGGACCGCGATGGGAGCGGCGATCTCAGTTACGGCTGCGAACCTCACAATGGAACACATAGAAGAGACGGCACTGGGCTCCTTTATTGACAGGCCGAAAGTATTTGTGAGGTACGTGGATGACTGTTTTGCATAATAAAGAAGGCAGCAGTAGACAGCTTCCTCGAACATCTAAACTCCATCGACCAAGCGATACAGTTCACGGTGGAACGAGAGCGAGACGGGGCGCTTCCGTTTCTCGATGTTTTAGTCAGACGACAGGGCAAGCGCATGACCTTTTCGGTGTATAGAAAGCCAACTCACACCGGCAGGTATTTGCATTTTTCGTCCTGTCATCCAACTGCCCACAAAGCTTCAGTGGTTTCGGCACTCCTCTCACGTGCACGAGTAATCTGCACGTCGGAAGGTGAGAGGAAGAAAGAAGAAAAGAGGATTGTCGCCGAGCTACGAAGGAATGGCTACACAGAAGCGTTCATCCGCCGGGCGTCACGCCGTTTGTCGAGACGACAACCACCGCACCGCGGAAAGACACCTGCAAGCGACACACCGCCCGACCCCCTTTCCGCCCTGGCCACACCACCGCACACGAGAGAAACGAAGTCGCCAAACAATCGCGTCGCCATTCCATATGTGCCGGGCATAAGTGGAACAGCTCTCGAGAGTCCTAGGAAAAGCCGGGGTCACGGTAATCCATAAACCTGTTTCGACGCTCACTCGCTTGCTACCGCGGCCGAAAGACCGACCTCCGAGGGAGCTACACCCGGGCGTTGTCTACAAAGTGTCGTGTTCTGGTGTCCAGCCTGCTACATAGGCGAGAGCAAGTGTTTCCCGGAAAGAATGCGCCAACACAAGAACGACGTCAGGAAGATGGAAGTGCAACGTAGCGCTCTGGCGGAGCACTGCGAGAAGCACGACCACTAAAATTGACTTAGACGGCGCTTCTGTTATTGAAACAGAACGGAATTTGGAAAGAGGCTCTTGCTCGAGTCTTGGCACATTCAGCATACGCCTGCCAACGTGAACCGCTCGCTGGGAACAATGCCTTCGGTGTACGTTCACGGTCTCCGAAACGTGGTGGAAAGGGAAAGCCGGAGCCGTGGTGAGAGAACACGACGCGACGACACTTCCATGACAAGACAGTCACCCCCTGAGGAAGGGACCGAGTCGGTCCCGAAACGTCGGGCTCTTTTTGAACTGTGGCTGGAGCAATTTCAATTTTCTAAACTTTTCTACCCAGCCAGACAGATTGCTGTCAAAATGTTTACGTTTAAGTCATTACGCAGTGACTTCGGTCAGGAAGCAGCGCTCCTCGCAAAGCGGTACGTGAACGTAGCACGCGGCGTCACGACCTACCGCAACCATCTCGACTTCACGAGGACCTGTCGGGAGAGGAACGTGATACCACGAAGCCTTCAGCTCAAGCGCCTGGTGCACACGGCGGAGGGCAACAAGATCATCGCACAAGCTGAACGGCGGCTACTAAACGCCCGAATCCATGAGTGCCACAGCGTCATCAAGAAGAAGGAATTAGACCTGTTCTTTCTACGACGGCAACTTCAACATCGACTGCCAGACACCTTTCCGTCACTGGAGGAGTTCGCACGAAATGTGGCTGCAACAACAGCGCAGAAACAACAAGCGACCCACAAAGGTAAGCTTGCGACGCTTCAAGGCGAAAAACACCAATACAGTCCTGACAACGAGAATTTCGTCGTCAATCTGTCCTCCAAACAACTCTCCCCGACAGAGCACAGCGTGCTGGCAAAGGGACACAACTTCAACACGACCACGACACGTCCGTCACTGCCGAAGATCATCGCGGCTACGGAGGAAGGCATAAGGCGACTCGACAGCGGCATTCGGGAGAACGTGCGTCTCAAGGCTATCGGCGTACTATCAAAAATAGGAAAGCGCCGTGAGCACAACCTGTCGAGAGAGGAGTGTAAGGCGATCCATGCGCTCCGAAATGATGATAAGGTTGTCATCCTCCCGGCCGACAAAGGGAACGCAATGGTCCTGCTCGACAGGGAGGCATACAACGACAAAGTGCGAGACCTGCTGGACAGTCCGGCCTACGAAAAGCTGACGAAGGACCCCACACCAAGTGTCCAAAGGGAAATGAACAAGCTCCTGGCGGATATCTTTAAAGCGCACCCGAAGGCGAGAAACACATACCTCCAGCTCATCTGCCGGAACGGCTCTGCACCAGGATTTTACGGGCTTCCCAAGACCCACAAGCCCACAGTTCCGCTCCGTCCTATCGTGGATTTTACAACATCTCCACTCCGGGCGCTGTCCAAGTATCTCCACCGGACTCTCGCGCCGCTCGTGGGGCAAACACCAACCCACATACGCGACGCCAGCCACTTCGTGGAGCGCATGAGAGATGTGACCGTGAGCAGCGATGAGTGCTTCGTCTCGTTCGACGTCGTGTCCCTGTTCACCAGTGTGCCCGTAGCACTAGCGGTATCTAGCGCACGAGCAGCGTTGAACCAAGACGAGCTCTTGGATGAAAGAACCTGCCTGGGCGTCGACGAACTGTGTCGTCCTACTGGAATACTGCCTCAAGGGGACGTATTTCAGCGTCAACGGGAGCTTCTACAGACAAGCCAGCGGGACCGCGATGGGAGCGGCGATCTCAGTTACGGCTGCGAACCTCACAATGGAACACATAGAAGAGACGGCACTGGGCTCCTTTATTGACAGGCCGAAAGTATTTGTGAGGTACGTGGATGACTGTTTTTGCATAATAAAGAAGGCAGCAGTAGACAGCTTCCTCGAACATCTAAACTCCATCGACCAAGCGATACAGTTCACGGTGGAACGAGAGCGAGACGGGGCGCTTCCGTTTCTCGATGTTTTAGTCAGACGACAGGGCGAGCGCATGACCTTTTCGGTGTATAGAAAGCCAACTCACACCGGCAGGTATTTGCATTTTGCGTCCTGTCATCCAACTGCCCACAAAGCTTCAGTGGTTTCGGCACTCCTCTCACGTGCACGAGTAATCTGCACGTCGGAAGGTGAGAGGAAGAAAGAAGAAAAGAGGATTGTCGCCGAGCTACGAAGGAATGGCTACACAGAAGCGTTCATCCGCCGGGCGTCACGCCGTTTGTCGAGACGACAACCACCGCACCGCGGAAAGACACCTGCAAGCGACACACCGCCCGACCCCCTTTCCGCCCTGGCCACACCACCGCACACGAGAGAAACGAAGGCGCCAAACAACTCGCGTCGCCATTCCATATGTGCCGGGCATAAGTGAACAGCTCTCGAGAGTCCTAGGAAAAGCCGGGGTCACGGTAATCCATAAACCTGTTTCGACGCTCGCTCGCTTGCTACCGCGGCCGAAAGACCGACCTCCGAGGGAGCTACACCCGGGCGTTGTCTACAAAGTGTCGTGTTCTGGGTGTCCAGCCTGCTACATAGGCGAGAGCAAGTGTTTCCCGGAAAGAATGCGCCAACACAAGAACGACGTCAGGAAGATGGAAGTGCAACGTAGCGCTCTGGCGGAGCACTGCGAGAAGCACGACCATAAAATTGACTTAGACGGCGCTTCTGTTATTGAAACAGAACGGAATTTGGGAAAGAGGCTCTTGCTCGAGTCTTGGCACATTCAGCATACGCCTGCCAACGTGAACCGCTCGCTGGGAACAATGCCTTCGGTGTACGTTCACGGTCTCCGAAACGTGGTGGAAAGGGAAAGCCGGAGCCGTGGTGAGAGAACACGACGCGACGACACTTCCATGACCAAGACAGTCACCCCCTGAGGAAGGGACCGAGTCGGTCCCGAAACGTCGGGGCTCTTTTTGAACTGTGGCTGGAGCAATTTCAATTTTCTAAACTTTTCTACCCAGCCAGACAGATTGCTGTCAAAATGTTTACGTTTAAGCTTCTGAAACGCATGCTCTGCAATCGATGTCGTCCATCTCAGAACTTTACAGCGTAAAGTTTTAAGCAGTACTGAAAGCAGGACCACGCAATCATCACGTGATTCTTCTTAAACTCCTAGAAAATTTGTTCAGTCTATTGTCAAGCTCCCTAGAGGAACTAGGAGTCATCTGACGTGGCTATAAGAGACAGCTATTCTTCATCATCATAAATGCCTCGGCCCTCACCAGGCAGCTGTTCTTGTAAACGTCAGCTGCAAATACGAAGCACGCGTGTTTGTCCGGCGTGCATGTAACAAAAAGAAACAACTATAGTAGGTATTCTGCACACAGATCATCACAGCTCTCAATAAAATTTACAAAATAAGTTCATTTTAGGACAGCACAACTGCCAAAACATTTTACGTAAAAACAAAACAGGACAATAAGATTTCCCCAACAAGAAAGAACTAATACTTTTTAGATAAAAAAAGATTAGGTACCCACTGCCATTCAGTCGCAAAAAATACAAAAACAAGACCACAAATTAGGCGAAAGAATACAAGAACAGCTATCTACATAAGAATGCCAAGTTGGTTGGCCGATAATTTTTATAGCTCAACATACTCCTTCAAGGCAATACGACTCAATTTTACGCAATCGCTGCGGCAAACCTTTATTGATAAATTACTGATCATTCGCATTATGACAAGTCGTGCAAGGTATGACAATGCTGCTTTCCTTTCCAGCAAACGCTGCCTGTAGTTTGCTACGCTTCACCAAGGTTTAATTATATTACAAGTCGAAAGCAATCTCGTAATCTACATGCACATACCACGAATTCCCAGCAGAGAGTGATTAAGTTACAGGTAGCTGATCCTATTTATTTTAACAGCAAAACCTTTCTCGCCAAACCTTTCATCTCCAGGATTCATGGTAACCCTGTGGTGCTTCATAAGTGGGTATGCGCCACAGACAATTGGTAAATCCCGCTTTCAACCCCTAGTGAACTAAACATTAATGCAACAGTTAGCTCAACAATTGGTTATCTGTCACGGAAGTCTCTGTGACCTATCAAAAAACAATCGTCATAAACGCATATTTGCTATAACGTGATACTTTGTGGTTATAAAAGGCGGCTACTATACTAACACCTCAAAGCTTGACAAAGAGTGTTTAGTAAAAAGCAGCGATAAAACATATCTGAAAGACTCGCAAAACATAGAAATTGGTTAGCCTACCGAAGGGAACACCACCATCTTCTCTGTTTCAATGGTGTCCTGCGTGCTTTAATGTTGGCATGATTGCGTCAATACAGATTTCCATGCATCAAACAGCGGCTTCTTGAACAGGTATGTTGCACAGCAGTGGGGTTTGTGCCGCTGCATGCCGAACGTCAGACCAGGAACCATGACCCCTTTCCATAATCCTCTCACAACGTCATACCTATTGCAATTCCAAAGTGCCCTGTTTTTCATCACTGCTGTATATTTCTGTTACCTTTAGTCGTCACGTATATTTCGTGTTCCCTTAGGTACTCGGCCCCATTGCTTATCAACACGCCCAGATATTTGTATTTATCTGTAATCTCTAGCGTGACCTCCTGTATTCTAAGCTCAATACCTTCATTGTCATTAAAAATCATGACTGCTGATTTTTTCTTACTGAATCTGAAATCTAACCTGTCTCCCTCATTACCGCAGATGACCACCAATATCTGCAAATCTTCTTTGTTGTCTGCCATTAGCACTATATCATCTGCGTACATTAATGCTGGTAGTGCCTGTTCAATGAGTTTTCCTTGTTTGACGAAAGAAAGGTTGAAGCCCAGTTGAAAAATAGTTCACTATCAAAGTATACTTTAGCGCAAAAAAGCAGAAAAAAAATGAACCACGTGAGCATTCCCATTACGTTCATGTTCAGTATCAAAGTACACTTTAGCGCAAAAACAAAAACAGGAAAAAAATGGACCACGTGAGCATTCCCACTATGTTCCTGTGGTCCTTTTCTTGTCCCTGTTTATTGCGCTAAACTCCACTTTAAGATCCCAAATAGTGCTGAGGCTGGCGCAGTATGCATATTTGTACAGTTCGTAATATAGAGAATTTTTATTTCAAAACAGGTGCAATCGGTATGCTATCCACAGGTGATGAAAATGAACGTAGTCTTCACATTTACTGCACTTCAATCAACGTTAAGGCAAAACTTCAAGCCGATAGAAAGTTCTCATTGTGGGCAACACATCGGTGGCAGACAGCAAGAATCCCTCAAACGCCACAACACTACAATATATTGCTTGGTCTCACAGAGGTTTCGTAAAAACTATCGGTTTATAAAAAATCCGATTAAAATTTCGAGCACGTTACGAGTCAGAGAGTTCTAAGTTTATGGCATAAAAACGCTGAGTCCGAGTTTTAAAAAGTTTTCGTAGCTTATCATGACGTAACCATCCATGTCGGTGTCGTAACTCTTGAAGGCGCTGGTGAACGTCTGAAGAGTGACGCAGCACAGGATGTAGTCGTCGAAGATGATTGATCCTTTCCTATCACGGTCGTATTTCATGAGCAGGAGATCGATCGTTCCGTCGCTCAGACGTTATCCGAAGCTCCTGAGCGCGTCGCGAAGCTCGTTTTTGTCGATGGAACCCGAGCGGTCCTTGTCGTAGTCCTGGAAGCACCGAAGCCAGTCGTTGATGTAGTTCCAAAGGGACACGAAGTCGTCGAAGCTCAGCGTGCCCGTGCGGCTGCGGTCGAAGATGTTGATCATCATGCGCACCGTTGCAGGATTGAAGGGCTTCCAGGTGCCGTTGGAGAGACATTGCTGCAACTCGACCGCGTCTACGCGCCCACTGCGATCCTTGTCGACCTTGTTGAACATATCGCGCAGGTAGTTGACGTCGGCTCTTGGCGTCTGAGGTCTGTAGGAGCCGTACGATCTGTACGAAGACATCGCTGGTCAGTGGTCGACGCTGGTGGTATTTCTTAGCTCGGACGTGAATGGCACGGTACTGTGCCGTGGGTTGATGACCGGAGGCTGACGTACGTATGCGTAGTTCAATTTTGCATGCCGAGTGCCGAATTAGTGCTCCGAATAAGATATCGATAATGCCTACCCGGCTGGTTTGACTTGTTGTTGTTGTTGTTTTCCTGTGCACATGGCTCGTACCCAAAGAAGGGGATTGGCGGCTTATCCCCACTATTATTAAGTGTATGATGATGACGTTGATGATGAAAATCTAATCTGGGTCCAGAAACGATGCAGGCTAGACCGCGCATCACCCGGCTAGTCCCACATAGGGCCAAGCCGAGCCAAACCACCAAGTCCAATAATTTTCCTATTGTACCTCTAAAGAAGACAAAATTTTGGATGACACTTGAGCTTCATCTGCAAGAGTAGTAGGCGGTAGTGTGTCGGGTTCTATGATTATTACATTCTAAACTGCTAGCACGGCTCCAATTCTTGATGCAGGCCTCAATCAGAACAACTGTTGACGTAAGATTGGCCGCTTCAAACTGTCTCAGATCATCTACTGCAAGTGCGTGTGTTAAGTGCCACTACGTCCTAATTGTTCCTTTTGCGAACCATCGAAGGGCCTAATACGTGTCTCTAAAACAACACGCATGCATCAGTGATTTGTAATGAATGGGCTTTAAAAACCAATATTTGCACAGTTCCCATCTTTTGACGCCTGGCGTGATTCCGCGCTTCTGCTACAAATTATTGCGTGCATTGTGGCGACTTCTTTCGCTATACACGACATTCATGTTGTGTTTTTGCTCTGAATAAGTTTTGAGCTATATTGCGGCTCTGTGGCATACATGTTTGCCACGCAGACGGATCCGGTTCAATGCTTACTCGGACCAAAGTTTTGTATTATTAATGTTATTTTCATCTTTTTTTAAATTTTTCGATCATTAGAACAACGCGATAATTTCTCACTCAGAAACAACGACACCGATGCCGACACCGGAATATCTGCGAAACGAGCTCGTTAAGGATATCGCGTCAAAAAGGTAAACGTCAGTTTGGGGATAACTGAAAGCGCACACATGCATAGCGAACAGTTGATGCATCAGAGGAAGCATTGTAAGACGGACTGGTTATTACCATGCGCCTTCTATCAGCTTTTACGAGGCGGCTATATTTCTAAAGCGGATGAGGACGCATGAATTCTGTGTACAGTCTCTTTTGCTCTCTCATCCACTCCAGGATCCCCCTACCCATTTCTCCCTTTCCATTAAACAGGAACTTATGTACAGCTGTTCATTTGTTTTCTCTGTACAGTCTCTAGAAAAGGGCTTGTACATTGGGCCAGTCTTGATAACCTCGAAAACATTGTGCCATAGTACACCATGGAGTTGTGATCGCTAAGTTACGCTGTCAAAAAGCATCATGAAGTACTTTCTCCCGCAAACGTGGTTTTACACGCTCCCTGCTTTGTTCTTGTCGTGCAGAAGACAGAACAGTGAACCATTACTTATCCCCTGTCATACATTTTCAACACAAAGAAAGCCTTCACAGAAA
Source organism: Rhipicephalus microplus (assembly GCF_013339725.1). Classification (NCBI taxonomy): domain Eukaryota; kingdom Metazoa; phylum Arthropoda; class Arachnida; order Ixodida; family Ixodidae; genus Rhipicephalus; species Rhipicephalus microplus. Next base: position 69,461,186 of record NC_051175.1, read on the forward strand.
CACTTTTCCACAGAACTGGAATATGTATAGCTCCTTCGAATTTCTCATAGTTTGGTCCTATGACCCTTGGGCTGGGGTTCGTCAAGGTAACTGGACAGTTTTTGTAGCATAGTGAATGTCATTTACAGTGCACTTATACAACCAAATCTGTTTTTCCAACTTAAGTAGACGTCATCAAATATTCTGTTAGTGTTGATTCCTTATTATACGGAAAGACTAAATTTGATACCTACTTTTTATTCCGCTTTTTATCCCTGCTATTTATCCCTACTTTTATTTCATATTTTAATAAAAAATATGAAATGGGAAAATAACGCGTTTCAGTCAGCCCCATAGCATTACTCAGACTTGTTCCGTTATTATTTGAATATCAGTGCTTTGACCACACAAGTTTCTGACATTCATGCAGAGGACACTGCTTATATTCTCATAGTAACTCTTGCGAATCCAGCGGCCAAGTTAAGGGCTTTGTGAGAAACAGGCCACCACTTCAGTTCTAACATGAAAGTGTTTTATGTAGGGGTGCAAAAAGACTTCACTGACGTTGTTCCGTCATGGACGCGACGTTCCTGAAATTCACACAAAATCATTACAAAAACTGAGGCTAGCAATATATAAAACCGAACTGCTTTGCAGCTAGTCACATTGCTACAACATTCACCGCAAAGATTTGCTATGCATACTCTGTTTCTTAAGTGCCGAAATTTCGCCCAGTGCTAAAAAGTAGCGCATCAGTTCTGAAAGAAGCAAAGAAGGTTGTACGGGCCAGAGTCCCCTTCGATCATCTTGGTTGAACAGCACACACAAGATGATGATGAAGTAAAAGAACACAGACAGGCAGCTAACAGATTCGCAGCTAACATTTCGGTCATTGCATGCTAAATCATCTGGCGTTTTTCCGACCTTCACAAATGTGGCTGATAAAAATGTACATGTGTTTCTCGAAGTTGGACACTATGAATGTTTTATGTTACCTTTTTGTATTTATCTATCTTTTCCACCCATTACTCTCCTTCTCCCAGCATAGGATATAAGACCAGAAACGCGTCTGGTTGACTTTCCTTCCTTTCCATCCTTCCTTCTTCCTTCCTTCTCTCCTGAATTTGAAACAGATTCTGTGACAAAAGAATTGCACATCCGTCGCCACGCTCCCTATCCACGATTTGCGTTTAGGCGGAATCTACAGCGATTGCTGTGAACGATAACCTATGACCTTTGAGATGCAGCAGCGTGAACGACCCCCTGCACTTTCATCGTCGTCTTCGAAGGTAATACGCAGCTACAGTACGATCACTCCTTAGCCTAAACCATTTAAAAAACTAAGGCGTACTCTTGCGTGCACTATCTAGTTGTAACTGAAGTCTTGCTCGTGAGTTCTTCAAACGAATAAAAAAAACTTCAGACATGTCTTATGAACAATTAGCAAAAACAGTAAATGATGATTCCTGCCCCGCCGCGGTGGTCTAGTGGCTAAGGTACTCGGCTGCTGACCCGCAGGGCGCGGGTTCGTATCCCGGCTGCGGCGGCTGCATTTCTGATGGAGGCGGAAATGTTGTAGGCCCGTGTGCTCAGATTTGGGTGCACGTTAAAGAACCCCAGGTGGTCTAAACTTCCGGAGCCCTCCACTACGGCATCTCTCATAATCATATAGTGGTTTTCGGACGTTAAACCCCACATATCAATCAAATCAAATGATGATTCCTCCGGAGGTGACGAGGCATCAACGCTCGTGATTATATTTGTATCACGTTTACAGGTCACGAATCACATTAACTAAAATACTGTGTGTAGGCCCAGATAGGCAAGGAGCCGGAGGTAAGTCTACGGCAGGTTCAGTTCTCATAGAGCGAGTGTAATCTTTCAAAACAGTTTCAAGGCACCTTTATGAAAGGAGAAATTGCGAGAAAAAAGAAAGTGAAGGCAATAAAAACGGTATACCTTATGCATTCCGATACGAAAAATAACACAGGGGAAAGCAGCCTGTGCGCTCCGCACGCTTCGAAAATGTTCGATCTCTACTTCGTGAGCGTGCTGGGCCCATAACCCAGAGGTCCGTGGAGTAGATCTCTACTTCGTGACTTTGCTCGACGAGGCATGCAAATCCGGTGGCGCATGGGTAAAGTACCTATCACCGGAAGTCGGCTGTGCTGTGCCAACGACGTGAAGACTTCGTGGTTGGAATTCCTCTCAAATGTCGCGGCGCTATCTGGAGGTGAATGGGAGCTTTAATGCGCAGCCGCTGCTTCCGATGGCTGCACAGTCGACTAGTTGAGCTGCGCTAGCTTTTCCGTGGCTTTTGCAATCAACTACGGTGGCACGCCGTCCTGCTGTGGAGGCGAAGCAGCTCTAATTAGTTTAGATATGCTTAACCTGTTGCCGAAACGCATATAGTCATCCTCATTCACTTTATTTTTATGTATACACCTAGGCTCTAAAAGGCCACCGATTGAGAAAATCGTGAAGTATTTAAGTACTATCAGTGATAAGCGTAAACTTGGCTAATTTGGTATTGTCTTCAGGTGCAAAGTTACCTCATCAGAGGAGTAAATCCTCGCGCTAATTGGATCTACAGCGTGAGCCCGACGCTCACAGCACCCCCCTAAATAGAGGATTCCGCTCGCCATTCACCTGAAATGGCTCCCACGATGTCAAGCTTTTGCAAGTCAATGGTCACTAGGTTGGCAGCACACAACGTAGCTCTTGTGTGGCTTATGGTCTCCATGAAAAGGAATTCAAAGATCAACACGATCGCGAAGCGGCGGTCTACACATTGTAAAACAAGCAGATGACGCTCACTGTTTACCGGAGCTCAAGCGACGTACGCTGGACATATAGATGTCTCGCAGTGACGTCCCTAAAACGTGTCGCCTCGTAGCACCAGCACTGGAGGACGTGACTTTTGCGATCTCCTCAGTATTATCAAAACATCATATGAAGGTTATTCGCACTCACAGGCGTTCTTTTCACGTTGTTATCACATTGCTCCAGGTTAACCACAGCAGCTTGTTTGTCACCGAAGCCGCCATCGTGGAGTGCCGCCATGTTTACAAGCTGTGTCGATGACATCACGTGCAAGCTATTAAATTTTGCTAATCGCTCACCTTTTCTACGTTCAATGAAACAATGCTACATAGATTGAACACAGGAAGTCATAAACTCGTCCGTCTGGATCACTGTGTTAGCACGTTTATATTGTTGTAAGTCGAATAACGCTGAAATCATAAAGCTTAACTCGGCGTGCAAATTATGCGCAGGACTTGTTTACCATCCGAATGCTCCTGTACAAGATCTTCCAAACAGTTTCAAGACCCCTTTATGCAAAGGCTTTTGCTCTATGCCCACAGTAATAGTTAGGCGGTTTTGGATATGTTATTACGAAAGCAGCGGTTGCTGTTCAATAGGCGTGTGAAGCGAGAATGGCTTCTTACTTTGACTTAAACAGACGTCAGAGAACCCCAGCTGGTCGAAATAACTATGGAGATTAGAACTACAGCGGAATTCATAAAGATGCCTCAATGTTCACACACAAAAGCATAGAATTTGCATTATATACGCTTGTATTATTGAGGATAAGTTCATTCGTTCCTCAGAAGTTTTAGCGTGCGACGGGCTTTAATGGATCACCAGGTTTTCAGCACATTGGTATTCGCATTGATAAACGTAGCCTATGTATGACCTTGATATGCTGCGGAAGAAAAAAACATGCCTACGTATGCATAATGATAGTGGAGACCCTAAACAGCTATATATTACAGCTGTTCTGCACTGTCAGTAGTTCGAAAATTTAGGTATAACCATCAGCCCAGCAGACTTCCATAAGTGATGTCTGGCTGTCGAAGGGTCATATACCAGCCTGTGTTATTAAAAATATTTTATTCATTCTACTGTGAACCTCATATGAGATCAAAGCTGCAAAATTTGGTTGCAGTGGGCACAACAGCAAGAAAAAATTCATTTACAAATGGTAACAAAACACCATGTCGGCTTAAGAGGGACAGATAGCACAGGCAGCTGTGTAACTACTACTGCCCATCGCCGTGGTATTTTAAAGCAAGCTTTAAAAAATTTCGCAAGTTTTTTTAAAAGGGATTTTACTGCACCTTTTAGAAATTTGGCAACAAAATACAAAACTGTTGCAAAAATAATAAACAAACTATCTAACTGTTTTAGTTCTAGAAGAAAACTTTTGTTAAACAAATTTTGCATAGAAAACGATGAAATCTTGCGGTTATTACATGTGTACGGAGTATATTTCTGAATTGTAATAATAATTGTTGGCATGACCATTTTTTTCTTCATAATGTAAATGTTTCATGACAAGAATTTTAGAGCATTTTTTAAAGAACTTTTGTGAAAATACAATTCTGGTGGCAACAACATTAACTTCCTTCAAAACGGGCGCATGATAGATAAAGAAGTCACAAAAGTTTGCATTTGATAACTTCAGCGGTTGCAGAGGAAGCGTTCCTTTTTTTTTTTTTTGACGAAAAGTAGTGTTCGGATAAAACGTCTTTTAAAGGTCGAGTTACCGCGGTTCAGTCACGGGATCAGGAATGTTTGAGGCGATATTCAAATGCTCTTCACTGCGCGCAACCGCACGCCAATTGGCGGACGCATTTGTCAGTATTGCTCGAATATTGTGCCATGACAATTGAAAAATCATATTTTAGTCATCTTTGCGCTCCCTCTCCCCTCAAAAAACGATGCATGCAATATTCAAAAGTATATTGATGGTTGTACAATGCTTAACAAGAAACTGTACCAAAGGTTCTTAAAGATAAGACAGATTCTACAAGTTGTTTTAATCGGTCTAATACGAGGAAGTCAGCAAGTAGCAGCCTGTGTCGGAATTTTTCGCTTTGAGCTAAGCATTAAGAGGTGGATCGACGAGTCCATGTAAAGTGGGTAGTTGTGCTCATGTGCATTCATCGTCAAGTGCATAAGCCTGATGGAAGCGTGGCTTTCGATGCATGCGTCATTATTTATCATTTGGTTTGTATACGCAAAAAACAAGGTGCACGACACAAAGAAAATACAAAGGAATGAGCTGACAACAACCGCCTAGATAAATGCAACGCCTGCTTGCTCGTTTGAGAAGGGGAGCATAGAAGAAAGGAACTTAGGAGGGGATAAAAAAAAAGAGAGAAGAAAAAGAAAAAAAAACAAATACTGCACATACGTAAATACAAACAACCTTAAGAAAATGCCTATACATACGAGGCGAAATCGCTTTTTCTTAAGTGCTCGATAAACCTGATCACGCCTAGTAGCAGATCTCTGCGGGAAGAGGCAATTGTCGAGGGTAGAGCACTGAAGCACAACAAGTCCATATTCCTTCGTGAGCAGTGCTCGCTACGCAATGAATGGGGAACACTCTAAAATGATGCGTTTGTTATAGTGCCTCAAAGGATCAATGCAGCGGCATAAACCCCACTGCTTTACAATTTATCCTTTCAAGAAGCCGCCGTTTGTTGCATGGAAATCTGTATTGACGCAAACATGCCAACATTAAAGCACGCAGGACACCGTTGAAACAGAGAAGATGGCTGTGTTCCCTTCGGTAGGCTAACCAATTTCTATGTTTTGCGAGTCTTTCAGATATGTTTTATCGCTGCTCTTTACTAAACGCTCTTTGTTAAGCTTTGAGGTGTTAGTATAGCAGCCGCCTTTTATAACTACAAAGTATCACGTTATAGCAAATATGCGTTTATGACGATTGTTTTCTGAATGGTCACAGAGACTTCTGTGCCACATAACCAATTGTTGAGCTAACTGTTGCATTCATGTTTAGTTCACTAGGTGTCGATAGTGGGATTAAGTAATTGTCTGGGGCGCAACCCACTTATGAAGCACCACAGAGTTACCAAGAATCCTGGAGATGAAAGGTTTGGCGAGAAAGGTTTTGCTGTTAAAAATAAATAGGATCAGCTATCTGTAATTTAATCACTCTCTGCTGACAAGTTGTGATATGTGCATGAAGATTACAATGTTGCTTTCAACTTGTAATCAAATTCAATCTTGGTGGTGGGTAGCAAACTACAGGCAGCGTTTGCTGAAAAGGAAGGCAGCATTGTCAGACTTTGCACGACTTATCATGGTGCAAATGATTCATAATTTATCAATAAAGGTTTGCTGCAGCGATTGCGTAAAATTGTGTCGTATTGCCTTGAAGGAGTGTGTTGAGCTATAAAAATTATCGACCAACCCAAATGGCATTCTTATGTAGATAGCTGTTCGTCTGATAATTTTTGTCTTGTTTTTGTATTTTTTGCGAGGGGATGAAGTGAGCAGCTAATCTTTATATATATATATATATATATATATATATATATATATATATATATATATATATATATATATATATATATATATATATATATATATATATATATATATATATATATATATATTGGATTGGATAAACTTTTATTTGGTCCTCCAAAACACAGATCACTGTGTTGCGGGCAGCTCCCACGTGGGGACTGAGATGCCAAGCTCCTCAGCCGCCTCGCGGACTTGGTGGACAGCCCAGAGCTGATCTGCCAAGGATGAGCTGCGGATTGCCGCCTCCCATCTGGCAGAGGTGATGTGCGATAAATGAGCGAATTTGGTGCACTGCCAGAGCATGTGTTCTAATGAAGCTGTTTCCCCACAATGTGGACAAAGATTACTTGGATATAGGTCAGGGTACATGATGTGTAACATTTTCAAAGTAGGGTACATCATATATATATATATATATATATATATATATATATATATATATATATATATATATATATATATATATATATATATATATATATATATATATATATATATATATATATTATATATATATATATATATATATATATATAAGTATTAGGTGTTCTTACTTGTTGGGGAAATTGTATTGTCCTGTTTTATTTTTGCGTGAAATGTTATCACAGTTGTGCTGATCTAAAGTGAACTTATTTTGGCATTTTTAAATAAGAGCTGTGATGCTTTGTGTGCAGAATACGTACTTTGTTTGTTTTTGTTACACGTACACCAGACAAACACACATGATATTACGCGCTCACGTGTGCTTTTTCCTGAAATGGACGAGCGCTTCGTATTTGCAGCTGACGTTTACAAGAACAACTGCCTTGGCGAGGGCCGAGGCATTTATGATGATGAAAAAAAGCCGTCTCCTATAGACACGTCAGATTACTCTTTAGTCACTCAAGGGAGCTTGACAATAAACTGAACAATTTTCTAGGAGCTTAAGAACAATTAGGATTTTGATTGCGCGTTCCGGCTTTTAGCCTTGCTGAAGAACTTTATGCTGTAAAGTTCTAAGATAGTACGACATCGGTTGCAGAGAATACGTTTCTGAAGCCGGCTTGCACAGCAGGCTCGTTACAGTCAAACGTTTGTTTCAGCCTATTTGAAATTGCGATCGTGATTACTTTTATTAGTTCTTATAAAATAGGCTTTGTAGGACTGTTTTTTACACTTTTTCGATCCCTTCATATTAGCGGAACCTTGGTATTTTCGCAGCTGACTTGCATCATTGCTGTGTTTAGGGACTGAATGTAAAGTGCCAAAAGTTTATTTCATGTTTTTTAGCGCCACCAGTGATGAAATCAACTACATGCCATCGTTGTCGCAGAAATGACGTATGGCCTTTCTAACCTCGTAGGCGGTTACGCATGAGACCTTTGCGCCATGACGGTGAATTCGGACAATTTTATCCTTACTAAACATTTTTATATAGCTGTATTATTGGTGTCACCTCTTTTTACTTGCATAACTGACTTTTTTTTGCCGATGTTTAGTTTTAATACATAATATCTGGAATCACGAGTACGTTCAGATCGCTGTCATCTGTAAAATGTCTTAAGTTGTTTGTAGTCTCGTTGACTTTGGTTACTTTTTTTACTTTTGTGCTTCATATACAGCTGAAATAACTGCTTCATAAATATATCTAGTTACTGTTGTGTTCATTTCGTGCATGTCGGCATTTTCTCCTCGGTCTAGAGCATTGTATTGCTTCTTTAGGACGATCGCGAATAGCATAATTTCCACCCGGATTTTACCAAGGTTTCCTCACTTCTACCGGTTAATATTGCTCCTTCTCGTCTCAGTAGGGGCTATTATCAGCTACACTAGCCTAACAACAGTACTTGTTATACCTTACTTCGCACTTAATTGCATCATTATTATAGCCACAAGTTACAGCCGTCTTAACTGTCAGTCGGTTTCCTCGAATTGGCTACCCTTTCTGAACTTCTTCAATGGTGCCGTACTCACGTTGGATATGACAGCAGGCGCCACCTGCAGTTCTGCTCACGATTTAATGTCATGCCTCATGAGTTCAGATGTGCTACAGCAGTGGTTTCTTAACGAGTACTCACCTTATACTAGCACCACAAGGTACACTGACACTCCTGCACCTTTGGCCGCCATTTGACCGCTGCGCTGAAACCGAATGAACCTTTCTGTCTGTAACTATTTAATGGTTAAGATGTGTTTGACCACCACCACAAACCACGTATGTAGTGCTGCGTGTACTCTCCAAGTACGGACGTGGCACCGATATATATATATATATATATATATATATATATATATATAGATAGATAGATAGATAGATAGATAGATAGATAGATAGATAGATAGATAGATAGATAGATAGATAGATAGATAGATAGATAGATTGATTGATTGATTGATATGTGGGGTTTAACGTCCCAAAACCACTATATGATTATGAGAGACGCCGTAGTGGAGGGCTCCGGAAATTTAGACCACCTGGGGTTCTTTAACGTGCACCCAATCTGAGCACACGGGCCTACAACATTTCCGCCTCCATCGGAAATGCAGCCGCCGCAGCCGGGATTCGAACCCGCGCCCTGCGGGTCAGCAGCCGAGTACCTTAGCCACTAGACCACCGCGGCGGGGCTAGATAGATAGATAGATAGATAGATAGATAGGACAGACAGACAGACAGACAGACAGACCAGACAGACAGACAGACAGACAGACAGACGACAGACAGACAGACAGACAGACAGACAGACAGACAGACAGACAGACAGACAGACAGACAGACAGACAGACAGACAGACAGACAGACAGACAGACAGACAGACAGACAGACAGACAGACAGACAGACAGACAGACAGACAGACAGACAGACAGACAGATAGATAGATATGATAGATAGATAGATAGAGAGATAGATAGATAGATAGATAGATAGATAGATAGATAGATAGATAGATAGATAGATCGATAGATAGATAGATAGATAGATTAGAGAGATAGATATAGATAGATAGATAGATAGAGAGAGATAGATAGATAGATAGATAGATAGATAGATAGATAGATGATAGTAGATAGATAGATAGATAGATAGATAGATAGATAGATAGATAGATAGATAGATAGATAGATAGATAGATAGATAGATAGATAGATAGATAGATAGATAGATATAGATAGATAGATAGATAGATAGATAGATAGATAGATAGATAGATAGATAGATAGATAGAGATAGATAGATAGATAGATATGCTCAAAGTCGCTGAAGTTCGCTAAGAAATGCTTCGCATTTAAAAGGAGCCACTGAGTGAGCTGCACCACTGAAGATGAATGCTGAGTTGTTTCGCCAATTCAGTTTTATCAGTCAATTGAATAGGTCAGCGAACTCACTCATGAGTCGATTCACTCGGACTCGTTCAGACTCAGATCGAGCCGCAAGTGTGAGGCTGAGTGAGTCCGGGTGAGTAGAAAAATCAGGGGACCCTAAAGCTTCGCCTTTAGAAGTTGAACGCGACAGCAATATTCTGTTTCTAGTGCGTACTTCAAACACTATGTGCATGAAACCTTTTCGAATTCGCTATGCACCCACTATGTTATACCCCTTTTCTGTACTCCTTTCTGTAATAGCGTCTTATATTGGTTGCCTTTTTTCCCAAAAATTGTTTGTTTGTAAACACCCAAGTGTGCATCTGATCTGTACTTCATAAACAACCACTAGAATGTTATTTTCTTTTCTTTTTCTTTCAATCATACGTGAGCACTGTATGGCGTTTGGTGTGCCATTGTTTCTGTTGCCTTGTACAAATGGGAGGTGGGGCTAGTCAAGCTGCTATAGCGCAGCTTTTTTCCTACTTTCCATGCCACAATTGTTTCTTGTTTGTGTAAATCACGGTGTATCGTTGTGGTGAAATAAATTTCAACTTTCAACTTTCAACTTTCAACGTGTCTTTAAGGGAATAGGTGCAGTAGCGTGTGTGCCTTTTGTGTACGTGGGTACCAGCTTTCAACCACGGAGCCATTAGGATAATCACATATTCTGACGCCCGTTGGCAATGGACGCTTCTACCACGCATTATTACAGCAATACTTTCATGTTGCATTGTGAAGCACGTATACAGGACGCGTGTGTTTGCGAAGCATGACAGCTAAGTTCACTGCATTTGCAAGCAGAAGAAAACGGAGAAACCAGCTTAGAGACTCGTACACTAGAAGAGAAAACGACACACATGCGCTGGAACTTGCAACAGGTTTAATGAAACCGTCAAACACATCAAGTTCCCAGGAAAACCAATCGCCCATGTGTCGTGCAAAAAAAAAAAAAAACCCGATATGCTAGAAAAGAGAACGAACATCAGTACCCACATTTTTTTTTCTAAATAAGCAATCTTTTCTTTGATAGTGATAGCGGAGGTACACTAATGCAATTTTTGTGCTATCTTGCCAAATATGATATGCCTCAATCACTTCACGTTCGTATTGCCTGGTTTCCTTACCTATATCTGCGTGCCTTTCAGATCAGGAGAACAGCCGCACACCCGGCAATGAGCAGGCAGATTCCCTCCTCCTCCCGACCCGATAGACGCTTCATGTTCTTTTTAGCGGACAATAAGTCATCGTCCCGTCTGTCCTATATACACACAACCACACGACAGTTTAGTGCAATAAATGACATTTGTTATGCACGCAGTAAAAGATGATTTATCTCCCGTACAGAAAACATTCTTAGGTTTCCACCCACCAATTCTTACAACAGAGACTTGATAGCTTACATGGCGCCGAAAGCACAACGCAAACAACATGCCGTGTGGCAACCTTTTGACGTTATGCGATACTTTATGGATGTGAGGCATTACTTCTACTCGCTTGCGGTCATCATTCGCAGTATCGTAAGCACTGCTAACTCGTCCTTCTTCAGTTGCTTGTTTCAACTTCTTTTTTAAATTTTACTTGTTCGTGAAAGCTTTGCTCCATCGAGTGATGGCAGATTCTGCTCAGGGCATTGTTGATACATAAGTTGGTTATGGCACGCTTCACTGTTTTCAAGATACACGTAATATTTGCTTTTTGATCGAAAATGTTCACAAGTATCAACCCAGCCACCAGTGGATGATGGCTGGGAAAGTGCTTAAACTTCGGCCGGATGGATGAACTGTATGACAGACAGACACAAAGACCACAATTTCCGTGTTCAAGCATTCTAAGCAAGACTATTGCCTATAGATATGCTTGACGATTAAGAGCAATATGTACTCTACTATGGGACGGACTCTCACTAGTGTTTAGAAAAAGAAATGTTCGACGAATAAATGTACGGTGTAATCTACTATGGAAGAGCGTTTAGCTGTCCCATGGATTACCATTACCTGTGTGTGTGTGTGTGTTCAGACTAAATGCTTAATGATTTAGAGTACTTGGTACACTAGTATGGGAAAGCATAAAGCCGCCCCAGTTGGCCTCACACTTGTTCACGCAGTGTCGAACAAAATAAGGCATTCCCGTACACTTGTCCCAACGAAAACAGAGAAGTGCACAAGAGCGCATGCCCAAAGGGCTACAGAGCATTGTTGTGACGGCGAATATGTATTTGGAAAAAGTGTTCAATGATTAGAGTACCTGATACTTCACTATGGGTGGGCATAAACCCGTCCCCGTCAAATGACATCGAGCAAACTCACGTGAAGTGTTTAGAAGAAATGTTTAGAAGAAGAATATTGAGTACTAGGCACACTACTAAGGGAGAGCATAGAGCCGTCCAGAGGACCTCACACTTGATGGGGCCATGTTGACAAAAATTACTCATGTGCGTACACAGCGATATGTCCTCGCGGTTTAAGAGAATTTTACTTCCAGATATGTCTTACATAGCTTATGTGTACACAGAAAGATGGACAATGATGATTATGTGTATGTACAGTGCAAGCTCTTATATAAAGCGAAAATAACTTATTTGTGTATGCATTGATGTGCACTGCGAAAATTGTACCAGGACAGAACATTTATGAACATCGAGGTTCATGAAACGGCTATCAATTTCCCTTCATGGAGCCAAGTTCGGAAGGATCTCTGAGTTGGTGTCATTTTGAAAAGCCTCCGTGGTGAATTTGGTTATGCTAGAGAGTTTAGCTGCCTATCTAAGTGTATTTCAAGAACTTGCAGAATGAAAACCACTGCAATAAAAGCACTGAACATAACACTTGATCTTTTCAACAAGCGACACCCAGATAAGGAAATTACTTTGCTTGGCCCTGTTTATGTCTCTGCCTCGAAGTCTCTGCTACTATGTCTTTTCCTTTCGGTTGTACTTTCTAGACGTTTTTCACTAAAATGTGGGGCCGGCAGGGTTGCCACTGATGGCTACGGTTTGCCAAATTTGCGAACCTAGAGGCCCATGGCAACCTAAACTTATGAATCAGGACATGGCGAATTTTAGGGGTTTTTGACTCCAGTCTCGTCTGAGTTATGCATTCAAAACTCCGTGTCTTCAATATGAATGTGCGACAACTTTTTAGGGCGAAGCTCTTTAAGGCATGGGTCGTGCACCTCCTGTATGTAGTTGACATTTGTCGTTTTATTCCTTAGAATTTTCGCTAGATGGCCGTACTTGTATATGATAAATATATGATTGAAAGATGCAAGATAGCGGTACTAGATGGATGGACGGACGAACAGACATACAGACAGATGTACGTGCGGACAGACGTAAAGGCAGATGGACGTGCGGACGGACGGACGGATGGACGGGTGGACGGACAGACAGACAGACAGACAGACAGACAGACAGACAGACAGACAGACAGACAGACAGACAGACAGACAGACAGACAGACAGACAGATAGACAGATGGACGGACGCGGCCAGCGGTTGATTCACGGTTCGCCGACAAAACCTTGCGAAGCTTCACTTCCACTCATCATCATTCACTCCATGGATACACTGCGATTTTATCTATTTTTAAGACTTTTAGTACTAAACCACGATATGAGGCGCACGTTACGCGCAATTCAGTACGTCTGTACTGTTTCTCGTGTATGTCTTCTATATTCATTAGGATCCTTAATGCATTAGGTCAATGGTGCGTCCACCAGCAACATTCCAGCAAAGTTTTGGTCAACGGACTGCTTCGCATGCCACAAGGTGATGGTATTATGCTAAGTTTATTGAGTTTTTTTAGCTTTCACCTTCTTTAGTGTTTCACTTCTTAAGTGGCTAGGTGATGGTTGGCCGTGTGTCCCGACCACAGCTCCAGCTGTCCTGAATGGCTTCTCAATTTCTTCACTGCTGTAGTTTTTCTTCATTTGGTATGTAGAATTGAAGTTTGTTATTAGCAGACTTTTCCGGCCTCGGCTTCTTTTGGCAGCCTTCAGAAAGTGCACTGAGGCTAATGTGTGTGTAGCGTAGGCATGACCGCACAAAAAGTGGGGAGCGGGAATTGTGGTGGTTAAGTAGAATTTTCGAATTTATTCCCGTTGCTTTGCAAATAACTTATTTGATAATTGGTAGCCATGTTTCCACTCAAATTAAATAATCTAAATTTGCAGCAACGCTTCTGATTGATGTGTGGAGTTTAACGTCCCAAAGCCGCCATATTATTATGAGAGACGCCGTAGTGGAGGGCTCCAGAAATTTCGACCACCTGGTGTTCTTTTACGTGCACCCAAATCTGAGCATACGGGCCTACAACATTTCCGCCTCCATCGGAGCTCAGCAGCCTCCGCAGCCGGGATTCTATCCCGCGAACTGCGGGTCAGCAGCCGAGTACCTTAGCCACTAGGCCACTGTGGCGGGGCAGCAAGGCTTCTCACGCTGTTCCCTTTTTTTTTTTTTTGTAACGACTGCTTCACCTTGTATTCGCTACAACTGAAACTATCACAAACTCTGGGGCACTAGCATTCAAGGACGCTACTGGTGCATGTGTGCCGTTTCTCAGTGCTCTCTTGGTGAAGCGGGTCATATCACTACAAGCGCACTAAGCCCTCCCACGGTGAAGATGTGGACGCCACTTGCATTGAAAGACGTCAATATAATATAAGGGCTATGGATGCTACTTTACTGAACGGGACTATAAATAGTTAACAATTTTTATTACTAACATGCCACACATATATCTAGTGCTGAGATTTATTGGGCGAAATTTAAAGAAAAATGGCGACATTTGGCGACTTTCCACTGGTCGTTTGGCGAATGTTTCTCGAAAGTCAGTGGCAACACTGGTTGCCGGTGCCACGTCTGTACTTGGATAGTACACGCAGCACTACATACGCGGTTTGTGGTGGTGGTGCTACACTTCTTAACCATTAAATAGTTACAAAGAAGTCATTGGGTTTTAGCGCAGCGGTCAAATGGAGGCCAAAGGTGAAGGAGTGTCATGTACCTTGTGGTGCTAGCATAAGGTGAGTACTCGTTAAGAAACCACTGCTGTAGTACATCTGAACTCATGAGGCATGGCATTAAATCGAGAGTAGAACTGCAGGTGGCGCCTGCTGCCATATCTAGCGTGAAAGTGGCACCATTCAAGAAGTGCAGAAAGGGTAGCCAATTCGAGAAGACCGACTGACAGATATAAGACGGCTTTTATTTGTGGCTATAGTAATAATACAATTAAGTGCTAAGTAAGGTATAACAAGTATTGTTGCTAGGCTAGTGAAGGTGATAATAGCCCCTACTGAGAAGAGCAGGAGCAATATTAACCAATAGAAGTGAGTAAACCTTGGTAAAATTCGGGTGGAAATCATGCTATTCACGATCGTGCTTGAGAAGAAATACCATGCTCCAGAACACGGAGAATATGTCGACATGCGGGAAATGAACACAACAGTAACTACATACATTTTTGAAGCAGGTATTTCAGCTAGATATGAAGCGCAAAAGTAAAAAAAAGTAACCAAAGTCAGCGAGACTACAAAAAACTTAAGACATTTTACAGATGACAGCGATCTCAACTTACTCATGATTTCAGATATTCTGTATGAGAACTAACAATCGGCAAATTAAGTCAGTTATGCAGGTAAAAAAAGGTGACACAATCAATACAGCTATAAATATGTTTAGGAAGAATAAAATTGTCCGAATTCACCGTCATGGCGCAAATGTCCCATGTGTAACTGCCTACGAGGTTAGAAAAGCCTTACGTGATTCCTGCGACAAAGGCGGCATGTAGTTGATTTCATCACTGGTGGCGCTAAAAAACATGAAATAAACTTTTGTCCCTTTACATTCAGCCCTTAAACACATCAATGATGCGAGTGAGCTGTGAAAATGCCAAGGTTCCCCTGATATTGAAGGAACGAAAGAGTATAAAAAACAATCCTACAAGCCTATTATATAAGAACTAATAAAAATAATCGCGATCGCCATTTCAAATAGGCTGAAAGAAACGTTTGCCTGTAACAAGTCTGCTGTGCAAGCCGGCTACAGAAACCTATATGCTCTGCAATCAATGTCGTACTATCTTAGAACTTTACAGCATAAAGTTTTTTAGCAAGACTAAAAGCAGGAACACGCAATCATTACCAGATTGTACTGAAGCACCTAGAAAATAGTTCAGTTTATTTTCAAGCTCCTTTGAGCGACTAAGGAGTGATCTCACGTGGCTATAAGAGACAGCTTTTCTTCATGATCGTATATGCCTTGACCCTGGCCAAGGCAGTTGTTCTTGTAAACGTCAGCTGCAGATACGAAGCGCTCGTCCATTCCAGGAAAAAGCACACGTTTCCCTAGGTGTGTGCACGTGCGTATGTGTGCGCGTAAAAGCGTGTGTTTGTCTGATGTATGTGTAACAAGAAAAAACAAACAAAGTACGTATTCTGCACACAAAGTATCACAGCTCCTATTTTAAAATGCCAAAATAAGTTCATTTTAGGAGAGCACAACTGCCAAAACATTTCACGCAACAATAAAACATGACAATACTATTTCCCCAACAAGAACTCTTAATGGAGGCGGAAATGTTGTAGGCCCGTGTGCTCAGATTTGGGTGCACGTTAAAGAACCCTTGGTGGTCGAAATTTCCGGAGCCCTCCACTACGGCGTCTCTCATATTCATATGGTGGTTTTGGGACGTTAAACCCCACATATCAATCAGAAAGAACTCCTAATACTTTTTCGATAAAAAAATATTAGGTGCCCACGGCTGTTCCGTCAGAAAAAAAATACAAAAATAAGACAAAAATTATCAGACGAATGATTATAACAACAGCTATCAACCTACTAATGCCAATTGGGTTGGTCGATAATTTTTTTATCTCAACACACTCCTTCAAGGCAATACGACACAATTTTACGCAATCGCTGCGGCAAACCTTTATTGATAAATTACAGATTATTTGTACCATGATAAGTCATGCAACGTGTGACAATGCTGCCTTCTTTTTCAGCAAACGCTGCCTGTAGTTTGCTACGCACAACCACGATTGAATTTGATTACAAGTTCAAAGCAACATCGTAATCCACATGCACATAACGTGTCAGCAGAGAGTGGTTAAACTACAAATAGCTGATCCAGTGTATTTTTAACAGCAAAGCCTTTCTCGTCAAGCCTTTGATGTCCAGGATTTATGGTAACTCTGTTGTGCAATATAAATGGGTATGCGTTACAGACAATTTGTGAATCCTGCTATCGACCCCTAGTGAACTAAACATTTACGTCACAGTTAGCTCAATAACTGGTTATGTGCCACGGAAGTCTCTGTGACCTATCAGAAAGCAATCGTCATAAACGCATATTTGCTATAACATGGCACTTTGTGGTAATAAGAGGGGGCTGCCATACTAACACCTCAAAGCTTTACAAAGAGTGTTCAAAAGAGCAGCGATAAAAAATATCTGAAAGACTCGCAAGACATAGAAATTTGTTAGCCTACCGAAGGAAACACCTCCATCTTCTCTGTTTCAACGGTGTCCTGCGTGCTTGCACATAGGCATGTTTGCGGCCATACACATTTCCATGCACCAAACGATGGTTTCTTAAAAAGGTAAAGGAGACGGCAGTGGCGTTTATGCCGTTACATTGATCCTGTGAGGCACTATACAGAACGCATCGTTTTAGAGTGTTCCCCATTCATTGCGTAGTGAGCACTGCTCATGAAGGAATATGAACTTACGCTTCAGTGCAATGCCCTCGACAATTGCTTCTTCCCGGAAGGATGTGTTACTAGGCGTGACCAGGCCCATCGATCACTTCTAACTTGTTTAAGGAAAACTGATTTTGCCTCGCCTTTAAAGGCATTTTTCATGTGGTTATTTGTATTTACATATGCGGTATTTGTTTTTTTTTTGTTTTTTTTCTCTCCTCTGTCTTTTTCTCCCCTCCTAAGTTCCTTTCTTCTATGTTCCCCTTCTCGAACGAGCAAGAAGACGTTGTTTTCCTATAGGCGGCAGTTGTCGACTGATACCTCCGTATTTCCTTTGTGTCACCTTGTTTTTTGTGTATACAAACCAAATAATAAATAATGACGCATGCATCAAAAGCCGCGCTTTCCTCAGGCTTATTTCCTTGGTGATATGCCTCGCAGGTTAATGGCTTCATTGCTACGTTTACCGTGCTCTACCGCAAGGTAAGTAAATCATATTACAAACCTTAGTTAGTTAGTTGTTTAGTTATTTATTTAGTCAGTCAGTCAGTCAGTCATTTAGTCAGTCAGTCAGTCATTTATTTAGTCAGTCAGTCAGTCAGTCATTTAGTCAGTCAGTCAGTCAGTCATTTATTTAGTCAGTCAGTCAGTCAGTCATTTATTTAGTCAGTGAGTCAGTCATTTATTTAGTCAGTCAGTCAGTCAGTCATTTATTTAGTCAGTCAGTCAGTCATTTATTTAGTCAGTCAGTCAGTCAGTCATTTATTTAGTCAGTCAGTCAGTCAGTCATTTATTCAGTCGGTCGGTCGGTCCGTCGGTCGGTCGGTCAGTCATTTATTCAGTCGGTCGGTCGGTCGGTCGGTCGGTCGGTCGGTCGGTCGGTCGGTCGGTCGGTCGGTCGGTCAGTCAGTCAGTCAGTCAGTTAGTCGACATTGGGCAAATTCCATCCTTTGACACAACGTGACCAAGTATAGTAAGTTGGCGAGTCCCAAAGCGGCACTTCTTTAGGTTAAGCTGGAGGTTTGCCTTGGTAAGACACTGAAGAATGGTGCGCAGATGGTCGACGTGGGTAGGGAAATCAGGCGAAAATACGATAACATCATCGAGGTAACATAAGCATATCGGCCATTTAAGGCCGCGTAAAATGCTGTCCATCATTCGCTCAAACGTTGTAGGTTTATTGCACAGACCGAATGGCATAACCATGAATTCGTATAGGCCATCCGGCGTAACGAACGCTGTTTTGGGACGGTCACACTCTGCCATCGAAACCTGCCAGTAACCTGAACGTAAGTCCAGCGAAGAAAAGAATTCGGCACCTTGTAGGCAATCGATAGCGTCGTCGATGCGGGGAAGAGGGTATACATATTCCCGTGTAATTTTGTTCAGTCGCCGGTAGTCGACACAAAATCTAATCGAATCGTCTTTTTTCTTCACTAGCACAACAGGTGAAGACCAGGGGCTAGAAGATGGTTTGATGACACAGCGCTGAAGCATATCATCCACCTGCTCTGCAATTGCACTTCGTTCCTTGGGTGATACGCGGTAGGGGCGTTGCCGCAAAGGAGGGTGCGTTCCTGTGTAGATTGTGTGAGCGACGGTGTTGGTTTGACCCAGTGCCTTTTGAGGAAGGTCAAATGAATCTCGGAATTTATGCAGAAGGACTATTAGCTGGTCCCGTTGATCCGAAGAAAGCTTGCTGTCGATGGAACGATTGAAGATATCCGAGGACTAGTCATCCCGCGTAAAAAGAGGAGTAACGGCGTTCAGTTGAAGTTGATGGCCAGGGTCGTGGGACTCAATAGGCACAATAACGTTGTCATCAACAGGATGAACATAGCCCAGTGTTTCGTGAGTTCTTAAGGTGAGAGGGCATGAGCTAGGATTGCAAACGACAATTCCGGAAGTATCTTGGTGAGGTGGCAGAATGGCGTATGGCAGAGACGTACCGTGGCGGCGACTGAAAACGTCAGATGGGGAGAACACAATGGTAGAGCCGGACAAATCAGTGCGATTGACGGGGATAACGATGGCACTAAGAGGAGGAACATCAACGTCGGAAGCAACAAGAAGCTTGCCCAGATGAGTGCGCTCATTGTCGGTAGATGGGGCATCTGAAAACACAGATAATTCCACCTGCACGTGAGCGCAGTCAATTACGGCGTGGTGCCGTGACAAAAAATCCCATCCTAGTGTCACGTCGTGGGCACAAGTGGTCAACACGAGAAACTCGATGTGGTACAGGACGTCCTGAATGATTACTCTCGCTGTACATGCTCCGACTGGTCGAATAGGTTGCGTGCTCGCGGTATTCAGCAATACGTCGGAAGGCGGCGTCGTTACTTTTCGTATCCAACGGCAGAGTTTTCGACTCATCACAGATAAGGCGGCACCCGTGTCAACAAGCGCAAGAGTTCGTAGACTTTCAACAAACAGTTCCAGAACGTTTGTGGGGGACGGGTGAGGACTTCTACAATGCGACGATTTCGCAGCTCGTGCCTCCGGAGCTGCGGCAGTCAGTTTTCCGTCTCTGCGGGGTTCGGTCGGCGACGCAGCGGGGACGGAGAACGGTAGCGGCGTGGTGATGATGAGCGACGGGGACCAAATGGTCCGTAGTCGGCAGCAGGGTGGTGGTCTATTTCGGATGGGGACTGGTCGCGTTGCACTGATTGTCGGTCGCATTGACGTTGCAGTTCTCGTTGCGCGTTGTACGGGGCCAGTAAAAAGTAGTCAGGGTACCTTGGAGGTGCAGCCGGGCCCGTTGTGAAGCGCCGGTGACAGAAGCGCGCCACGTGACCTGGATATCCGCATGCATAACATATTGGACGATTGTCAACTGTGCGCCAAGGGTTTCCGTGATAGCGCTGTTGTGTTGCTGGAACTGGCGTCGTTGGTACTCGTTGAGGCTGGGGAGTCGACCGAAGTGGAGGTCGTGGTGGAGTAGCAGCAACAGCAGCGTAAGTCAATGGTGCGGTGACAGGTGTTGTCTGAGAGACGGGCGGCAGTGCCTCAGAGACCTGCGCCTGTATTACCTGTCTAATGGCGGGCGCGAGATGCTCAGAAGAGGGTTCCGTTGCCGGTTGATACGACAGACACGAAAGTTGTCGCGCCACCTCCTCGCGCCCATATCGTTTGATTTCCGACATGATTGTGTTGTTGTATCCACCTAGGGTCAATGCCGCGAGAGTTTCGTCGGTAGCCGCTGGCCGCCGTGTCATGACCCGTTGTTTGCGCAATTTCTCGAAGCTCTGGCAAAGAGTGGCGAGTTCGGACACGGTACGGGGGCCCTTGGCCAGCAGCATCTGGAAGGCGTCGTCGTCTATCCCCTTCAAGATGTGTTTGATCTTGTCTGCTTCGATCATAGAAGTGTCAAGGAGCTTGCACAAGTCGAGCACATCCTCGATGTAGCTTGTGAAGCCTTCCCCCTGAAGCTGTGTGGTTCCCCGTAGGCGCTGTTTGGCACGGAGCTTGCGTACCTCGGGGCGACCGAACACATCGGTAATGCGTAGCCTAAAGGCACCCCAAGTGGCGAATTCCGAGTGGTGGTTGTTGAACCAGAGACTCGCCACCTCTTTCAGGTAGAAGGGTACATATTGAAGCTTCGAAGGGTTGTCCCACTTGTTGCTTGCGCCTACCTTTTCAAATGTCGACTGCCAATCTTCTACGTCTTGCTCATCGGTACCGTCGAAAAAAAGTAGATCACGCACACGTAGCGAAGTGGGCACGATGACCATCGGAGGCTGGGTCGTACCTTGCTGGGTGGTTCCTTCAGCCATTTCTGGGATGGCAGGTAGTTTCCTGTTGCGGAGTTCCAGGTTGAAGTACCCAGCACCTCCACCACTCTGAAACGGGGTTTATTGGCACAAGTAGCACTTGCACAGTAGGTATATTGATGCGGAAAGCGGGCGGCAGCAACGGACTCAGGAATCACAGCAATCGGGGCAAACGCTCGCGCTTGGCTCCTTTTGCTAAAGGCGTGACCCACTGCGGCACATATTCTTCTTCCTCTCTACATTTGTAATGTTCGCTCTTAAAGTAATACCAGCCGCTTCGAAAAATTGAAGTCAAGAATCAAATATATGCAATCTATTCCAACCAAACCATCAGTGTTATCTTTTTTCTAAGCAACCCTCGCATGTATAAATAAAGGACGAACAACCTTCGTTGTTAAATCATATTTACAGGAACAGGCAAGAAGATGTGTTTGTGATTCACTAGACATTTTGTTGCACTGAGCAGTAGACCTATAGCTACGGAAGCAGTAGACCTAGCCCCCTTCCCACACCCCCCCCCCCCTCTCCACCCAAAGTCCAACCGAATTTTTATCTCATGTATAATATATGGCGGTAGTATAGTAGAACAATATAGGATATAATGGGCTCCCCCATCTGTTCTCGAACGTAGCACGTAACTTCTTTCTCTCAGAATATCCAACGATTTTCAGAGAAATAATGGCACTGCATGAGAGGCATGGAACTGTTTGGATTCTGAGGAAGAACATTGCAAGCAAATTCCACGAAAAAGAGGTGTTTTCTTCCATCAGAGCTCTTCTGAATTCTCCGAATGAAATGTTTGCCGCAAACTAGGGCTTGGCACGGCACGACTAAAGCAATCCGCAGCTGCTTTTATTAAAGGCCTAACTGCGCAGAACAGTCGTAGAACATTTGACAGATGGTGGGTAACCAATGTTCTCTTGCTTCAAACAATGTATTGGAGAGGTCAAGGTTCGTACGAAACGCCAGTGAAACAGCTGAGTCACACTCACGAATGCATTTGATGAACCTTTTTCGCCACTCGTCTTGACGATGCCTTCATCTCGTCATGAAAGCTTCAGTTATTCTAATGCAAAAACGTTCTATACCAGTGCTGTCATTTCTTCTGCTCACCGTGGGTGTTCAGTTTTCTGTCTATCATGTTGGGCTTCGCTCTTCATCGACGAGATGTGGAGCCACGAGTAAGGCGGTAAAATTTGAATACGTCACGCAAACCTGGAGGCATTGTGACCCAACCACCAACCAGACCACCGTACTCATCAGCGTCACTTCGAGTGCAGATCACTTCCAGAATCGAATGGCGATACGCGACACATGGGGAGGCACGGCCCTCAAAATGGGCTTCGTCGTAGTCTTCCTGTTGGGGGCGACACCGGACCAGGATGTACAAAGAAAAGTGCTGGCAGAAAACGATATTTACGGTGACGTCGTCCAGGGGGACTTCATCGAGAGCTACGAGAATCTCACCTACAAGACCGCGATGATGATTCGTTGGACTCGAGCAAAATGCTCAAAGGCTGAATTCGTGCTCAAGATCGACGACGACATGATCCTCAGTGTGTGGGACTTTGCCGTCATCTTGAAAGGTTTGGAAGGAATCAAGCACTCAATGTGGGGCTACTTGTACCGTCATCACGGACCCAATCGCAACGTATCTTCCAAGTGGTATGTGTCTGAAGAGGAATACGCGCCAGATACATATCCAGACTTCCTCTCTGGCACAGGCTATCTGATTTCGGGCGACGCCATTTCAGCCCTGGATGACGTTATCCACGACGAGTGCTTCTTTCCTCTGGAAGACATCTATTTGACCGCCATTGTAGCTGAGAGGGCACAAGTAAGACGTTTGCATATGAATGGCTTCTCGAATGAACACATCTGGTACTACCAGCCATGCTCAATCCCGAGAGTTGTGACATCGCATGGCTGGAGCCCAAGAGCCCTGAGAGAACAATGGAAGTTTGCAGTCGACCGCTTGAACTTTACACTTTGCGTGGGAATAAATAAGCACCAGATGGTGTCCTAGGAATCCGTACCAGATATTGTCGTTCTTAGGAGGGCTAACTGGTTCACTAACACTGTGGCAAACTCCGAAATGAGACTTTGCATGAAGAATCAAACTTTTTCTTTGGGGAAAGGCAGAAAAAATACAGGCAGCTGAACAATTGCGACAAAAAAAAAGCGCAATACAAGACATTTTATATTGACTGACCTTCACGATTGGTTTCACCATCAGTTTTGATTAATGTTTACATGAAGCTCGGAAACGAAAATTTTATGGCATTGTAATTACAACCAAAAACAAAAAAGACCATGGCTTGACCGTTGGTACAACACTGATTAAAAACTGCTTGAACCAGGAAATCATAAGTCAACAAAGGCCAAGAACCAAAGTATAAAAAATGTTTGTAATCAAATGACACGTCTAAAAGAAACTGCAACCAGAGGCAACGTAACGACCACATAAGCATGTTGAAAACAAACTACGTGAGCTGAAATGAGGTTCAATGTTGCTATTTTTAAGTGCTACAAATGGCATAATAACGCACGCTGATAATTTACCAAGGGCACACATAATGCGCAAGAAGGGAGGAGCTTGTATTAGATCGGCATAAGTAGAACGCCTTGACAAAAAAGCTAGACACCTTGAGTCTCATTTAATATCATGCAATTCGTTGTCAACTGTTTTTACTTTGATTTTTATTGTTCCTGGAATGATTTATTTGTACTCTACGGGCCTAGTAAGACCATGCGAAGAACTACTCAATGTGTGCACGTGAGCACAACTACTCACTTTACACGATCATGTCTATCTACCTTGTAATGCTTGACGCACAGCTCAGGCTACTACTCACCGACTTCCTCGCATGAAATCGATTCAGACAACTCGTGGGATCCGCCCATTTTTTAAAACTTTATATATAATTGCTTATTTAGTAGTGTACAACAATCAATATTCTTTTGCACATTGCATGCTTCGTTGTTCAAGCCGAAATTATATGGTGTTTTGTTAGCGTTTGTAAATTAATTCTGTTTCTTACTGTTGTGCATGCTGCAACCTCCTTTCATGGCTTTGGTGTCATGTTAGGTTCGCAGTACATTTAAAAAAATATTTTATAGTAACACAGACTAGTGTATGACCTTCCTTTGCGCCATGACCCTTCGACAGCCAAACATCACTCAGAAATGTGCTATAGGTTGTTATATGGTGGATTTGGGACGCTCAACCCCACATATCAATCATTAATATGCTGGGTCGATGATTTCAAACTAATTTGGAATTATCCGTTTACGAACTATTAGTACTGCACGACAGCTATAATAAAGCTATCTATGACCTCCACGATCGAAAGCATTCGTATAGGAAACATCAAAAGTCATAGACTATGATTAGCAGTCACCCATGTGCTGAAAGCCTGGCAATCCATCGAAGCCCGTTGGACGCAAGAACTGCTAAGGAACGAATCAACTTAACTTTAACAATCTAACTGTATAGAACGGAAAATCTGGGCTTCTGCGCGCGAACACCGAAATATGTTTGTAAATTGTGCTGTAGTTCTAAACTCCGGAATTATTTCGACCACCCATGGGGTTCTCTGACGTTCATATAAATTTACGTATGCAACTAAGGTTGCATGGCGGGCTTGTTGATTATTCATGATGTTCAAGGAATAGCGCATCTAGGGCGTGACAGAGAAGAAGACACAGAACACATACACGGCACTAACTTTCAACAATGCGGTTTAATCCGAGAAACAGCAATACTTATACCCAAACAAGGCGCGTCGCAACCACGTGCTAGAACCAGAAAATTGTGATCTATTGCAACTCATGCGACGTCCAAATAATGCAATTTTTTCAATGGTAATGATACTGATGGCTTGCTTATACATGCGTCCCCAAACTTGGCAATGAATTTCGCTTCTATAATGAGCCTTGTTATTTGGTTAGTGCTTCTTCCGATTATGCTGGTGCGATTAAAGATGGGTTGGCACCCGCATTATTTGCAGTGAATTGCAAGAAAACCCTCAGGCTGTGCCTTGGCCACGTTATTCTTGTGTTAGTTCAGCCTATCACAGCTATATAGGCCAAACCGGTAGATGCATCAATGATGCATCTACACTCGCGGCTAAGTCCACTCGCGGCTAAGTGTACCTCGCTATTGCCACCGTCTGGCTGTTTGCGGCCACGTCCACTAGGGAGATGCGGCAGCACATGCACAGCGATGGCTGCGTCCGTCACGTTGACTGTTTACTTCCAGGTACAGTTGCATATGTGTAGGTGAGTTGTTCTCTATTTATTCAAGATGGCATGTGACACAGGTGCTACTTCCACAAAGACAACGTGGTCCGAAGATGAGAAACAGGCGCAAAAATACCATATATACGTTGTGCTACAAATCCGTCAATCGCCACTGCCATCGTTTCCAAAGTACACTTCGCTTCCTCGCGTAGCAGCGAACCGCCAAAATGACACCTCATGAGTGTAAGTACACTCGCTCAAAGTACACTTAAGTTGCTACGTGTGACAGGGGTACAAGCTTTCTGCGTTCAAGGTGATTTGCATTACACCAATATAAATATGCTAATACAGGGACTCAGACGGACGAGTTCCTGGCTTCCTGCGTCCATTCTATGTAGCATTGTTTCATTGGGACTAGTGAAGACAAGCCAATCAGCAATATTTATTATTTTTCCACGTGACGTCATGAACGCAGCTTGTGAACATGCTGGCACTGCGCGATGGCGGCTTTGGTGACAAACAAGCTGCTGTGGTTTACATGCCTCAATGTGATAACGACGTGGAAAGAACGCCTCTCAGCGCGAATAATCTGCATGTGATGTTTTGATAATACTTACGTGATCGCCAAAGTCACGTCCTCTAATGCTGGTGCTCCGATACGACAGGTTTCAGCGACGTCGTTATACTGCCAGACATCTATGTGTCCAGCGTTGCTCCGGTAAACAGCGAGCGTCATATCCACGTTTTACAACATGTAGACGTGCGCTGCGCGATTGTTTGACCTTCACGTTCCTCTTTTTGGAGACCATGTCACCCAAGAGCTGCGTTATGTGCTGCCAGTGTAAACACCACTGGCCCGCAAAGCTTGACATCGTGGGAGCCATGTCAGGTAAAAGGCGAGCGGAGTCCTAGTTTGGTGGTGCTATGAGCGTCGGGCTCACGCTCATAGCACCAAGATTTACTTCTCTGCTGCTGCAACTCCGTACCTAGGGACAAGACCACAGTGGTGAAGTTTACGCTTATCACTGATAGTACTTGAATACTTTGTTTTTTTTTTCTCCATCGTTGGTTGTTTGGAGATTGTAGGAGTACATGAGAATATATAGGGGCTGGCTGGATGCGTTTCCGCAACAGGTGAAGCATATATCAACCAATGAGAGCTGCTTCGTCTCCAATGTACGACGGCGTGCTGCCGTCAGTTGATTACAAAAGCAACGGAGAAGCTAGCGCAGCTTAACTGGTTGACTGCAGTCATCGCCTGCAGCGCCTGCGCGTTCATGCTCGCATTCACCTCCAGATACCATCGCGAAGTTCGAGAGGAAATCAAATGACGAGGATTCCACCTCGTTGGTGCAGCACAGCAGATTTCCTGCGATAAGTACTTACCCATGCGCCTCCGAATTTAATGCCTCGTCGAGCAGTGTCCCGTGGTAGAGATCGAAGATTTTCGAACGAGTGAAGCACACAGGCTACTTCCCCTTGTTTTATTTTAAGTACCAAAATACGTAAGCTACAACAATGTTGTTGCCTGCACTTTCTTTCCTGTAATTTTCGCTTTCATATCGGTGTATTACAATCGCTCCATGAGAACGCAGCTTGCCGTAGTCGAGTCTCTGGCTCGTTGTCTATCTCGGCCCAGACACAGCATTTTAGTTGATATGATAGGAGACCTCTACGTGTTACAAATGTTATCACGAGCGTTGATGTCTCATCACCTCAGGAGGAATCATCATTCACTGTTTCCTCGAACTGTTCATAAGACATGTCTGAACACTTTTTCTGTATTCGTTTCAAGGACTCACAAGCAAGGCTTCCGTTACAACTAGATATTTCACGTGAGAGGACGCATTAGATTTTTTAATGGTTCAGGCTGTGGAGTCACCGTATTGTGGCTGCGTATTGACTTCAAAGACAATGAGCAAAGTGCAGGTGGTCGTTTTCGCTGCTGCATCTCAATGGTCATAGGTTATTATTCAGAACAATTGTTGCAGGTTCCACCCCAACGTAAATCGTGGATAGAGATCGCGGCGATGGATAGGCAATGCTTGTCACAGAATCTGTTAACGAAGACTTTTAGCCACTCCAGCCTCAGACGGTGATGGGAGTGGCTCCCGAAAAGAATTTAGCAAAATATATATTTAGCCGTTTCGCACACCTCAGTTAAACAGGTACGTGTATACATTTTCGCTTGCTGCATAAAAACAAGTAGCACGTTCAGATGGTACTTCACTAAACATGAATACGCATGGAGCGCAAGTAAACGATTCAGGCTCAGCCGGCTAGCCCACCTCGGTGGTGTCGCAATTACAACGCTCAGCTGCTGGCCCAAAGGTCGCGGGTTCGACCTCGGCAGTGGCGGTGGCATTTTTATGGAGGTGAAATGTTACCCTACATTTACTACCCCGTTGAATGAACTATGCAGACTGATAGCATGATCTTTTTTATTGTTCTTTCATTTTTGTTTTGTTTTCATGCTTTTTTTCTTTCTGCAGGCTACACCTGAATACTTGCTGTTCCCTTCCAATAACAGTTTACTTGAAACTAGCGCTTGTCCAGCGTCATTCGCTGGTCTTACGTACGTGCAAGCAGTGGGATAGTCAGGGTGAACAGTGAAAGAGCCTCAGACAGGCTGGCCGACCTTTCGATAGGAGGACCTATGTCCTCCTAGCAAGCTAGATTAGCTAGCTAGCTAGCTAGCTAGATGTGCATGTAGCTAGCTAGAAAGCCAGCTACATGCACATATCACAACTTGTCAGCAGAGAGTGGTTAAATTACAGATAGCTGATCCTATTTATTTTTTACAGCAAAGCCTTTCTCGCCGAGTTTTTCATTTCCAGGATTCATGGTAACTCAGTGGTGTATTATAAATAGGTATGCGCCACAGACAATTGCTTAATCCCACTATCGACACCTAGTGAACTAAACATGAATGCAACAGTTAGCTCAACAATTGGTTATGTGCCACGGAAGTCTCTGGGATCTATCAGAAAACAATCGTCATAAACGCATATTTGCTGTAACATGGCTCTTTGTGGTTATAAGAGGCGGCTGCTATACTAACACCTCAAAGCTTAACAAAGAGTGTTTAGTAAAACATATCTGAAAGACTCGCAAGACATAGAAATTTGTTAGCCTACCGAAGGAAACACCTCTATCTTCTCTGTTTCAACGGTGTCCTGCGTGCTTGCACATTGGCATGTTTGCGCCCATACACATTTCTATGCACGAAACGATGGTTTCTTAAAAAGGTAAAGGAGACGGCAGTGGGGTTTATGCCGCTACATTGATCCTGTGAGGCACTATATACAGAACGCATCGTTTTAGAGTGTTCCCCATTCGTTGCGTAGTGAGCACTGCTCACGAAGGAATATGGACTTATGCTTCAGTGCAATGCCCTCGACAATTGCCTCTTCCCGGAAAGATGTGTTACTAGGCGTGATCAGGCCCATCGATCACTTCTAACCTGTTTAAGGAAAACTGATTTTGCCTCGCATTTAAAGGCATTTTTCATGTGGTTATTTGTATTTACATATGCGGTATTTGTTTTCTTTGTTTTTTTTCTCTCCTCTGTCTTTTTCTCCCCTCCTAAGTTCCTTTCTCTATGTTCCCCTTCTCGAACGAGCAAGAAGACGTTGTTTTCCTATAGGCGGCAGTTGTCGACTGATACCTCCGTATTTCCTTTGTGTCAACTTGTTTTTTGTGTATACAAACCAAATAATAAATAATGACGCATGCATCAAAAGCCGCGCTTTCCTCAGGCTTATTTCCTTGGCGATATGCCTCGCAGGTTAATGGCTCCATTGCTACGTTTACCGTGCTCCACCGCAAGGTAAATAAATCATATTACAAACCTTTAGTTTAGTCAGTCTGACCAGTCTGACCCGTCTGACCAGTCAGACCAGTCAGTCAGTCTGACCAGTCTGACCCGTCTGACCAGTCAGACCAGTCAGTCAGTCAGACCAGTCAGTCAGTCAGACCAGTCAGTCAGTCTGACCAGTCAGTCAGACCAGTCAGACAGTCAGTCAGCCAGTCAGTCAGCCAGCCAGCCAGCCAGCCAGTCAGCCAGTCAGCCAATCAGCCAATCAGCCAATCAG
Organism: Rhipicephalus microplus; assembly: GCF_013339725.1. NCBI lineage: Eukaryota > Metazoa > Arthropoda > Arachnida > Ixodida > Ixodidae > Rhipicephalus > Rhipicephalus microplus. Next base: position 69,490,663 of record NC_051175.1, read on the forward strand.
CCATTCAGCCAATCAGCCAGTCAGCCAATCAGCCAGTCAGCCAATCAGCCAGTCAGTCAGTCAGTCATTCAGTCAGTCAGTTAGTTAGTCGACATTGTTTGTAATGTTCGCTGTAATAGTAATACCAGCCGCTTCGAAAAATCGAACTCAAGGATCACATATATGCAATCTATTCCAACCAAACCATCAGTGTTATCTTTTTTCTAAGCAACCCTTGCATGTATAAATAAAGAACGAACAACCTGCGTTATTAAATCACATTTACAGGAACAGGCAAGAAGACGTGTTTGTGATTCACTAGACATCTTGTTGCACTGAGCAGTAGACCTATAGCTACGGAAGCAGTAGACCTAGCCCCCTTCCCACACACGCCCCCCCCCCCCCTCCACCCAAAGTCCAACCGAACTTTTATCTCATGTATAATATATTGTGGTAGTATAGTAGAACAATATAGGATATAATGGGCTCTCCCGTCTGTTCCCGAACGTAGCACGTAACTTCTTTCTCTAGAATATCCAACGATATTCAGAGAAATAATGGCACTGCATGAGAGGCATGGCACCGTTTGGATTCTGAGGAAGAACATTGCAAGCAAATTCCATGAAAAACAGCTGTTTTCTTCGATCAGAGCTCTTCTGAATTCTCCGAACGAAATGATTGCCGCAAACTAGGGCTTGGCACGGCACGACTAAAGCAATCCGCAGCTGCTTTCATTAAAGGCCTAACTGCGCAGAACAGTCGTAGAACATTTGACAGATGGTGGGTAACCAATGTGCTCTTGCTTCAAACAATGTATTGGAGAGGTCAAGGTTCGCACAAAACGCCAGCGAAACAGCTGAGTCACACTCACGAATTCATTTTATGAACCTTTTTCGCCACTCGTCTTGACCATGCTTTCATCTCGTCATGAGAGCTTCAGTGATTCTAACGCAAAAACGTTCTACACTAGTGCTAGCATTTTTTCTGCTCGTTGTGGGTGTTCAGTTTTTTTGTCTATAAAGTTGAGTTTTGCTCTTCGTCATCGATATTCGCAGCCACGAGTAAGGCGGTAAGGTTTGAATATGTAACGCCAACCCGGAGGCATTGTGAACTAACCACAAATCAGACCACTGTACTCATCGGCGTCGCTTCGAGTGCGGATTCCTTCGAGAGTCGGGCGGCGATACGGGACACCTGGGGAGGCTCGGCCCTCAAGATGAGCTTCGTCGTAGTCTTCCTGTTAGGGGCCAGGAAGTACAAAGAAAAGTGCTGGCAGAACACGATATTTACGAGGATGTCGTCCAGGGAGACTTCATCGACTGCTACGAGAATCTCACCTACAAGACCACGATGCTGATTCGTTGGACTCGTGCAAAATGCTCAAAGGCTGAATTCGGGCTCAAGATCGACGGCGACATGATCCTCAGTGTGTATGACTTGGCCGTCGTCGTGAACGGTTTGGAAGGATTCAAGCGCTCAATGTGGAGTTACTTCTACCGTGATCACGGACCCAATCGCAACGTAGATTGCAAGTTGTATGGGTCTCACGAAGAATACGAGCCAGATACATATCCAGACTTCTCTGGGACGGGATATCTGATTTCCGGTGATGCCATTTCAGCACTAGATGACGTTATCTACCCATGAGTGCTTCTTTCCTTTGGAAGACATCTATTTGACCGCCATTGTAGCTGAGAGGGCGCAAGTAAGTCGTTTACGTTTGGATGGTTTCCCGAACGAACACAGCTGGTACTACCAGCCATGTTCGAATCCTGAGAGTTGTGACATCGCATGGCTGGAGCCCAAGAGCCTTGAGAAAACAATAGAGGCTTGCTGTCGGCCGCTTGAACTGCGCACTTTGCGTGGGAAGAAATGAGCACCAGACGGTGTCCTAGGAATCGGCGTCAGATATTGTTGTTCTTAGGAGGGCTAGTTGGTTTACGAACATTGTGGCAAGTTCCGAAATGAGACTCGGCACGAAAAATCAAACGCCTTTTTTGAAGAAAGGTACAGAAAATGCAAGCAGCTGAACATAGACCAATAAAAAAAAGTACTAAACGACCCATTATGTATTCACTGACAATTTTGACTGCTTAAACTATTTTTGTTAAAGGTTTACATGATGCACACAAAAGCAAATTTCACCGAATTGTATTTATACCAAAAACCAGAAAAAATACCATGACTTGGCCGTTTGTACAACACTGAATAATAACTGCTCGAATCGGGAAGTCAAAAGTCAACAAAAGCGAAGAAGCAAAATGTAAAAAAAGGTTTGTAAACAAATGACATGTCTGAAAATCTGCCACCAGGAACAACTTAACGACAACAAAACCGTGTTACAGCAAAGTAAGAGATTTTAATTGAGTCTCAATGTCGCTATTTTTTTTCAATGTGCTGCCGATGACACGCTAACCCAAGTTGATAATTCACTAAACGTACAATAAAAGTGTGGCGGTTTGGGCAAGTTGGTATGACATAACGGCAGATATAGCGCGAAAACAGAACGACGACAGAGGGACAAGAGCGCTCGTCTCCTTTTTGTCCCTTTGTCATTGTTCTGTTCTCGCGCTATACCTATCATCAGATACACGTAATGCATAAGAAGGGAAGAACCCGTAATTGCTTGCCCTAAGTGGAACTCCTTGACAAAGAAATGAGATACCTAAAGCCTCCTTTACGACCATGCAACTTGTCAGATGTTTTTGTTTTGGTTTTATTGTTCCTGGAATGTTTTTATCGTACTCGAAGTGCCTAGTAAGGCCATGCACACAACTATTGAATTTGCGCACATGAGCACAACTACTCACTTTACACAATCACGTCGATTTACTTATTAATGCTTAGCTCAAAGCAAAAAATTCCGACACAGGCAGCTACTTGCTGACTTCCTTGCATGAGATCGATTCAGACAACTCGTGGAATCTGTCTTATTTTTAAAAACTTTTGGTACAGTTGCTTGTTCAGTATTGTACAACCATGAATAATCTTTAGAAGATTTCATGCAGCGTTTTTTGAGGGGAGACGGAGCGCAAAGATGACTAAAATGTGATTTTTAAATTGTCGTGGCACAATATCCCAGCATTACTGGCATGTGTGTCCACAAAGGGGCGTTTGTTTACGCGCAGTGGAAAGCATTTGAATATCACCCTAAACCTGCCTGATCCCGTGACTGCACCGCGGCAACTCGACCTTTAAATGACGTTTTCTCCGTACACTACTTTTTGTAAGAAAGCGAACATTTCCTCTGTGACCGCTGAAGCTGTCAAATGCAAACTTTTGTGACTTCTTTCTAAACATCTATCACGCACCCTTTTTGAAGCAAGATAATTTTGTTGCCACCAGAATTGTATTTTTACAAAATTTCTTTTAAAAATGTTCTAAAACTCTAGTCATAAAACATTTATATTTTGACGTAAAAAACGGTCATGCCAACAATTATTAAGTCCAATTGAGAAAGATACTCCGTGCACATGTAATAACCGCAAGACTTCATCATTTTACATGCAAAATTTGTTTAACAAAATTTTTTCATTTAATTAGTCAGATGATTTGTTTATTCTTTTTAAAACAATTTTAAATTTTGTTGCCAAATGAACAAAAGGTGCAGTAAAACTCCCATTTAAAAAACTTGCAATATTTTGTGAAGCTTGCTTTAAAAATGACACAGCGATGGGCAGTAGTAGTTACACAGCTGTCTGTGCTGTCCGTCCCCCTTAAGTCGACATTCTATGGCGCTTTGTTAGCATTTGTAAATATTTTTTTCTTGATGTTGTTCCCGCTGCAACCCACTTTTACAGCTTTGATCTCATATGAGGTTCACAGTATAACGAATAAAATATTTTAAAAATAACACAGGCTTGTATATGACCTTCCTTTGCGCCGTGACCCTTCGACAGCCAGACATCACTTATAGTATTCTGTTGGGCTGATGGGGATACCTAAATTTTCGAACTATTAACAGTGCAGAACAGCTGTAATATAGCTGTATATGGTCTCCACGATCATGAGGCATGTATAGAAATGTTTATTTTTCCGCAGAATATGTGTTTAGAAAAAGTAGTTAACGATTGAAAAGGTCATACATAGGTCAAACAGTCATACATACATATCAAAGGTCATACATAGGCTGCGATTATAGTTGCGAATACCCATGTGATGAAAGCCTGGCGATCCATGGAAGCCCGTCGCACGCCAAAACGTCTCAGGAACGAATGAACTTATCCTCAATAATACAAGCGTATGTAATGCAAATTCTGTGCTTTTGCGTGTGAACCGCAATGTATCTTTATGAATTCTGCTGTAGTTCTAAACTCCGAAATTATTTCGACCAGGAGGGGTTCTCTGACGTATGTTTAAGTCAAAGTAAGAAGGCTTTTTTGCTTTACACACCAATCGAACAGCGACCGCTGTTTTCGTAATAAAATATCAAAAACCACCTAACTATACTACTGTGGGTATAGAGCAAAATCCTTTGTATAAAGGGGCATTGAAACGGTTTTGAAGATTTCGTACAAGAGCATTCGGATGGTAATCAAGTCCTGTGCATATTTTGCAGGCCGAGTTAAGCTTTGTGATTTCAGTGTTATTTGCATTACACCAATACAAACATGCTCACAGAGTGATCCAGACGGACGAGTTTTTGACTTCCTGCGTTCATTCTATGTAGCATTGTTTCATTGTACGTAGAATAGGCGAGCAATCAGCAAAATTGAATAGTTTTCACGTGACGTCATGTACGCAGCTTGTGAACGTGCCGGCTCTCCACGGTGGCGGCTTTGGTGACAAACGAGCTGCTGTGGTTAACCTGATTCAATGTGATAACAACGTGAAAAAAAACGCCTCTGGGCGCGAATAACCTTCATATGATGTTTGGATAATACTGAGGTGACCGAAAAAGTCACGTCCTTCAGTGCTGGTGCTACAACACGACAAGTTTTAGGGACGTCACTGCGAGACATCTATATGTCCAGCATACGTCTCTGGAGCTCCGGTAAACAGCGAGCGTCATCTGCCTGTTTTACAACGTGCAGACCGCCGCTTCGCGTTCGTGTTGATCTTTGCATTTCTTTTCACGGAGACCATGAGCCGCCCAAGAGCTACGTTGTGTGCTGCCAACTTAGTGACCATTGACTCGCAAAAGCTTGACACCTTGGGAGCCATTTCAGGTAATTAGCTATTGGAATCCTCTATTTCGGTGGTGCTGTAAGTGTCGGGCTCACGCTATAGATCCAATTAGCGTGAGAATTTACTCTTCTGCTGGAGTAACTTTGCACCTGAAGACAAGACCAAATTGGCCAAGTTTACGCTTATCACTGATAATACTTTAACTACTTCACGATTTTTTTTCATCGGCGGCCTTTTGGAGCCTAGGCGTACATGAAAATAAAATGGGAATGGCTACTTGCGTTGTGGCACCAGGTTAAGTATATCTCAACTAATTAGAGCTGCTTCGCCTCCACAGCACGACGGCGTGCCGCCGGAATTGATTGAAAAAGCCACGGAGAAGCTAGCGCAGCTCAACTAGTCCACTGTGAAGCCATCGGCAGCAGCGGCTGCGCAATAAAGCTCGCATTCACCTTTAGATAGCGTCGCGACGTTCGAGAGGAATTCAAATCACGAAGTCTCCACGTCGTTGGCACAGCACAGATTGGCATGCCTCGGATTTGCATGCCTCGTCGAGCAAGGTCACGAAGTAGAGATCGAACATTTTTGAACGTGCGGAGCGCACAGGCTGCTTCCTATTGTGTTACTTTTGGGATTAGAATGCATTAGGTATAACGTTTTTATTGCCTTCACTTTCTTTTCACGCAATTTCTCCTTTAATTTCGTTATATTACACTGCTCCATGAGAACCGAACCTGCCGTAGCCTTGCCTCCGGCTCCTTACCTATCTCGGCCCAGACACGGTATTTTAGTTAATGTGATTTGTGGCCTCTACGTGATGCAAATCTTATTACGAGCGTTGATGCCTCGTCACCTCCGGAGGAATCATCATTCGCTGTTTTTGCTAATTGTTCAAAATACATGTCTGAAGGTTTTTTTTAATATTCGGTTCAAGAACTCATGAGCAGGGCTTCAGTTACAACTAGATATTTCCCGCAAGAGTACGCCTTAGTTTTTTAATTGGTTTAGGCTGAGGAGTGATAGTACTGTAGCTGCGTATTGCCTTTGAAGACAACAAGGAAAGCGCAGGTGGTCGTTCACGCAGCTGCATCTCAAAGGCCTTAAGTTATTATTCATAGCAATCGTTGTAGGTTCCACCTCAACGCAAATCGTAGATAGGGAACGTGGCGACGGATGTGCAATGCTTCTGTCGCGGAATCTGTTTCAAATTCAGGAGGGAAGGAAGGAAGGAGGAAGGAAGGAAAGGAAGAAAAGTCAACCAGACACGTTTATGGTTTTCTATCCTACGCTGGGGCAGCGAGAATAATTGGTTAAAAAGATAGAGCAATACAAAAAGGTAACATAAAACATTCATAGTTTCGAATTTAGAGAAACATGTATTTTATCAGCCATATTTGTGATGGTAAGAAAACGCCGGATAATTTGGCATGAAATGACCGAAATGTTAGTTTCGAATCAGCGCCTGTATGTGTTTTTACTTCGTCGTCAGCTCGTGTGTGCTGTTCAACCAAGATATTCGAAGAGGACTCTCACCAGTACAACCTTCTTTGTTTGTTTCAGAACTGCTGCGCTACTTTTTAGCTTTGGTAAAAATTTCCCCGCTTAATAAATAGTGTATACATAGCGAATATTTGCGGTGAACGTTGTTGCAATGTGACTAGCTGCAAAGCCGATCATTTGTAGATATTGCTAGCCTCAGTCTTTGTAATAGGTTTGTGTGAACTTCAGCAACGTCCCGTCCATGACGGGATAACGTCAGGGCAGTCTTTTTTCACCCCAACAGTTTCGTGTCAAAACTAAAGTGATTCATTCATTCATTCATTCATTCATTCACAAAACTTTATTTGTGTCCTGAAGCCAGGTCTTTTCAGACCGAGGCGTGCCGCGTCCACGTCGGTACCGTGAGGCCGAACCTTGTGGCGTCATCGTGGACCTTCTGGACTGCCCGTAGTTGGTCTTGATAAGACGCGCTTCGCACCATCGCCTGCCAGTAAAGCCATTGTTCTTCGGGGTCGGTGAGAGTCGCGGGACAGCCCGCCAGCATGTGTCTGATCCCAATGATGCCATCGCACGCGTCACACTTGTCTTGAATTTCGCTGTCAGGGAGAATTTTATGTATGGCCTGTTTCTCACAAAGCCCTGAACTTGGTCACTGAATTTGCAGAAGCTACAATGAGAATATAAGCAGTGTCCTCTGCACGAACGTCAGAAACTTGTGTGGTCAAAGCACTGCTATTCAGATAACGGAACTAGTCTGACTGAGTAACGCTATGGGACCGATTGAAACGCGTTAATTTCACAACTCATATTTTTTAATTAAAATGATTCTTGGTGGAATAAAAGGTAGAGATCAAATTCTTTCTTTCCGTATAATAAGGAATGAACACTACAGAATATTTGATGAGGTCTACTTAAGTTGGGAAAAATATTCGGTTGTAGCAGTCCACTGTAAATGTCATTCACTGTGCTACAAAAACTGCCGAGTTACCTTACCGTACCCCAGCTAAGGGTCATAGGACCAAAGGATGAGAAGTTTCAAGGAGTTTTACATATTCGAGTTATGTGGAAAGGTGTTCCTGCGGAGTGCTTTCTTTATGTTGAAAATGTTCGACAGGGGACAAGAAATGGTTCTCTGTTCCATCTTCTGCTCGACAAGAACAAAGCAGGGAGCGTAGAAAGCCACGTTTGGGGGAGAAAATATTTTATGATGCTTTTTGACAGCGTAACTTGGCGATCACAACTCCATGGTGTACTATGGCATGATGTTGTTTTCGAGCCTATCAAGATTAGCCCAATGTCCAGGCCCTCTCCTACAGACTGTACAGAGAAAATTAATGAACAGCTGTACATATATCATTGTTTAATGGAAAGGGGGAAATGAGCAGGAGGATTCTGGAGTGGATGAGAGAGCATAAGAGACTGTACACAGAATGCTTGCGTCCTCATTCACTTCAGAAATATAGCCACCTCCTAAAAGCTGATGGATGGCGCATCGTAATAACCAGTCCATCTTACGATGCTTCCTCTAATGCATCATCTGTTCGCTTTATAAATATGCATCTGTGCGCTTTCAGTTATCCCCAAACTGACGTTTACCTTTTTGACGCGGTAGTGTTAAAGATAACCTTTTGCGAAAATCCTGGTGTCAGCGTCGGTGTCGGCGTCATTGTTTCTGAGTGAGAAATTATCGCCTTGGTAATGACCAGAAAATTGCAAAAAAAAAAAGATGAATATATTATGAATAATAGAAAATACTTTGGTCCGAGGAAGCGTTGAACTGGGGCCGTCTGCGTGGTAAACAAGCATGCCACAAAGCCACAATATAGCTCGAAACTTATTCAGAGCAAAACACAATATGAATGTCATGTATAGCGAAAAAAAGTCGCCGCAACGCACGGAATATTGCGTAGCGGAAGCGCAGAATCGCGTCAGGCGTCAAAAGATGGCAACTCTCCAAAAAGTAGTTTTAAAAGCCCATTGATTACAAATCACTGATGCATGCGTGTTGTCTTAGAGACACGTATTGGGCCCTTCGATGGTTCGCAAAAGGAACAATTATGGCGTAGTGGCACTTAACACATGCACTTGCAGTATACCTTCTAAGACCGTTTGAAACGGCCAATCTTACGTGAACAGTTGTTCTTCTGATTGAGGCCTGTATCGAGAATGGGAGCCGTGCTAGCAATTTAGAATGTGATAAGCATGGAACCCGATACACTGCCGACTAATACTCTTGAAGATGAAGCTCAAGCGCCCTCCGAAATTTTGTCTTCTGTAGAGATACTAAACTCTAAAAAAAGAGCGAGTGAAAAGGGTGTATTTTTGTCCCACAACAATAATCGTCATCTATACTGCGTTCCATCCTTGCGTTATCGCCCCGCGCCCGGACAATTCCGGTCACGGTCGACATGTCCATTATCAGGGTTACATTGTGTTCTCGATAGGAAAGTGGCCAGCGCCGAGTTTTCAAGGAAGGAAGCGCACGCAAGCCTGATAATGATTATTGTTGTGGGACAAAAAGACACCTTTTTTACTCGATATTTTTTTAGAGTGTATAGGAAAATTATTGGCTTGGTGGTTTGGCTCGGCTTGGCCCTATGTGGGACTAGCCAGGTGATGCGCGGTCTAGCCTGCGTCGTCTCTGGACCCAGATAAGATTTTCATCTTCAACGTCATCATCATACACTTAATAATAGTGGGGATAAGTCAAACCAGCCGGGTAGGCATTATTGATATCTTATTCGGAGCACTAATTCGGCACGCGGCATGCAAAATTGAACTAGGCATACGTACGTCGGCCTCCGGCCTTTAACCCACGGCGCAATTCCATGTGATTCACGTCCAAGCTAAGAAATACCACCAGCATCGCTCCGTGGCCAGCGATGTCTTCGTACGGATCGTGCGGCTCCTACAGACCTCAGACGCCAAGAGCCGACGTCAACTACCTGCGCGATATCTTCAACAAGGTCGACAAGGATCGCAGTGGGCGCGTAGACGCGGTCGAGTTGCAGCAATGTCTCTCCAACGGCACCTGGAAGCCCTTCAATCCTGAAACAGTGCGCATGATGATCAACATCTTCGACCGCAGCCGCACGGGCATGCTGAGCTTCGACGACATCGTGTCCCTTTGGAACTACATCAACGACTGGCTTCGGTGCTTCCAGGACTACGACAAGGACCGCTCGGGTTCCATCGACAAAAACGAGCTTCGCGACGCGCTCAGAAGCTTCGGTTACCGTCTGAGCGACGGCACGATCAATCTCCTGCTCATGAAATACGACCGTGAGAGGAAAGGATCAATCACCTTCGACGACTACATCCTGTGTTGCGTCACTCTTCAGACGTTCACCAGCGCCTTCAAGAGTTACGACACCGACATGGACGGTTACATCACTATAAGCTACGAAAACTTTCTAAAACTCGGACTCAGTGTTTTTATGCCATAAACTTAGAACCCTCTGACTCGTAACGTGCTCGAAATTTTAATCGGATTTTTTATAAACCGATAGTTTTTACGAAAACTCATGCAGACAAAGCCATATATTGGAGCGTTGTGGTGTTCGGAAGATTCTTGCCGCCTGCCACAGATATGTTGCCCACTATGAGAACTTTCTGTTGGCTTGAAGTTATGCCTTAACGTTTACTAAAATGCCGTAAATGTGATGACAATGTTCTTTTTGATCTCCCCAGGGATAGCATACCCATTAAACCTGTTTTAAATTAAAAATTCTCTATACTATGAACTATACAAATGTGCATACTGCGCCAGCCTCTGGACATTTTGGGATCTTAAAGTGGACTTTAGCGCAATAATTAGAGACAATACAAAAACCACGCGAACATAGTGGTAATGCTTTTTGTGGTCCATTTTTCCCCGTTTTTTTTTGCGCTAAAGTCTACTCTGATACTGAACTATTTCACCTAGCAGGCCAGCCTTCCGAATTTTTTCGTGGGGAGCGTTAGGAGGCATTTTCGCATTTGAGAGTTAACCGCATATTCTCCACTTTTTACACACAAGTAAATCTTCATTGACATCAATCTGCTTCGCGTGTTTTTGTTCCGCAGCATGTTTCGGCAACATGCACCACTATGTTCATCATAACCACCAGAATTCTAATTTTTCTCCTTGCGTCTATATCAGGGCCAAAACCAATCCCGTAATTCGTCAATCGACCCGATGCTCTTCTGTTGCGGTCAGTTTATCCCCGTCAACTTTTCAATATTGACCACCGGGTCAGCAGCCGAGCATCAAAACGACAGCTCCATTGCGTCGAACATCGGTGGCTAATAGTCGCTCGAATGTTGGCAACTTGTTATAGGGGGATGGATAGCAAAAGCAGGTGTGCAACTACTACTGGGCATCGCTGTTATTTTTCAAGCAAGCTCCACAGCATTTTGCGAATTGCTTGAATTAAGATTTTACTAGATGTTTTGCGAATAGGGCATGCAAATATAAAGTCATCTTAAAAATGTTGAAAAATCAAACATTGTACAGTATTAATTGTTTAATAAATATTTGTGAAAAACATTTTACTTGCCAGTAGAATGGTGAAATCTCTTCTTGTTATTTCACGTGCCCAGGAAACAGTGTAATATACAAATAACACCGTGGCCAAGGGTATCCGCCGGAACAAATACAATTACAGGCATGACCATCTTTCAATTAAAAATTTAGACGTGTAATAATTAGAGTTTCAGGGCTTCTTTCTTCAGAATAACTTTCGCAAAAATACAATCTTGGTCACAAGGCTATTATCTTTCTTCAGTAACGGCGCATGTTACGTAAAAAAATAACAAAAGTTTAAACTTGAAAGCTGCAGTGCATACATATAAATTGTTCCTCTCCTGGCGAACAGTAGTGTTTGAAGAAGGTGCCACGTAAAGTTCGAGCTGTCGCAGTGCGGTCACGGAATCAGGCGCATTTGAGGCCATCTTTAAATGCTTTCCACTGCGCGTAATATCGCGCCACTTCGTGGAAGCGCTTGTCAGTAATGCTGAAACGTCATACTATGAAAATTGAAAAATCGCATTTTTTGTCGATTTCGCACTCCATCTCTTAAAGCGTGCTGTCAGGATAGCTGATAGGGTTCATGATTAGCGACCGAAGTTTGAGAAAATGCTCATTTCGTTCCTTGTGTTTTTATTACCCCCCTTTCATCACAAATTAAAGGTTAAAATGGGCACAAAGTAGAGGTTGCAAGTTATGAACACGTATAGAGGTTCAAATTGCCTTTTATAGAGCTTTGATGATGCCTAAAGAGTTTTATATTTTTACCCTTGCGCCTAAATGCTTGGAAGCGCACATAAATTCCTAATTTGTAAATAAACGCCTACATATACTCTATTGAACCCCAAATTTTGCTTTTGAGGACAGTTTAATTGAGACCACTATTTACACTACTGCGCAAACCATACTGTTGGAAACTCCGGGGTTTCAACTTAGTCTTACACTCCGGTAACTTAGGTTAGATTCGAAAAAACATAACTGAGGCTGATTTGAATTCAAAACACACACGCATCATTTATATATATATATATATATATATATATATATATATATATATATATATATATATATATATATATATGTTCTACACTTGAAGGGGAAGTTGAAGCGCCCTCCAAATTTTGTTTGTAATCTACATCTTAAGGTGCTCCTTGATTGGGTAGAAACTTACCCTGCGTGATTAGACTCGGCCAACACGAGATTTCTCACCCTTCAGGTCTTGTAGCAGTGTGGCTATCTGCTCCTGTGCTGCCCTCCTCAATAATACGAACGAGAGACCCAAGAAATCCCGGCTGTGGCGGCTGCATTTCCGATGGAGGCGGAAATGTTGTAGGCCCGTGTACTCAGGTTTGGGTGCACGTTAAAGAACCCCAGGTGGTCTAAATTTCTAGAGCCCTCCACTACGGCGTCTCTCATAATCATATGGTGGTTTTGGGACGTTAAACCCCACAAATCAATCAATCAGAGACCCTAGAGAGTGTTGATTTGACAGTGGACACTTCGAACACCGCGCTAGAAATTACAGAGAAAAATCAGGTTGATACCTCTTCTTGGAACTGGTATAACACGATAGTGAAACGGGCCTTCACAAAGGTAGTTGAGCATTCATTGTGCATTAATTCGCCACAAGAACGAAGGAATTAATGGTACAGCAACAAATTGCAATATCACGCGAAGAACTACAAGCCTGCAGCTCAAAACTTCAAGCACACACCTCAAGCAGAAAGCACACACGAATTGAGCATAAACAGGGCGTGTGCGGACTAGCAATTGTCACAGCTTGACACTGAAAGCGCGCTATTCAAACAGAATTACTCACGAAACGAACACCCAAGTATGCACAGGACAACGCGAGCAACTGCCACAATTCTTACTTCTTCCTGTATAGGAAGCGTGCTACTTTCGTCAACGCGGACGCGGCAGCGAGTGAAGTGGCCTTCGCACTCTCCCGAATGACGAGTCTCATAAGCACGTGTTCAGGAGAGACCACTCGCCGTGCAAGCAGCAGAAATAGAAACGCTAAACGCGATGACCCTGAGAACACATCCAACGCGAGACCTTCGCGGCATCTGGCTACTGATGGCAAAAACGCGTGAGGTTACGAAACTCTGAGGACCATTAAAGAGTATATGTTGTATATAAGTGGCTTGCCCTTAGCTTTCTTGACCAAATATGTTTCGTGGCGTAGTGGTCAGCGTCACGCGCTTAAGATAAAGTGTGGTCACTGGTTTGACGCCACCCTGCATATCCTATACTGCTCGTTTTTTTTTTTTCGCAATCTGTTGAAATATAATATACAACGTCATACCCGTGACGGAAATACGTCCGTCGGCCACGGTGGCAACCCGGCACAAAACACTTTCGTGTTAAAAACTTGGAGAACGCTTGAACTCTGCTCACAAAACGAACCCTGCTCACATCACCTATACACAATCGCTTGCATCACTCCACTTCTCGGTAAACACCTGAACCGTGCCGCAAGAAACAGAGTTCGTACACTTATAAATTGGCCTTTTAAATGTATTCTTGTAACCTGAAAAAACAAACAAATAACGAGTGCCGACCAAAAGTAAAAGGTTTAAAGGGCTCCTAAACGACGAACCGACGCTCGCTTGATGCTCTCCGTGACGTTCCTTTATTGACATCAGCCATGATGACGTCACCGGCAAGATTAGGTGACGTCGCAAGCAACAGACGGGGTTAATGGGCGAATGAGAGCCTGCTTTCTGCTAGCAGAAGTGCGCACTTTTTGCGTCTTCACCTCGGACGCAGAGGAACGCCACTCGGAGAGATGGACAGGCGAGCGGGCGAACGAAACCTAGCGAAGGAAAGAGTGAAACGAGCAAACGCGTGGAATTTCGCCAGCGTTCCTCGTAGGCTCGTGTACAACTGGAACACCACAACGACATTTCTGCCTCTGGTCAGTTTAGGGACCCTTTAATACAATAAAAATGACGTTTTGTCTGCTGTATGGTAGCTGAAACGTAACTTTTATTCTTTTAACCTTTTAGGGGCGTAGCTCCTTCTAGAGGCACCCGTTTGTCCCTCTTAGCCGTTGTAGTAGTGTGTAACCAGTCTTACCTTTTGACCTCCAAGGTGGTGCTGGTGACAGATTTCTTCTGTGCGTTGTTCAAAAATAAAAAATTGGCAGCGTGCGCGTTCACTAAAAGCCGCATTCTCCTGTCTCTCATTCCCCATTATCAGCCATTGGCATGTACAGTGAGCACTATCTGACAAGAAAGGATTGCTACGTTATACTCCCTGGGCATAACCTCCTTGGTTTTAAAAAGGTTTAGCGAGCGTTGGGCCGCAGTGCCATGAATACAGTGAACTAGTTATACCGTGAACTCGAGCTGGTTAAAGGTGGGAAGTAGACCCGAAGTGCAAGCCGTAAGAAAGTGTGCGTGTGCCGCCTCTCATTTATTCCTTGGAATGTCCGCTGGATGGTGCCTATGCGGAATAAATGATGAAAAGATGCGAGATGTTGGTACTTGGAGTGGTGAATAGATGTACGAACGAACAGATGCATGGACAGACGCGCCGTATAGCTGCACAGAAGGATGGACGCATGGATGGACACAGGGGCGGATGCATGGATGAACGCAGGGACGGACGCACAGATGGACGTTGGACGCACGAACAGACGCACGCACGGACGGGCAAATGGACGCACGGATGGTCACACAGACGGACGCATGGACGGACGGACGCAAGAATGAATAGACGGACGGATGCTTCGCCCCACTCTCCATTATTCACTACGTGGATATGCTGCCATTTTTTATTTTGGTCGGCGCTCATTCATTTCGTTGGTTATTCAGGCTTATTCCCGATCAGATAACCACTTGTCAAACCATCGACCTCATCTTTGAAAATCTATTGTAAGTACAGTTGGAAAGTACCGATTACGACATAACGCATCCTTTTGCGAGCCGACAAAGCGCCCATCACGTGTTCGTAAGACAGCAAGCGTAACTACGCAACAATGGCACACGTTGCTGATACGGTTATTGATAGTTGAAAATAGTTATGCCTGCGTGTTTTGTAATTAGTAGGCCTTTAATGAAACAACCCGCTGCGAAATTGACATGTTCTGACGGTTGGTATAATTCTGCGCTTCTGCCACTGAAGATAACATGTGTTAATGACCCCTCCTTTCCCTACATAACATTCATATTGTTTGTTTGTTTTTTTTCGTTCAGAAATATTGAGCTCAGACGTGGATATGTGACAGAAAACTTGCTTTCCACGCAGACGTCCTGGGTTAAATTCCCTCTTGAACAAAATATGTTTCACCGCTTTATTTCAGTCTATTCAGAATTATCACTCACGGACAACGCTGAGACGAACCCTGGCAAAACGAGCTCTTTTACGGCATTGCTATAGTGGAGAGATCGCATTCTGCGAATTGCGCCTGAAGAAGGACAATCGCATGGCTATGTTGAACTATTGGCTCCTTTGTGCTACCATAAAAAATTGAAAAAAAAATCGTCAGAACGTGGGACGCGAAGCTCACCATCGCGGACCTGCAGACGAACAACTCGTCGCCAGGGCCAAGAAGGCAGTAGAAGCATAGAGAAAGAAGAAGCCAGGGGGTTCCTGGACTAAGGTGGAGCCCTCCCACCTCAGGGTGACACCGGGCATGGCTCGGGGCACTGTTTCGAAAATAAACGTTTACTTCTCTTTCTCTGGCTGTTCTGTCACAGATAAATGAGGCGCACAGTTTCATTTTGCAAATCGCATAGATGTCAATACTTACTATGTCTAAGATTACGGACATTTGAGGCTTGAAGCGTCTTTTGCCTGCCTATTGCCGCGCTTCAAGGTGCTTTCAAAATACCAAAAAAATTGGCCTTTGTGAATTAATACAGTAAGCTTCAACAACGCAACTAAATACGCTGTTTAGTCTCCTTGTGATAATGAACCTGATACTTGATATTTACGACGTTAAGAACGGTTCAACAAATTTAAAGAAAATGTTGCTTTAGCATCAAATAATAAGAACTACCCGACAATGGTGCCCAAGAAAATATAGGGTATGTTATTAGCAGTAATTTTAACATAACTCTGAATGAAAAGAGGTTGAAGAAAAAATGCCCTGCGGCAAGTTATTTTTTCGTTCACTTTTCTTGCTTCACATATATATTACAATTACCTCTAATAAAATCCCCTATATCTTTCTTCCTGTTTGTTTTCAATATAATGTCTAACAAAGGAAACGAGTCCTTGAATTTAAGCTTATTCTCTTCAGTTGGCGTCCCTTGAATAATATATACGAAATTTAAATTAGTTATGGATGGCCAATAGTTGACAAAATGTTGTAACGTATTAAGGTACGCTGGCTGGCTAGCCGTAGTTGTTTTATGATCATAATAAACTTGAACACTCCGATTAAGCACGGTGCTCAGACTTATATTAATAAGCTTGATAACCGGAATTCTGGACGTTTAAAATGCCGTAACAACTTTCAATTGACCGTCGGTGTGGGTTCTATCAACTTTCGCTAGTATCATAATATCTGAAGTTTTACATCTTAAACATTTCACATGAAAATGAGAGAACGTTGTGGAAGGCTCCGGAAATATTGGCCTTCTGGTGTTCTCTATAGCGTCCTAATATCACACAGGACACGGATCTCTGGTATTCAATTCGCCTCCCCAGAATTGCGACTGCCGTAAGTGGGGCTGAACCCGCGAACTTCGGGCCTGCAACCAAGCATCTTAGCCTCTTCACCGGTGCGGTGGACACACCGTAAGCTTCGCGTTGTGGTGTGTAAACATCTGGGCATCTACAAACCATGTCTTACTGAGCAACACTGGAGTAGTCAAACAGCGCTGCAGTTTCTTCCTTTCAACGTCTAGGCGTACAATTTTGTAGAAAGTATACGCTTCTGCATTCTTTTCATATTCTTTGCCTGGCACACCATCATCGTTAGGGGCGGCGCCAAGTAGCGATTTTTTCGGCACTACACCAACGCTGCTGGGCGTAAGCAGCTCTGGAACGTGCAGATCGTGGCTTGTTGGAACGTGGTTTGAGCTGTTATACCGTGGAATATTGGTAAAATATATAGATACAAATAGGTGCCCCCTGTAGTCGTCAATCGGTATCAATTCCTCAAACGCTATCGTGTGAAAACCATGACAAACACCTATTACCATTCCAAACACCCTGCGGCTCAAAGGTTACTCACCGAACGAAAAGATCGAAGCCTTGTCAGCTCATACCACTCACAGAGGCAAGAAAACAAACTAAAAGACGTCACAGTGACGTCACTCAGCTAGCACCTGCTACAATCAAAAGTTCAAAAAGCTCACGTTTAGCAAGATTTGCCAGCAAGAAAGCAATAGAAAAGTAAGACGCATAGTTTTCAAGTTTTTCGCTGCTCCCATCGGCAGTACGTTGATCTTGCCATGAAAGCACCATTTCTTCGAACACGGCGGCGCTTTATACCAGTGCAGGCGCTACCGTTTCTTATCATTGTGTGCATCCTCTATTTCCTATATCAGCTTGTGCTACCCTCTTCATCAACAATATGTGGCGATCATAATAGAGAAGTATCGTTTCAATACCTGACGAAAGTAAAATTTTGTGAACGAACTGCCAACCGAACCACCATACTTATAGGCGTTGTTTCGAGCGCTGACAACTTCGAGAGCCGAGCGGCGATACGGGATACCTGGGGAAGAACGGCCCTCAAGATGGGCTTCGTCGTAGTTTTTCTGTTGGGAGCGACACCGTACCAGGAAGTACAGAGGAAGGCGTCGGCAGAACACGACATTCACGGCGACGTTGTCCAAGTTGACATCGTCGACAGCTACGAGAACGTTACTTACAAGAGTGTGATGCTGCTCCGCTGGGCCCGAGAAAAGTGCTCAAATACTGACTTTGTGCTTAAGATAGACGACGACGTGCTGCTCAGTGTGTGGGACCTCGCTGTCGTAGCGAACAGTTTGGGAGGAATCAAGCGCTCAATGTGGGGTTATCTGTATTGCGGCTTCCGACCCCATCGGAACGTAGCTTCCAAGTTGTACGTGTTTAGGGATAAATACGGGCCAGATACGTATCCGGACTTCCTCTCGGGCACGGGATATCTGATTTCGAGTGACGCCATCTCCGCACTAGAGGACGTTACTCACGACGAGTGCTTCTTTACTCTCGAAGACATTTACATGACCGGTATCGTCGCGGAAAGAGCGCAAGTAAGTCGTTTAGCGTTGGCTGGCTTCTCCTACAAACACGAACAATACGTACAACCATGTTCCGAACCCAGAGTCGTGACGTCTCACGGTTGGAGTCCAGCGATGTTAAGGAGTCGATGGAGACGCGCTGTCAACATCTTGAACTTCACACTGTGCCTTGGAATACAACCCAACCAGATGGTATTCTAAGCCTACATAAACATAATGACCATTTGATATTTTTGCTGAGCTTTTGTTATTGGCGTTCCCCAAGGCTGATTTGCCACTCGTCCCCACGGCTACACCAGCGGCCGCTGCAAGCTCTTGCAGCAGCCAGGGTAACCCAGCAGCTAAGGAGGTCCCCTCGACCTCTGGACCAATATACGAAAGGCCGATTGGACCCATTGGAGTGAATCATGCTTCATTTGTGCCGTTGTAAAACGTTTACTGGTGAGAACTCTAAAGTAACTGACCGCATTTCTACTGGGTATGTTATAATAAGAGCGCTGATCTAGGGACAGATATACCAAATGTTTACGGAGCAAACCGAGAATAATTATGCGTTACGCGAATCGAAGCAAATACCAAGCGTCCTCAAACTTTTTTTTACAAGTGTTATTGATAACATTTCCTGTTGTTTTTATCAGGGTCAACCACCGGCACATAAACTATAGATTTTCATTTTTTGTTTGATCTACAATAACTTATTGCCACCCACGTTAACTATCGCCCTTGCAGTTGACCACACCCCTCGCAACCTGCGTGTGTACAGAAGTTTGCCATACAAGTCTCCGGTATACACAGACGGCACTGAAAAAAGGGCACATCTCATTAAACGCTGATCGTTTATTTTGACATTAGGATCAATTTTCTCATGGTGCACTTGCTGACATTGACGCTATCGTGACGTCAGGCTACAGTATCAATTCTGGCGACTGCGCCGGCAGAATGCGCCGGCATAGCTCTTCTAGATAACGCCAGACACCAAGACATTCAAAATGGCCCCTCGCACGAGCGTCACCAACGGATAGTTAGTTAGTTATGTTGGGTTTAGTGGCGCAAAAGCAACTAAGGCTATGCTGCGCCAGCCACATGGTGAAAAAAGGAGAGAAAAAAGAGCAAAAGAAAACGTCACTAGTTAGCTCGGCATACATTGTGCTGTGAAAGTCTGATTGAAAAACTATTTTCTCTGAGGGAGTAAATCCGTCAGTCAGGGGAAAATGTGCTTCGTCGTCCAGGTGATTTTTCCTTTACAATGGTCATGACTATGAATGCGCGGTTGACGATGACTAATGGAATAAAATGAATAATGTTGTGCGGCTGTATAGAGACCTAAAACCAATCGCGTAATGTGTATACTTTTAAAATTATGGACATGGTACATGGCGTGGTCAATGGGTATGGTATGTGCGTGAGGTGATTTTGTCAAAAAATGTGAGGGGATCGCTCCAGCACTCCCGCCTCACCTGTGTCCTTGTGCGCAAGGACCAGGAGGTAAGTGCTGTGTTCAAAAGAAGCTGTCACAGCACTGACCTCTCGCAAGAGGCCGTGCTGTGGCCACACAGGTTCGTGAATCTTGCAGATCTGTACCGTACAAATACGATGGCGTGCTTCTTATAACTTATTTAGAAATTTGGTGTCATCCAGGAAGTTGACAACGTCAGTTAGGGGTATCAGCGCGTCATCTCCTAGAAGGAACATGGGGTGACGTGGAATGCGTAACTTGTACAAGGTGTAAAAATGTTTTCTTCGATGTGCTTCCAAATGTGCGCATGTAAGCAAGATGTGCAACACTGTTAGAGGTTCATCGCATTTATCACATGTTGGCTGTTTTTCTTGTTTTAACAAGTAATTATGAGTGATGTGCGTGTGACCAATTCGAAGACGGCACAGGATTACTTCGATAAAACGTTCTTGGTGGTAACATGACTTCCATTCATTTAGGAATGGCTTGATTAGTTGAAGTTTGTTGTTGCCTGTCATATTCCATTCCCGTTGCCATTTAGATGTTAGCGCTGTACGGATTGCGCGGATACTATCCCTAACGGGAACATTTACTTGCGAGATACTTAAGTTCTTTGCTGCTGCTGCGCACTGATCTGCCCTTTCATTTCCGGGTATCCCGACGTGACTTGGGACCCAGCAGAACCGGATATTTTGTCCTTCACTTAGACGCGATAATACGCTTAAAATGTCGCCGATGAAGGGTTCGTATTGAGAGCGTATATGGAGGGCCTTCAATGCACTCAAGGAATCCGTAAAAAGTATTGCTTTCTTGTATCTAGCACTTTCAATTCTTTTTACTGCCATCCACAAGGCATAACATTCAGCAGTAAAAACTGAAACAAACCGTGGTAATCTGACTGTTTCTTCCCACGCACCTTGGACTACACTGCTACTGACATAACTAGCCGTTTTGGAGCCATCAGTGTAAAATTCTTTGTATGTGCTGTACCTTTCTTGAACGATGCGAAATTCTTGCAATATGTGTTCACGTGGTGTACCTTGTTTTTTGAGATGTGTCAATGAGAGGTCAAGAAATTGCGTAAAGTTTTTCCAGGGAGGCAGCCTTCTTGGCCTTTTGGTAACAGAAAGGGCATCTGTAGGGACGTTACACTCGCGACATTTTTCTTCGAATCTGAGTATAAGTGGCCTTATTGCGTTTGGTTTGTTTGTGTAATGGAGTCGTTTGTCACAGTGTGTGATAATGTTGTAGCATATATGGTTTGGCGATGAGCGAACTCTTAGGACATATGTAAGCATTAGCTGCGTTCGTCTGCTGTCCAGTGCCGGTTCGTTACTCTCGGAGTACAAGCTGGGAAGCGGCGAGGTCCGGTATGCACCGGTTGCCAAGCGTATCCCTTTGTTATGTACGGGGTCGAGTCTCTTGAGGTAGGATTGTCTCGCTGAACCGTAAACTACACTTCCATAATCTAATTTGCTGCGCACCAATGAACGATATATGTGCAGAAGGCACTTACGGTCAGCGCCCCACCGCTTCCGCGACAGAACTTTGAGGACATTGAGTGCCCTAGTCGCTTTAATTTTTAGACTGGTAATGTGTGATAGAAAGTTAAGTTTCTTGTCAAATATGACTCCTAGAAACTTGTGCTCTTGTTTAACTGGTAGGACTGTTGCATTCAGTTCAAGAATTGGGTCCGGCTGCAAGCCTCTTTTCTGAGAATACACTACGGCAACTGTCTTTTCCCCGGAGAAACAGAAGCCGTTTTTCTCCGCCCATTGTGTTAGTTTGTTCAACGTGATTTGAGTCTGTCGTTGACATGTCACCATGTTAGACGCGCGGCACGCAATCTGGAGGTCATCAACGTACAGAGAATGCATCAGTGTGGATGGTATAACTTTGTTTACAGAGTTCATTTTCACAACAAAAAGTGTAGTGCTCAGAACGCACCCCTGAGGTACACCGTTTTCTTGAGTAAATACACGAGAGAGTGTCACGCCAAGGCGGACCTGGAAGGTTCGGTTGGACAAGAAGTCGGAGAGACAGTTAAGCATTCTGCCGCGGATTCCCAGATCCGCCAAGTCTCGTAAAATACCATACCTCCAAGTGGTGTCGTAGGCTTTTTGAAGATCAAAAAAGACTGCTAGGCAGTGTTGTTTGTGTAAGAAAGCTTCTCGTATTGTGTTTTCCAGCCGAACTAGGTGGTCAATTGTTGAACAACCTTTTTTGTACCCACATTGGTGGATATCTAGTGAGTTTTCTGTTTCGAGGACGTACGTAAGCCTGATGTTAATGACACTCTCGTAAGTTTTTGCAAGACAACTTGTAAGTGCGATTGGCCTATAGCTGTTTGCTAATGTAGAATCTTTTCCCGTTTTTAGGAATGGGATTATAATGGCCTTCTTCCAATCCGTGGGCATTCGACCAGTTTGCCAAATAACGTTGAAGAAAAACAGAAGGGCCTCGACTGTTTTTGGCGACAGGTGGGCGAGCATTGCATAGTGTATTGTGTCAGGACCAGGCGCTGTTTTTTTACCTGTGGAAAGTACTGTGTTCAGTTCATGGATGGTTAAAGGCGCATTGTATGGCAAGTCTAAGAAACCTGCTGTAGGAAGCTTTTGTTTTTCTATAGATTGCTTGTGCCTTAGGAACGTTTCTGAATAGTTTGCTGAGCTAGATATGTTGTAAAAGTGAAGCCCTAATAGGTCTGCCTGTTCCTGTAGGGATGTCTGAGTACCTGTTGTTGAAAGAAAGGGGATGGTATAGGCAGCGTAGTTGCCATTAACTTGCGAACCTGATCCCACATTCTTTTGGATGTGACCGAGCTGTTTATGGATGAAACGTAGTTTTGCCAGGAGATTTTCTCGGCTTGCCTACGAACATATCTAGCTTTCGCTTTCGCCTTTTTGAAGGAGATGAGGTTATCGTACGTCGGGTACCTCCGGA
The DNA here is from genome assembly GCF_013339725.1 of Rhipicephalus microplus. Taxonomy (NCBI): domain Eukaryota; kingdom Metazoa; phylum Arthropoda; class Arachnida; order Ixodida; family Ixodidae; genus Rhipicephalus; species Rhipicephalus microplus. Next base: position 69,513,362 of record NC_051175.1, read on the forward strand.
AGATACCCCAGGCTTTATTTTGGAGTTTTTTGGCTTCTGTACATTCGTGCGTCCACCAGGGCTTCAAATTCTTTTTTAAGCAACCAGAAGACTGAGGGATAGCTCTCTTTGCTGCCGCGATTATACACGTTGTAATCCTTTGATTCATTTCATCTACGCTCAGATTATCTAGACTCTCTTTATCCAGACTGGCTTGATCGGTAAAGAGAGCCCAGTCTGCCAAATGAAGTCGCCAGCGGGGTGGTCTGGAGGGTATGGTAGGAAGTGCTGTGGTTAGACTGATGAGTGCAGGCATGTGGTCACTACCGTATGGATTATCTATTACCTTCCATTTAAAATCTGTGAACAGCGCTGGAGAGCATAGCGCAAGGTCCAGGCAGCTCATAGCTCCTGAACTTGGGGAGCAGTAAGTGGCAGCGCCAGAATTTAAAAGACAAACATCGTTGGCTAAAATAAAATCTTCAAGTGTTTGTCCTCTAGAGTCAACTGTTTTACTACCCCAAAGCGTGTTATGTGCATTAAAATCACCTGCTATCACAAAAGGTTCGGGTAGTTGGTCTAAAATTAATTCTAAATCGCTTACGGTGAATTGCGTGTGCGGTGGAATGTAGAGGGAACAGACGGTGATGGTTTTGTGCGCTACAATGGTAACGGCGGCGGCCTCTATATGACTATTAATATGAATTTCTCTCACTGCTATACCACCTTTAACAACAACAGCCACACCGCCCGACAGTCGGCTTGCCTGCGTACGATCGCGCCGCACAACAGTGAAGCCTTTTAGGATGTTTTGATATCGATCACCTAGGTTGGTTTCCTGAAGGCACAAGGCTACAGGAGAAAAGTCGTGTAGTATTTCCTTTACGTCACCAAAATTGTTTAAAAGCCCTCTACAGTTCCAATGAATTATAAAGCCATGTTGAATGTAAAAGTTTAAAAATCGAAGGACAAGTGAGTAGGATATAGTAGAATGGAGGTGACTTGCTTCTAAAAGAACTAAAAAATGCGAGTTCCAAAATGGTGCAGGTTCACTTATTTTACAGGGCCCTTTTCTGGCCCTGTAATTGGGGTTTTGCTTTTTTTGGAGCGGTCGAGAGTGTCTCGCCGCTCCTTAGGCGCTGCCTGCACCGCTGGGCCAGAAGTAGTGTCCATCGCCTCGTGCAAGACGTCGGACAGTTGCTCTAGCGAGCGATGATGGCGTTGTGTTGGCTTCGTCTTGGCAGACGAGGCCTTTGACCCCACCAGAGAAGAGGTCGGCAGGACCTCTTTGGCCTCTGAGCTGTCCCGGCTGGTGCCAGGTCTAGGAGAGGCCTCCAGTGTGGCCACGTTAGGGGAGGGTAGGGCAGCCGTGGCTGCTCCCACCGTGGGGGCGAGGGGCGGTCGCCTCAGCGCACTACGCGTGGCCTGGACGGCCGCCTGATGCCGTTGTGGTGCTGGCCCCCGTTGCACCACTTCGGCGAATGATGACTTTTTAGCAAGGTACGGTGAGAGACGCTGTCTGGCTTCGCGGAAGCTTATGTTTTCCTTATATTTGATAGTGATGACCTCCTTCTCTTGTCTCCAAGCTGTGCAGGATCTCGAGTACGCCGGGTGGTCACCATCACAATTTGCACAGTGAGCTTCAGCATTGCAGTTGTCATCAGCAGAGTGTCCCGTAGCGCTGCACTTAGCACAAGTAAGCTGCCCTCGGCAGCTCTGTGATGCATGGCCAACCTTTGGCACTTGAAGCAGCGCCTTGGGTTCGGAATGTATGGTCTGACGTGCAACTTCAAGTAGCCTGTTTCTATTTCGTCTGGGAGTGTGCTAGAGTTGAAGGTGACGATTATGTGCCTAGTGAGTATTTCCCTGTTGTCTCGTCTGATTTTTATTCGTTGTACCTGTACAACATTCTCATCCTTCCAGCCGGCCAGGAGTTCATCATCAGTAAGGTCCATGAGGTCATCGTCTGACACGACACCCTTCACCGTATTCATTGTTCTGTGGGCGGTGACAGTTATCGGTTGGTCCCCAAACGCTACAAGGTTCGTCAATTTTTGATATTGCGACTTATCTTTAACTTCAACCAGCAGGTCCCCACTGGCCATCTTCGTGGCTTTGTAGCCGCTTCCGATGGTCTCAGTGAGACACCTTGACACTAGGAAAGGTGAAATGTTACGGACTTTTTTGTCGGTGTTCTCACAGTGGATGACGTGATACTTGGGGAAGGTGTCTTTCTTTTTCTGGAGGATTTCAGCGGTTGCATCGGTGCGCCCCCGCTTCGGGGGACGATCATTTGCGAAAATGTTGGACGATCCCATTAAATGAGTACATTGTTCGGCAACAATGCCAGTCACCCACCACCGAGCCCAACAAGGGGACACGGCAGAGGTTGTGATGGAGCAAGCCCTGCCATGCCAACTGTACATCGTTGCTATAACCAAATATGGTGTACCCAAGGTAGGACCACCACACAAGGTTAACCCTCGCCGCCAGGAAAATTGGAAGTAAATAGAAGAGAGTAGAAGACAGGACAGATAGATAGCGAGAGATAAAGACGAAGATGTAGGCAGAGAGAGATAGGAAAAGGCGACTGCCGATTTCCCCTGGGTGGGTCAGCCCAGGGGTGCCGTCTACGTGAAGCCGGGGCCAAAGGGGTGTGTTGCCTCTGCCGGGGGGCCTTAAAGGTCCAATCACCCAGCGTCGGCTCAACCCCCAGGATCCCCTTTTCCCCGGACACGGCAAAGCCACGCACGGCTAGGCGTGGGAGGGAGTCGAAACTCCCCCGTTAGCTCGGGTCCGTGGTGTCGCTACACACCAAACGCCTACTTGCGCAGGCGCCCCTGCGGGGGCACCAACGGAGTAGGAGCGAGATGTCCAAGAACTACATTCCCGATAATTGCAGAGAACTGTTTAAATGTATTAGTACCGTGTCATGATGTTTGAGTCGTATTACAGAAGTTAGCCTTTTAATATGATGATGTAATTAACTTTTCTGGGGCACTTCCTTTGCTCTGCACAATATCTGGCGATTAAATTCGTATGACGCCCCGCCATCCAATGTCATCAATATATATATATATATATAGAGTATATAATCTATTATAGTATATATATTATTATATTGTCACGGGGTCGGGACGTGGCCGAAGACAGGAGCTTCTTGTTATGGGATTTAACTGTTTATTGGGCGACCTGTGCCGGTAAACAGAAAGTCCAATTACACGCAGCCTCTCGGCACAGTTTAGCATCTCAGAAACTGATAGCGAGCGACGAGCGCGTTCCATTCGATCAACAACTGACATTGGTGAAGCCGTCGGCATTTATACTCCCTGCAGTCGAATGTTCTAGCGCTATTGCTGGCGGCGGCGTACGTTCCAGAACAATCTGTACCATTCGCACAGTGGGCGTGATCTTATCGAAATTGATCTACTACAGTCCGGAACCCTCTCGAAAACTGCAGGCGCGTTTGCGCTGAGAATCGTGTGGTGTTTGGGACGATAACAAAACTTGGGGAAATGGAACGTGGCATTGCCCCCCTCTGAAAAGGCTACGTCTCGATGCTATAACTAAAGATGAAGGTACAATAATAATGCAAGAAAGTACCATGAATAAATGACGATACACAATAAATACAAAAAAACACTGTTTCAGTTTGTTAACGCGTATGAAACGGCTTGAGGCGTGCGACTGGACGACTTTCAGTCACGCGATCGGCGTCGTTGAGAGTTCGTGATGCCGTCGGGGACAACCTCGTAATCAGTGGGCCGAGGACGTCGAACCACCCTGTTACGGTCCGAAGTACCGTCGCAGAAGCTTTTCACTTAGTCCACGTCGGCAGTATCGGCGTCCCACCCCAAACCGTTCACCGGGCTGGTATTCCACGAAGCGGCGTATCGTCGAAGGTTGTAAACGGTGGCTGTCGGTCGTCTGTTGATTCTTGATACGGAGCCGCGCAAGTTGTCGGGCTTCTTTCGGCGCGATGAAGGTACCGCTCACATCGAGGTTTTCTTCGTCGGTGACGTTGGGTAACAACATGGCATCGAGCGTCAGTTGCCGGGCTCCTTCCGTAGACCAATTTGTATGGAGATAGCTGTCGTCAGTCTCACCCCTGCACCGCCGTGTTGTATGCCGAAGGGTCACCTACGGCAAGAATGGCATCGCCACGTCGTGTGTCGACACATTGACTTACATTGACAGCATGTCCGGCGATCGTCTTGTTAAGCCCTCGGTGAGAGCCGTTGGTCTGTGGGTGGTACGCTGTCGTCCGGCGGTGGTTTGTTTGTGCTGTATGCCAAGATCCCCCGCTTGAGTTAAGTCGGCTAGTGAATGCCGTTCCTCTGTCGGTGATAAGGACCTCCGGGGCGCCTGTGACGTAGGACGATATTTCGACGAAGAACTTAGCTACCTCGGATGCACTGCCTTTTGGCAGGGCTTTTGTCTCGGCGTAGCGGGTGAGGTAGTCCGGTAGCTACCACGATCCACTTGTTTCCGAAAGCCGACGTCGGGAACGGCCCCAGTAGGTCCATACCAATAGGCTGGAGAAGGTCGGGCAAAGGTGGATCAATTGGCTGCAGAAGTTCCCGCTGGCCTTGTCCGGCGGTGTCTTGCGGTCGCTGACAGTCCCGGCATGTATCCTCACATAAAGAGTGACGTCGGTGGTAAGACGCGGCCAGTAGTACCTTTCTTGTATCCTCGCGAGGCGGGCGAGAAACACCAGAGGTGCCCTGCCGTCCGGATTCGTCGTGCAGGGCCTGCAGGAGTTCTGGTCGCAGAGCTGAAGGCACCACAAGGAGATACTTAGCCCGAAGCGGTGTGAAAAGTTTTCTTTGTAGAAGACCGTTTCGTAGAAAAAAACGACGCAAGTGCGCGCTTGAATACCTTCGGGACTCGGCGGTCCTGCCTTCGAGGTATTCTATAGGGCCTTAAGTTCCGGGTCGGCCCCTGTCGTTCAGCGAAGTCGTCGGTAGTTATCGTTCCCAAGAAGTAGTCGTCATCCGGGTCGTCGGGTAGCGGTTGGTCGACAGGCGCACGAGAGAGACAGTCGGCCGTCGGAGTGTTTTTTGCCAGACTTGTAAATGACAGTAATGTCATATTCTTGAAGTCTCAGGCTCCATCGTGCGAGGCGACCTGAAGGGTCCTTCAAAGTGGCTAGCCAACACAAGGCGTGGTGGTCGCTCACAACTTTGAAGGGCCTGCCGTAGAGGTATGGGCGAAATTTCGACGTAGCCCAGATGATGGCGAGGCACTCCTTTTCTGTTGTGGAATAATTTGCTTCTGCTTTGGATAGCGATCGGCTGGCGTAACTAATAACCCTTTCAAGTCCGTCAGCCCTCTGCACAAGAACGGCGCCAAGACCTACGCTGCTTGCGTCAGTATGTATTTCTGTCTCGGCGAATTCGTCGAAATGGGCAAGTAACTGAGGCGTCTGGAGGCGATGTTTAGCTCTCCTGGAAAGCGTGTTCCTGTGGCTTTCCACTTGAACTCCACGTCGGCCTTGGTAGGTTAGTGAGAGGATCGGCGATGCGGGCGAAGTTTTCACGAACCGCCTATAATAGGCGCACAGGCCCAGAAATCGGCGCACGGCTTTCTTGTCAGTGGGCGGCGGGAATTCGGCGATGGCGGCTGTTTTCCGTGGATCAGGACGAACTCCAGACTTGCTGATAACGTGCCCAGAAACAAGAGCTCTTCGTACGCAAATCTGCACTTTTCTGGCTTCAGTGTGAGTCCGGAAGTCTTGATGGCTTGAAGTACAGCTTCAAGGCGCCGAAGATGCTCGTCGAAACTCGAGGAAAACACGACGACGTCGTCCAAGTACACAAGGCAAGTCTGCCACTTCAATCCTGCCAGTACTGTATCCATAACGCGTTGAAAAGTTGCAGGCGCTGAGCAAAGGCCGAAGGGCATCACCTTAAACTCGAAGAGGCCGTCCGGTGTTATAAACGCCGTCTTCTCTCGGTCTCTTTCGTCGACTTCGATTTGCCAATAGCCAGTCTTGAGGTCCATTGACGAAAAAGTACTTGGCGTTATGGAGCCGATCAAGTGCGTCGTCTATTCGTGGGAGAGGATACACGTCCTTTCTTGTGATTTTGTTCAGGCGGCGATAATCGACGCAGAAACGTAGGGTCCCATCCTTTTTCTTCACTAACACCACGGGGGATGCCCATGGGCTCTTGGACGGCTGGATAATGTCATCCCGCAGCTATTTCATCAACTTGTCTCTTGATGGCCTCACGTTCTCGCGTCGAAACCCTGTACGGACTCTGACGGAGTGGTCTGGCATTTTCTTCGGTTATGATGCGATGTTTCGTGATTGGGGTCTGCCGAATTTTCGATGACGACGAAAAGCAATCTTCGTATTGCAGGAGCAGGGCGTTGAGCTTTTCTTGCTTATCGTTCGGAAGTCTGGGATTGACGTCGAAAGCTATGGGAGGGGCTTGGTTCCTCTGAGCAGGTTCCGCAGAATCGGCGAGGGCGAAAGCACTGGTGGCTTCGACAATTTCTTCGATGTATGCGACCGTTGTTCCTTTATTCACATGTTTGTACTCATTGCTGAAATTTGTGAGCATAACCGTTGCTTTGCCTCCCCGCAACTCTGCAATTCCTCTTGCGACGCAAATATTTCGGGTGACCAACAGATGCTGACTGCCTTCAACGACGCCTTCGAAGTCAGGTGATTCAGGAGCGCCGACTGAAATAATGACGCTTGAGCGAGGCGGAATGGTGACTTGTTCTTCCAGCACATTCAAGGCATGGTGTCCAGACGGCGTGCGCGGCGGTAGTGCTTCTTCTGTGGATAACGTATCGACTTTGTTTTTAGGTTGATGACAGCACCATGGAGGCATAAGAAGTCCATGCCAAGGATGACATCTCTCGAGCAACGCTGTAGGACTACGAAGTCTGTAGGATAAATACGGCCGTTAATGGTGACTCTCGCTGTGCAGATTCCTGCAGGCGTTACGAGATGACCTCCGGCTGTGCGGATTTCAGGGCCTTTCCAAGCTGTCCTAACTTTCTTTAACTTCGCGGCGAACGACCCACTGATGACAGAATAGTCGGCTCTCAGTATCGACGAGAGCGGTCACACTGCGGCCGTCGATAAGAACGTCCGAGGTCGCTAATTCGCCGTCTCGCATTACAGTTAGGGCGTGGCGTCGGGTCACGGCTGCGTCGGCTTGTTCCGCTGCTTCCATGTTGCGTCGTCAGGCCACCTTCGGTAAGTGAGCTTTCGCCGTCAGGGCTTTGCCTGGTGGCGTTGTGTTCGGAAAGCTCCGTCGCGGCGTCGTCGTCGTCGGAGGATCTTCGGTAGTTCGTCGCACAGCAACCGCACCTCCACCGGTTGCTGCCCTTAGTTTCCCGGATACGGGCTAGGAGACCGGCCCCGCGTTGGGCCAGAGTACTGTCGGTGGTGCGGTGACGTGCGGCGGCTGGGCGACGGCGAACGCGAGGGCTTCGTGGTGTCCACCGAGTTCCTGTCAGGTAGTCGGCGATGTCACGTAGGTCGTCTCCTGGCTGTGGGGCGCGGTGCATTGACGGCGAAGCCACGCAATCCCATCTGTCGGTACTGGCAACGGCGGTATGTGTGTCCGGCCTCGCCGCAGTGGTAGCAGAGCGGGCGATTGGTCAGGGGGTGCGCCAGACGTCAGTCTTCCTCGGTGCACTGCGCTGGGCCGCTGGCGACGGTATGACGTCGGTGGGGGTGGTGGCGGCGGTGGCGTCTGTCGACGGAAGTGCGATGGGGCGGCGTTTTGGCGTGGACGGGGAGGAGCGTTGTGGCGCAGTGCAGCGGCGTAGCCATAGCTTCCGGCTCGGGCAGCGGTGCGTGGGGAATTTGAAGCGATTGCCGAACTTCTTCTCGCACAATGTCGGCGATCGAATCCACTTGAGGCTGCGCCGAGGCAACAGCTTGCGCAGCTCTTCCCGCACGATCGCTCGGATCGTTTCACGCAGGTCTCCGGAGTTACTGGCTTGAGCAGCAGCGCAGTCTGCAGTCAGGCGACGATTATACTGTCTGGTGCGCATGTCCAGGGTCTTTTCAATAGTGGTCGCTTCGGCTACAAATTCTTGGACGGTTTCGGTGGGTTTCTTATCAGCCCCGCGAAGAGCTCCTGTTTGACCCCTCGCATGAGGAAACGAACTTTTTTCTCCTCAGGCATGTCTGGGTCAGCGTGACGGAATAGTCGGGTCATTTCTTCTGTGAAAATGGCGACATTTTCATTTGGTAGATGAACCCGGGTCTCTAATAAAGCAGCGGCCCTCTCTTTTCGAGGGCGACTCCGCGAACGTTTGCAGGAATGCGCCGCAGAAAACATCCCACGTTCGGAGCGTGGACTCCCGATTTTCGAGCCAGGTCCTTGCGGTGTCTTCTAAATAGAAAAACACCGACGCCAGCTTTTTCGTCATGGTCCCAGTGGTTGAGGGCGGCCACACGGTTGTATGTCTCTAGCCAGGACTCCGGGTCTTGAACGATGACCCATGGAAAGTGGTGGTTCCCTGGGTTGATGCATGACCATCGTGGGCTGGGACGCTGCGGTTGTCATTGTCGCTGCAGTCGCAGTCATGGCCTTGGTCTTCCGCGGCTTGTCGTGTAGAAGCCCGTACTCCGGTGGTAGCCCTTGCTGTCGGCGGCTTGTTCCGCTGCTTCTGGTTGGCGTCGGTGTCTTCTCCGCGACGTGGGCTGGGGTTCACAGCTTGATGGGGGCGTCCGGGTAGCATGAACGAAGCAGCACCTCCACCAAATGTCACGGGGTCGTGACGTGGCCGAAGACAGGAGACTCTTGTTGGGATTTAACTGTTTATTTGGGCGAACCTGTGCCCGGTAAACAGAAAGTCCAATTACAGCAGCAGTCTCGCACAGTTAGCAGTCTCAGACTGATAGCGGCGAACGGAGCGTCGGCCTTCGATCAACAACTGACAAGCGGTGAGCGCGTCGGCATTTATACTCCCGCCGTCGAATGTTCTAGCGCTATTGCTGGCGGCGGCGTACGTTCCAGAACAATCTGTACCATTCGCACAATGGGCGTGATCTTATCGAAATGATCTACTACAGTCCGGAACCCTCTCGAAAACTGCAGGCGCGGTTTGCGCTGAGAATCTGTGTGGTGTTTCGGGACGATAACAAAAACTTGGGAAATGGGACGTGGCAATATATATATATTATATATATATATATATATTATATATATATATATATATATATATATATATATATATATATCTATATATATATATATATATATATATATATATATATATTATATATATATTATATATTCAAAAACAGAAGTTCCGTGGGTCGGTGCAAATATAATTAAATAAGGAGCACACTTACAAAAAAGGATAGTTTTTTACTCCACGCTTCGGCCGTAGCACGGCCTTCGTCAGGATTAACAGAAATACGAGTATGTGGCTGCTATTGTGGGCAGGCATGAACACGCGAGTACAAAACACGTGCGATCAGCATGTGAGTGTCACAAAACTTTTGAAACAGTCGTGACTAGAATAAAAATGATTAGAAAAAATATAATACAATAGACAAGATTATGGGCATGTAAAGAGGCATTTGTAACATTCACCATTGAGAACGATGATCACGCATGAAAAAAATATGATAACTTTAGAAAGCAGAGAATACGTTAGAGATGCTTTTTGTATATTTCGCAAAAATGCGGACGTCCGGGCATCGTAGAAAGGCACGACACTTTGCCTACGCATTCGTTAATGACGGATAACAAACTATTGAATTTGTGAATCAGAATGATACCCGAATTGCGCGATCATGGTGTGATTTAAAGCCTGATTCTAACAGCGTCACCATAATCTTGTCAAACGAATCACCTGGTAGATGAAAATGCTTGGACAATGGGAGATGTGGCAAACTGTTACGTGTGATTTTGGATTGTTGAAACGGATACGAAAGGATGTCTCGGTTTTACCGATGTATTGCATGTGGCAGATTGAGCATTCAGTAAGTAAATGATGTTGCTGCTATCGCAGTTTAAGTCCCTTTAATCCTAAGTGAAAAGTTAGAGCCGTTGGCTTTTAGCACAGTCGCAGTGGTCATGTGCGGACAAACTTATCATTGCAGTTTTTTACTGGGGGTCGACAACAACAGGAGCAATAATCTAGTCTTGGAAGAAGTAGCATGCGTGGCGCAAAATTATAAGTTCCTTGATCTCCGTTATACACCCGAGGTGATCAGTGAAGATGTCCTTAAGCCGATCGCTCTGTTTCAATAAGTTGTAACGCTTCTGAGTATATGCGACACGTTAGGAATAGATGCAGAATGCGTTAGAACCGATGTTTAGAACGGAAGGTGGCGCTGATCGTTTGTCATATCGATGAGCTCTTCCCGATCGAGACATTGGCCCACTGGAGAGCGTTGTCGATTATTTGTGAAGGATATTGTGTTCAGTTAATGCTTTACGGAACTGGTCACAGTTGCGAGTGAATCCCCTGTTGTCCGAACAAATTCTTTTAAAACGGATAGCTTGGCTATAGGGATACTTGTTTTGCAGTGTTTGACATGTCTGCTTTAAAATGAAGATATCTTTGTCGGTCAATGGACTTCCTGTAAAGGTTCTTCATTAGTTACCATTGCTTATAGCTACACTGACGTCAAGGAAGTTTATGGTGACTGGTGAATAAGAGTGGGAAAAGGAGATGTATGGTTCCTACGTTGTTGAAGTCTGCAATGAAGATTGTAAATGCCGCTCCACCATTGTGCAAATTAAGAAAATGTCGTCAATGAAGCGTTTGTAATAAAGTGGTTCAAGGTCACGAAGGGGCGAGAAAAGTTATTTTTTAGAATGCCCATGAAGATGTTCGCATTACTGAGACCTATTTTTGTGCCATCGAGGGTGCGGCTGGTTTGAACATAATGTTCACCGTTAATTTCAAAGTTGTTAAGCTCGAGTATCAGTGCTAAAATAGTGCCCGAGGTGGAACCGCCGATGGGTTTGTCATTTACCAAGTCATGTATGCTTGGAGTACAGAATTAATCCCGTTCGCACGGGGTATATTGTGTACAGTGACACCACATCTAGTGGGACCAGAAGAGCCTCACTCGGAACAGGCATATTTACAATGTCACGCAGAAAGTGACTAGTGTCCTTGATATATGAAGAAAAGTTAGGAGGAATGGAACTAATTAAGCTGTTGCATATCGAGACAGGCTTTCCGTGATGGTTCCTATTCCTGAAGTTATTGGCCGGCCTGGATTGTTTGTTCATGAATCTTCGGAAGCGGATAAAATATTCCAGCTACCGGACTCAAGAGAACTAAGAAATTTTTCGTACAAGCTCCTTTAAAGTTTATTTTACTTTGGTATTGAATTCCTCGGTTGGGTCGTAGCTCAAATGTCTGTAAAATGTGTGGTCATTCAATTGTCTGTGGGCTTCACGAAGGTAATCAGCCTTATTATTATTACAATTGTTCCACCTTTATCAGCGGTTTGATGACGATGTCGTCTCGGCAAACCATGGTTTGGATCGCTTGTTTTTCTTTGTCGCTTAGGTTGAGGTGAAACGGCGATTGCTTTTTGTATGCTTCAAGTACATCTCGCTGCACTGCTCGGATGTAAATATCGAGACATTTATCCCTTTGGGAAGGGGGAGTCCAGTGCTTAGTAGGAAAAAACGCTGTTTTCATAGACAGAGGCCGATTATGAAAGTATTCGCGTAAACGCATGCTTCTTTCAAAATTGTGTAAGTCACTGATTAGTTGAAATTTATTGTATCCTCCAGTGGCAGGACAAAAGTTTAAACCACGGGAAAGAACGCTCCATTTCAGCCAATAACGTGGCACTAGAAATATTCACTATATTTCCAGCTTCTGCAGAGGACGAATGCACTGAAGACGTTGCGTCATCAGAAGTGCTGACGCTTGTGCAAATGTTATCGCGCATCAATTTGTCGCTGAGCTCGCGAATGTTTATATATATATATATATATATATATATATATATATATATATATATATATATATATGTATGTGTGTATGTGTGTGTGTGTGTGTGTGTGTGTGTGTGTGTGTGTGTGTGTGTGTGTGTGGTGGTGTGTTGGTGTGTGTGTGTGTGTGTGTGGTGTGTGTGTGTGTGGTGTGTGTGTGTGTGGTGTGTGTGGTGTGTGTGTGTGTGTGTGTGTGTGTGTGGTGTGTGTGTGTGTGTGTGTGGTGTGTGTGTGGTGTGTGTGGTGTGTGTGTGTGTGTGTGTGTGTGTGGTGTGTGTGTGGTGGTGGTGTGTGGGTGTGTGTGTGTGTGTGTGTGTGTGTGTGTGTGGTGTGTGTGTGTGTGTGTGTGTGTGTGTGTGTGTGTGTGTGTGTGTGTGTGTGTGTGGTGTGTGGTGTGTGTGTGTGTGTGTGTGGTGTGTGTGTGTGTGTGTGTGTGCGCGTGCATGTGTGTGTGTTGTGAGCGCGGACTGAGCGGTTCATCACCTTCACCTGAGCATACAAATAGTGCTCGGTTGCTGGCTCGCACGTCTGCGCTGAAGATACAACGGTCACTCGTCGTACTGACGTCGTCTAAGTGGTTGAGGTGTGGCTAGCGGCTCGAACGGTGGGTGGAGCGTCTCTCAGAACTTCATCTCGCACTCTCGTGCCAGCTGGCCACCTCGCCGCAGTGTTAGCAGCGGTTTTTGGAGCGTGTGGACCGGAAGTTGCGTGCTATGTGCCCACGTTCATTGCAGCGGTAGCAGACGTCCGCCACTGCGTCGTTTCCTCCGGCCTCTGGGCAGTCCGCCTGATGACAGGTGTCGCAGTTGTTGCACTGGCAGTCATCCCGCTCACTCTTTGAGCAGTCCCGCGAGATGGGCCCAGCTTGCCGCACAGGTAGCACTAGAGAGACAGGCCAGCACCATCCTTCTCTCGTCCGGCTTGCAGTCCCTGGAGATGTGTCCCTGCATGTGGCAGATGTAGCAGGTATTTCCTGCTCCTTGAACTCGCGTGCAATGTGGCCCATCTCCCGTTCCACTTAAGACGGGAGTGAATCGCACGGCAAACTGACCGAAGATTCGTCATCGTGTGGACTAGCATCCATTGGTACCCCTACCAACGTCAGGAGACATCGTCACGTACGCCGTGCAAGCACTGAATTGAAAAACCGCCCTTGTAAATGCTCTGTGGCTCACACCAACAGGCGTTCACGTCACGCATTAGAAACGACGAGTTTAAAAGACGCGTTCGTTTGCACACAATGTAACACAAAGGGTTGAGCGGTAATGCGGAAACCAGTTGCGTGACGAGTACAGAGGAATGAGAAATCATCCACAACAATGGGGAGACGTCAGTACTCGCTTTGCGATAGATCGATGGCCTTTATCTCTCTAAAGAGGTGGCCACATGCAGTGCTTATGTTTAGCACAAGAAAAATTAAGATGTGATGTTGGAAACAAAACGCTGTCTCCTTAATTTAAACGAAACTAAAGTGCAGCATCGGTCCACTATAGACTGGTAAATATTCTTTACAATCTTTGCTCGCGTTCAATTTGGCACCAAAAGCCCGTCACTGGGCCAAACCAAAGTTCCAAAATCATTTCTTTTAAATCACGTGCCAGGTAGAGGCGTGAGCATAAGTGTGCAGAACACGGGATCACTTGGCCACTGGGCACGTGATCACAGGTACAAGACAATAAAATTTATTTTGTGTGCTGGCTTCATCAAGTTTTGCAAGGCTAGCTACGCTATCCGTGAATCAACCGGCATGAATAACTACGCGATCCCGGCGCTGGAAACGGCACCATCGCCACTCTACGTTAAAAAAAAAATGGCCCCGTATCTGCATGTTACACCGCAAATGTCGTCGAAAGACAATAGTCTTGCGTCTGGAGAGAGTGAATGAAACATTTATTTGATTTTCTGCGCAAGAAAATTGGTGCGTGGTATTCTGGAGGCGCAGCGAGTGTCTGGAGCGTGCAGAAGAGGCGAACGAGCGATCAAGTCACGTCACACGTGAGGCATGAGCGCTATCTGGCAGTTACCTGGAAAACGGGGCACGTGTCGTGCGTGCCCGTCTCTGAGGTGATAAGTTGTAGAACGCAAGGCGACGGGTAGGTGCCACCACCATGTCGTCTTTGCAAAGCGTTGAAAACACTTGCCGTTTCGCGCAAGCGTTGCATGACAGCGCAGCATTATAAAGGCTACGATCCCTAAAATCACTTATGTATGCCTTTCTAGTAAAAATACACATACATAATACTGACGTGTTGTTATGGTACCTCGGATATGCGCAATGATTGCTTTTCAATTGACAATCGCACAAGTATGAACGCTAAAGCTTGATTTGAATTGGTGGGCGCTGCGGATGGAGTCGGCCGTTTGGAGATCATTTGATCACTTTAGTGCAATTTATGGTACCGTTAAGGTTAGACAGACAGACAGACAGACAGACAGACAGACAGACAGACAGACAGACAGACAGACAGACAGACAGACAGACAGACAGACAGACAGACAACAGACAGACAGACAGACAGACGACACAGACAGACCAGACAGACAGACAGACAGACAGACAGACAGACAGACAGACAGACAGGACAGACAGACAGACAGAGACAGACGAAATGTTTACGTCGGAAGGCCCAAGAAAGACTATCGTCTTTAAAAATGGAACAAATTTGATGGACTAAAGACAGCGACACCCAGTTGCCGTTGTTGGCTATGAGTGTGTCGGAGAGAGCGACATGAGAGGCCAACTGATGCGACGGGATGCGCACTCGCACCGCAGTAGGCGTCTCGTCACTAGATGGCGCGTTGATGCCTTTAGCACGTGATCGCGTAGTCTGCACACTTATGCTCACGCCTGTACGTTAATACGTGGCTCTAAATTAAAGACTGACGTTCTAGTAGATGGGGCACAATTCTCGCTCTAGCACGAGGAGCCAGATGAATGGAGAAGGAACAAGACAGGACATAGGGCCAAATAACAAACCTAAGTGCTCATTACACGTGATAATGCATATATGCAATATAGCGCAAATGAAAAAAAAAAAGAAAGGGAAAAATCAAAATCTAATCGACCTGGAAGTAAAGCTGGTGATGGCATGACAAGACGAGCATTTTATTTGAGAAGATTGAAGTCCACGTTTTTTCTGGTGAGCTCGTTAGGACCATTTCACGAGACAAACTATGATTGTTGCGGTTAGCGTTTCAGGCGCTAGTATGGCAGCAATTTTGACCCAAAAGTAAGCAAGTTTGTGTCAACATTGGTTAAAAAATCACCTTTGTTTTACTCACTTATTCTTTCAAGAAACTTGTCCAAATGGGTTAGGGGTCAACTTCTTTTGTTAGAAAAAATTCGGGCCAATGACAACACTGAACCCTCTGTCATCTGTTGTATTGAGTTGTAACTATTCCTATCAAAAGGCTGATCTCGTTCATTCTGAGAAAATGTCATGGCAAGCAGCAGGAAATTAGTAGACTACACTGAATGTTTTTTTGGTTAGCGTTTTGAGTCAAGCAGTTCGAGTTGGAGCAACTTTGTGTGTTTGAGAAGTTATGAATATATATCTACTGGCCAGTCCCGAAGAACTTTTTTCGGGGAAAGGGGGGCAGAGGTAACTTGCTGAAAGCCTTCACTATTTTTGGAAAGTGGGCGCCCATACGGTGTTAGCCTTTCTTCTAGTGCCTGTGCTTGTGTGCGCACCTAGAAGTCTTTAAAAAAATTTATGACGTACGCGTTAGTATCTCACGCTTATCTTGTACTGAAAAGTTCATCGTGTTCGCCATTTGTCGCGTTTGGTTTCGCTGAAAATTTCTCGCATTTTAAAAGGCTCATGGATCACAAGAAGCTTGAAGTGGTCAAGTCTCACCGTAGCAGTTGCCAAACTTGCAGTTCTAGACCTCTACCACTAGCTACCCATTATTTCTTCGAAGGAAAAAGTTGAAACTTTGCCGAAATTACGGGATTGTAGGGAGATTAAGTCGACCATGGTGGGGTCTGTGGAATTTAACTCTCGAAACTCCCCCCCCCCCCCCCCGAACGTGCACCTCTGCCCACGCGCTATCGTGACAGTCATAGAAGCCGAAGTAAGGCTGGGAAATACCGTATGCGGAACTGTTTGTTTACGTGAATTTGTGTCCGGAAAATGAAAGCTCGAAACAAAACAGCGATACGCGCTGCGTACTGTTAGGGCGAGAGGAGTCGTCGGTCATCTGCCAAGCGGTAAAGCGTGTCGGTTTTTATACATGTGCCATCGAAGATCCCTGCGCTCTCGCTGACGGCCTCGTATGCTATCGAATGAACTTGACCGTTCGCGTCGTGCGCGCAAGCTCGACAGAATTATCTCAAACAGCCACGAAGTTTCTCAAACATTACGACGTAATCTGCTCCGAGCGTTGCTAACAGCCGGTGCTCGTGAAATTCGAATAGACCAAAAAAAACACGCATCGCAATATAACAATCTGCACCCTCCAGGGAGTCTTTTTGTCACGTAAGGGTGACGGTTGAGTACTTTCCTCGAAAACGCGCTGCTCGCAATGGTTCTGTTATGCTAACGTGTCAAGCGGATCCTTATACGAGAGCAGAGGTTCACGTTGTTAAATGAAAGTGAACGCAATGATTAGTAAATGAGTCTTCTTTCACGATAGTGAGATCACCCTTCTTGACGTGGAAACAAAGCTCTTCGCACGCGACAGAACACATAAAATAAAAAAAAGGACGGGTGGTGATCGCATTCAAGTTTGAACTCACTGTGACGTCACATATGTGCCGTTTAATAGGACCAACATTGTCTCAGTCGGATTGGTGAAAACAAAATAAGTTGAACAAGAAGGAAGCCGGAGACATAAACCACCAAGTTTTAAAATATTTAGAAAACAATGTGACCAGGACACGAAAATAACCCGTTAAAATCTTCCATGTCACGCTGACGTGCGTGTGGCCAGACTTCGGCGCTACAGTTAAAGATGAAACTTTAAGCTTCGTTTTCTCCTCTATTGTTGAACCTATGACAGTCAAGTTGACTTGTGTTTCCGAACACAACTGTGACAGAAAACAAACCAAAACAAAATATAGGGTAGCCACTTTCGTGGTGTCTTAACTCTATGTGTAATTACTCTCAGATAAGTTCAAAAGAATTTACGTGTATAAAAATCCCACTTTCCATCCATGAGCCCCCAACGCATGCACAACTTTCGGATTACGCGTCTGATACTCGAAATTTTGAGCTATTACCGAGATCGATCCTGCATCTGCTTTTTTTGTAGGGTATTTATGTGTGCTTATTACCTGGGAATGTTATGTAGGCGCCAATCGTAGCCATGGCGGTGATTTTGGGGAACACACTTTTTTTTTTACCAGAGGGCGTCATGGGCGGCAGGTGATCTTTGTACGGGGAGGCGGCTCACTGATGAACACTTTATCAGTACCTAAGGAATCAAGTATGCCGCGACGCAACCTTCTCTATAAAAGCACTAAAGACATAATTCGAATGTTGCGAGTTTCGATCCGACCGACGAGAAGCTTGATTTCTCGTCCACGTCAATTCCTTTCAACTTAGGTTTAAATAATTACACTACAGTTAATAAATGACATGATATTCCCAATGCGTTCTTTGGCTGAGATGTAGGTCGATTTCCTTACAGAAAAACTAGCCACTCGGAAAGTTCTCATTCTATCGTACCTTCATGGCGGAGGCTTCGTCCCGTCAGGCTTCATGCCGGGAGTAGTACGCGAGGGTTTATTGGTCAGCCGCCACCTTGTGAAAAGATTATGCGCCCCGTCATGCACTCTATTGCGAAAATTATTACGTTATGTCTTTTTGATCACAAAGTGCAGCATTTGACGGGTTCCGTGGCATGCAGTGAAAGAAGAAAACGCTTACCTTCAATGCCAAATCGTTTTGCAGGTCTTCTTGTTCCCGCGCCTACTGCCAGATGACGACAGATGTGCTGGCAAGGAATGGATGGCTTTCGGTCTTCTTGCAAAGCCAAGCACTCGCAATTTTCTTTCGACGCCTCAGCCACAGCAAACAACTCTCGGCTTCGGCGGTATTAAGCAGTGCTCTTTAGCCCTGGCATCCCTTCCGGCAACCCGCAACGGTGCCGCTCTGCTGCATACTGGACATTCCTGTTCACGTGACCTCGGCGCATGCGCAGCCGGAGTGGGCGTCACACGATCGACTTCCTTCGTATTCCGCAGCGACATTGATGCGTGGTTCCCTCTGCAACTGCGCAACCGCAGTGGTTATGGGCACCCTTCGTAAAAGTGGCGATAACTAATCTTCAATCAACCACTGCAGCCAGGGGAGTGAAACTTCCTATACCCTCCATGGAACGCAATATTCGCTCGCAGCGCCGGACGAACGCCTGGTGTTTGGGGGCGGTACGAAAACATGGCGGCGCATTGCAGACATGCACTGGGGGACGCCATCTTGATGAGGACTGAGGATCCGAGTGGCGAGGGGGGGGGGGGGGGATTTAGCGCCAAATTCAAATGGGATGCACCAGCAAGCCAAATTGAGCAAGTGGAAGGTATTCAGACGGCGAGCACGTGACCATCTTCCTGTTGCGCAACCCGCCACATGATGAAAACGGCCATCATTGCGTTCTGATTGATGGTCTGCCCATCCACCTATTTGTGCACTACTTATTCTAAGTAAGACGTTGTTTTTGTTTACGTGTACACATAATTAGACAAGAATATAGAGCAGAGTTTGTTTGAATGTTTATTGGCTAAACGTACGGTTTGCGCAGTACAAATACAACTTGAATGTTTTACGTTTTTGGTCGCATACAAAAGTGGACCGCACATGCCAGCATATAATAACCTAGTATCAATCCAGTGCACATTGCCGCACATACGATATACAAAGACAAACGAAAAACAGTAATAACTATGCACAAGTTCACAGCACGTATCCCGATATAAAATCATCCCATGAGTAAGACAAGATAATACGGCACACCGCACACTTAGGATGCAAGAGGAAATGGTACAAAAACCATAACGTACCGGAGTTAGACATTGCTACATTTTCTATTCAGCATGAGGTTTCTTTATAAAAGCTTAAGCAAAAATTTACAAAACTGAAGCCACTATAGAGTGTTCTCATAAAATAACACGAAGGGTTTATGCATTCTTCAGCGTAACATACCTATATTGCTAATGAAAAAAACAAAAACGAAATACAAGCAGATAAATAGTACACACACATGTCCGCTTCAGAGGCAGAAAATGGTGACCTCAGCTATAGAAGTAGCGGTGACTCAAAAATATGGAAGTAGCGCCTACTTTTGCGCATATGTGTGTCTTTTGTCGTCCGTGTTTTCTGAGCGCTCAGTTTTTCAAGACCTCAAATATGCAAACAGAACCCTAAAAGTTACAAAAACTTCCGCATTTTTCGTGCTGCAGCAGATTTTCCGGTGCGTTGTTTAGCCAAGGATGTTCACGAAGCGAATATGCCACAACAGGCGAATCCTTGCAAAGAGGTGCACAAAGGCTTTCTTGCATTCTTCAGAGCAGAATTTTTGCCTTCCCATACAACTGTGCAAAATGCCTGCCAAAACTCCACTCACATTAGGCAGGTGCGCCACAACACCGATATATTCCAAAAGCAAGCTTCCATGGCCTTAATATCCTGAAAGCAATCGTCAGAAGGCAGTGTTACATTGGCCAAATAAATCTGAGGAGATGTTGCTTTGCCTTAAAATTAGTAAAATACTGGTTGTGATGCACAAAGCTGGCGGTCGGCATTCTTCAAAAGGGTGTTGCACACACAGTGTGGAGGCCTATGCAACAAAATTGCCGTACGAGATAGCCCCCAACATAGTAGAGAACGTTATTCCTCTACTATATCATGGCTAACGGGCTGTCTCCTCATCAGGAAGCATATCGACTGTTGGTTGCTGCATCACAAGTAGTAGGAAGAATGATGTGGCTCTGACATTTGTGCCAACACAGTGCTGCGATCCTGTTCACAGTTTCCTTCCGAAAAAAGGGCAACCAGTTTGCCAACAGAAATGTGTTTCAGACCTGATGTGAACTGAAGCAAATTTGGGTTGTCATTGCAGCCATGCTTTAACCTAAGAAGCCCGAAAAGTTCTCCAGGGGGTCCTGCTGTAGCCAGGAAGTCAAGAAACACGAATATCAAAATCTTGGAAGAGGTCGTCCTGAGGAGAAGGATAGCCCTTTAAGGTTACACTTCCATGCCCTCAACTGTGTGGTTGCCGAAGCCCGTCAAATTTCCACCTTTAGACCAACGACAGGCACCTCCCGCACAAAAGGCTAGGTGTTCGGACCCTTCCGAACACCTAGCCTAGAAGAGCTATTCAGACAGTCGAATAACTAATCTATCTCTCGAGAAATCAGCTGTTGGTTTGGCGGATGCCGGCAACACGCCAAGAGCAATGAATACATCAATGGCCACTGAGACCGATTCGCTCATCACCTGGCTGGCATATTTAACTTTCATGTTATTGAAAGGCTTCCGGTAAATGTGGTTGTCGGTTAGTTCTTCGCCAATTGAGGTTGAGAGGATGCGAGCTTTCGTATAGTTGAGTCATGAAAGACCAATCCACAATTTCTTGCCCGATATGGAGCTTGTGAGGTGCGCGGAGATTATTCCTTTTGCATTTAAGTAAGTGTGGTGTGTTGCATATAGAAATAAATCTTGTGGCCTTCAAGCACAAAAACGGCTCTTCAGGCGTCACACCTAGCTTACTTGCCAAAGTGATGTTGCTTCCCCCTGGTCGCAGATGAGCGCCTTCACTGACAACCGGGCTCACTGCAGCTGCTTGATTAATGTTATGATCAGATGATGAAGAGTATCTGCGGGCGTTTTGTCCTTGATACTGTGTAAGCAACCGGCTTAATCCACGGTTTTTGAAATGCTGCCACAAGTGTCAGGAGCGCTGAATTAGCCACGGCTGGTGTTCTTTGCCTACGTCATCGGAGAATCCCCATCACAATGTCATGCTTTGCACCATACTGCAGATGTTCCCTTCAAGGACATTTCGTCAAATATTAATGTGCCGTACGAGATATCCCCAACATAGTAGAGAACGTTATCCTCTACTATATCATAGCTAACGGGCTGTTCCTCATCAGGAAGCATATCGACTGTTGGTCGCACGATCTGTTAAACGCACGATCTGTTAAATGCCTATTTCGGGTAGCTTCTTCGACGGCTTCAATAGCGGTTGGAATAACTCCGGAGTCATTGAATATTTGATAACCGCTGCTTTAGCGACCTCACAGTTGGCCTGTCAAGCAGTCTTGACAGATGTCTGTATGCTTTCGGACCATGAACGTATAAGTTTAAGCGAACTGGTGGTGCTCGGGTGACCACCTTCGTCCTCTACGTTTCACGCCATTAATTTTAACTTGAGTCTCAAGCAATCTAAAGAATGTCTTGCGGACGTAGGGCCTGATAGCAATTCAACGCCTCGGACTGGGAAAGCTTTTTTAACCTTTCTCTGCCAATTTTTGACAGGCCTTCCGAAGCCTCGAATTTATCTCTCCAGGTCTTCATTTTTTTGGCTGTCGGGGCGAGCACCTAGAAGGCTTGTGTTGTCGACCCGCTGGATTGGAACCTGAAAGATTAGAAAAAATCTCAGTATACGTGTTTTTGTGAAAGCTGACCATGATCTTTAAACCTAGAAAAGTTCTAGCGGCTTTTAGAATTGAGGTGATTACTTCCATGAGTAATCAGTTGGTTCATATTTAGTTCTCGATCCTTCACTTATTCAAACTGGGGCATTGGGAACCAGGCCTCTGATAAGCACACTGCTGGCATGAGCCTACTAATGGCATGTATAAGCATCGTGGGCAAACATGAAGCGTCAACTAATTTTTCCTAATCATTAGCACACTCCCTGTTAACAAACATTAATGGTTATGCGTTTAAAATGGTATGTTTAGGAAAAAACAATGAATTTCATAGTCTTCTTAAAAAACACTAATCCCTCTTATAATAATAATAATAATATCTGGGGTTTAACGTTCCAAAACCACGATATGATTATGAGGGACGCCCGTAGGGAGGGCTCCAGAAATTTCGACCACCTGGGTTCTTTAACGTGCACCTAAATCTAAGCACACGGGCCTCAAACATTCGCCTCCATCGAAAATGCAGCCGCTGCGGCCGGGATTCGATCCCGCGACCTGCGGCCAGCAGTCGAGCGCCATAACTACTAGACCACCGCGGCGGGGCACAATCCCTCTTAGGAGGCAAACAAACAAGCAAGAAAGGGATCGGACAAGCACTCGTCTCGTCCTGCCTTTCGGTATACATCGCTCTGGTTCTCGTCCCCTAGCAATAAACTAGCTCGCCCAGCTGACACCCTAGTGCACTTTAGGATCTGTTAAATGGTACGTGACATTAAAACGATAGCTGCGGGGCATTAATTTATCTGGCATAGTTTTAAAGAGCTTAGAGAGCAATACAATTTGCGTACATGAGGGCTCAGTCTTTTGAACTTCTTCATCGGCGCTGTGAGCGGGCATTGCAGTGGTATTCGCGGGCCGAGGAGAGCCTGTGAAGAGAAATTGGCGGAGCACAGATTTCAGCGTGACATACATACAGCTGGTATTAGGCATCACATTAAATATTTGCAATTACAATCACTCAGGGCGTTTTCTCACTATTAATTGGTCTTCTCGCGTATTATGTCTCAATACGAGTAATAAAGAAAGTGTAAACACAGAAAAGAGAACGCTACGTGTCACTCTCTAAATATATGGGTGTCCCAACTATCCTAAACCAATATTTCAAAATCTTAATGCGATGTGCCTAGAACAGGTTAACATCGTGGTGCCCGTGATGACCTAGCGCGTAACCGAATTCTTGCAAATTACACATATTTGGCCCATTGAAAATAAAAGTAATTTTGTAATAATAAAGCTAATAAAATAAAGTACCTTTTGGATTCTTAATTTTAAAAGCGACTTTGAACTAGGGTGTCGTAGAATATATATATATATTTCTAAAAGGCCAGTTCTGTTGCTCCCACTGTCAAAGCTATCGCGCAATTGTTTTAACAGCGACACCAAGTTGCCGCTACTCACTCGCCATGTGCGAAATAGCTGATAACGCGCCACTTGAAGTACTCTCTCATGTTATGAGGTCATTTTCGCCTTTTCCTGTAAAACGCTACGCCACGGGTAAAATAGCAGAGACAACTGCATCAGAATCGAGGAGGTTACATGTAGAGCGTCTGAGTGAGACGCTTCGCTCTAAATATAACGATTGTGAAGCCGGCAACTTTTTTACCTTAGCTAGTTATATCTACCAGCAAAATCATGCCGGCGAATCCCTGGATGCTGGTGTACACCATGCGTTGGTATTGTTGTGTAATCTGCGCGAGAATCTTAAAAATACTGAGTCATGATAACTCGGACAGGTACACATATTGAGTATTAAGACATTTCTGTAAATAGTTGTAGAGGCATGAAAGTTTATGCTGTTGTATCATCACTTTACAGTATTCCCACCTGGACTTTCGACGTGTGTCTGCCCATCGCCAAAGATGGAAACTGTTGGCACAGCACATCTTAGCAGAATGTCTGTCCAGGGTCTGCGTAGTCTCTGCTGGTGAAATGGGCAGAGCACAGGCGGTAGCTGCTGTAGATCTGACGAGGTGGTAAATGAGCCAGGTCCTGCCATCTCGCATACTGAAGCCAAGCGCGAGATCTGGAAAATCAGTGTGTGCGTGTGTAGTATTTGGGTTAGAATGGATTATTTCTGTTTTCAGGCGTAGATGGATAGGTTTGAGTGAAAACTGGCACCTTTATTCGAAGTAAGCGTTATTTGATATATTTCTCATCTCCTTTCCTCAATTGAATTTTTGTAACCAAGACGATTTGTGATAGCAAGCCTGAAAGCAAACTTTACAATAAAATCTGTCTTTATTATTAAAAGACGCGGATACATGCTTCTACTTGCGCAATAGTAATGTTTGGTGGCAACGACCCAGCTTTCCTCCTAATTCAAAATATATTTTTGCAGACAATAGCAATCATCCCACACCAAAATCTCTAAACAACTATTCGTACATATATACCCTCGCGCACTGCGTATTCCTCGGGTATTTCTCGCGCCCTGCTGCAAATCTTTCATAAAAACCTTAATAAACCGGTAATAAATTAGTAGAACACGTAAGTTTAAAGTGTCCAATTATTTATGGCTTTTAGCTGCAATTGAATTTTTGTAAATATATCGTAATTGTACTTAAGGCTGAAACTGAAAACATAAAATTAAAGTACACATTAGAAATTATTACTTTATAAATTTATTGCTAAAATCCTCTGCAATATGGCCGTGAACTTACGTGAGGCCAAAATGAAACACACAATTGAAACGCAATAATGTAATAACATCCGTCTAAACTCGCAAGTGTAATAATTTATGTACTCAGTACTTATTAACATAGTAATAACAACACATGCTATGATTGGATATGGACCCTCCTTATAGCCAAAGATTATTGGAATCACCTTCTTCCAGCTATGGACATAAATAGGCTGATATATTCAAGAATAATAATAACGCATGCAACGAGAACAGACTGAACGCAGGCAATCAAAAGGTAATAAAAAGAGCGCGGATTAAGCTTACACTGTTCTGTAGTTACTGTATATGCTGCTACAAATACATTTGTGACATGCCTTTGCATTGCCTTGAGCAAAGTGCAACATCGAAATGCAATGCACGACCGAAACGCATTAAATTGAAAACGCAAGTATAAACAATCTTGCGTAGCAAATGTATTCGCTGGAATAATTTCCAGATGCTCTGCCGTGCATGTCATGTATAATTGAAGCCGAAAAGCAGGACAATCAGAATGAATGAATAAATCATGTACGTGTAGCTCAATTAAATTACACAGCTACTGCAGCAAACCGCATCCTGATATGCCGTGCAAGCGTAGAAAAACAAAACGAGCAGCATGCAGATCGTACCTTCGTCCGCCGGGATCCGAAAGAATTTTTATGCCGGTGTGTCGTGAAGAATTCCGACACCACTCAGCGCAGCACGATTTGTGATGACGGCGAGAATCCATGGATGCGTCTGTTTGGCTGAATCTTGCATGGGTTTCGCTAAAACAAACTTTACAGCGGTAAAAGCAGCCTTTGGGACACCGCAGGCTGTAGCATACATGGGCGCGCGAAAAGAAACGCCCCTTTTTCGCCGTGAGAGATAGGACGACTGTGCAGTTCCCGTTTTCCACTTCGGGTGGCGCTCTTATTTTCGTAATCTCGAACTGCAACCTTTAGGTTCACTTGTGTAGTAAAAACTCCGGAGTTATGAGTAACCTAGTAATAACTATAAAATAGAACAAGAACGTTCATTTAGGTAGTACAGCCCCCAAACGTTAGGATCGCTGCGGTCACGGGACAGAAAACCGCGAAGTTTCACCCCCCTGCTGCAGCCGTGGACTAACGCTTAGGGCGTCCGACTTGGCTGCGGGAGGTGCACGTTCGAAACCCACCGCCGGATACTTACCGGTAAAATTGGGTACAAGCGTACGCCCGGCCAGGCACCCGGCTTTTTCAGGGTGTTGCGCTTGGGGAAGCCTCGCAAACTCCGCTAAGCCCCTCGGGGCGAAAACCCAGTTTCGAACGCAAACCTAGCCTGCAAAGGGGGTTCTTGACGTGGTCTCCACGTGGACGAACTTCGGGTCGGTTAAAACCAAGAGTTCACGAGTTCGCATTCGTGCGACATGTCAGACACAGAGAAGAGTTGTTTCTCACACTCGCGAAAGCTACAAAGCGTTCCTACCATCAACCATCCTCTCACTGCATCACTACCTTTTCAGCACTGACGTATGTCACACAGCCTCGCATGGGCTCGGTGGCACATGCATCGACAGGCATGAACACTCACCTTCAATGCTATTCGTTTAGCAAGTAAACTAACATTATTCGTTAGTTGCTAGACGCACTCATTTGCTCGTTTTTTTTAACAAGCCTGTGGTGTTGTATTGCGATTGCTAGAGATCGTACACCCGCTGACAAATCAAGTCGGGGCGTGCGAGCGACGTCCGCAATCTGATAAAACTAAGGTCACTTGTTTCATCTAGAGACCTTAGCTAAAACTGCATCGCCGTGCCATCTGGCTTGGGCTTAAGCATGCGCATCCTTTTAATTTCGCAGCCATATGTTTTCACTTTCTTGCAGCGTACGAGTGATTACATGTAGCGGTTCATGCTAGGCATCGCTTTCTTCATTCCGTGACGCGCTCAGTTCAACGGGGTCACGGTGGCGGAAAAGTGTACGCGGCTCGCTTCACAGACAACGCCGAGCAGCCGAACTTTTTTCGTTTAACGCGCTGGTGTTAAAAGCTCCTTTCGCAGAAATTCCGGTTTCGATGTTCACGTAAGCCTCGTTGGTAGTGGGCGAAAAATCAGCGCGTTCTGCGTGGCAAAAATGTCTTCAATGTTACGCGCACAGGCTTTTTTTTTCCTCAGGGCACGTTGAGGCTAGTTATGGAGAAGGCGATGCCAAGTCATCTCGATCAGGTTCTCGTTTCCTACTCTTGGGCGCGGATCTCAAGCGTCCTTCTCGTTTTATCGTGGTTCGCAGAGCTCACACTTGGAGTACAGAGAAGCAGGGAACGTCTACTCACTCTTCAACACGTTTTGTTCTTTTCAGCTGTTCAGCTCATCACTGCTGTTTTACATGCTCTCTCTATAAAGGATATCACAAGCTCCGAAAAAGCGTGATTCTAATAGTTCCGAAGACTTGCATAGTTTGGCAGTTTGGTATCCTGTCGGAAAACTTGCCGATCAGTGTCTGAGCGTGACCGCGCACGTGATGCAACGGTTTCATTGTATTTAATGGCAACTGAATACGGCATCAAGTGCTTAAGCTGGCATATTTACTGCTCACGAAGAGATGTTTCTCAATAAAAGTTGCATGACCCACCTATCTCCATTGATTGATTGATTGATTGATTGATCAATCGATTGATCGATCGATTGATCGATTGATTGATCGATCGATTGATCGATTGATTGATCGATTGATTGATTGATTGATTGATCGATTGATATGTGGGGTTTAACGCCCCGAAACCACCATGTGATTATGAGAGACGCCATAGTGGAGGGTTCCGGAGATTGCGACCACCTGGGGGTTCTTTAACATGCACCCAAATCTGAGCACACGGGCCCACAACATTTCCGCCTCCATCGGAAATGCAGCCGCCGCAGCCTGGATTCGATCCCGCGACCTGCGGGCCAGCAGTCGAGTACCTTAGCCACTAGACCACCGCGGCGGGGGCACCTATCTCCACTGAAACACCGATTAAAAATCTGTAGTTATCTAAAGCCAGCCAGAGGTGCGCCGTGCGACCATAGATTATCTGCACAGTTGATGGCGTAAGCACCTTGCCGTGGCCTCCCTGTGGCATGGACGCAGCCCGGTAGAGAATGTGTGGGCTCGAATAAAGTGGGGTCTGTCTAGGTACAACTTGTCCAGGCCAACGTCGGACGCGCTGTGAAATGCGATTCAAGAAGAGTTGGAGGCTCATCGGTCGTAGGGTGATTATGTCGCCTTGGTATACAAATCTATTTCAAGAATGATGTCAGAAACGATTTCCGTGAACGGCCGCTTCACGCACTATTGAATTTTGTTACAAAGAAGGTGAAGGGAGCAGAGGGGATAAGCTTCGCCGCTGCTATTTTGCGCTCGCCCTCAGTGTCTTTCCTTTTTTTTTGTTCTTTGAAGCCCAACACATGACCTCGCCTATTGCAACAATCTCTTTTTTTTTCTAGTTCATTCTCTTCTTTCGTTGCATGTGCAAGGTGATCTGCCTGCATGTTGTTATATTATGTTAATAAACTGAAGCATTCTTGAGGCTCAACGCCTATACGCTTTCGATGCCCTCGTTCGTGTTTCACTACCACATGGCACGCTTCAACTAAAACGAACGCGCAGAGAAGAGAAATAATGACATGTGTGGCACCGGTTTGCCACTAAGACAAGATATGCTATCTTTTTAATTAGGGCACAGCATGTCATATACACTGCACCGCCACCGCGCTCCCGTTGAACTGAGCACGTCACGGAATGAACAAAGTGACGCCTAGCTCGAAACGCTACATATAAGCACTGTTACACTGCAATAAAGTAAAAAGATATGGCTGCGAAGTTGAAAGGACGCGCATGTTGCCTCTCCACGTCAGATGGCGCGGCGATGCAGTTTTATCGAATGGCGGTCATCTCTCGCACATCTCGACTTATTTTGTCAACAGGTGTACCCACGCTATTGTAGAGTTGTTGGTATTATCAAAAGATTTCAAACAAAACCGTGGTCCCAACACACCCGAAAACGAAACCTTGATATTGTGGAGGTGCTCAACGAAATATGCCCCGGGAAGGCGTCGCTGTATACGGAACAAAGTTGAGCCAATTCGCCAAAAGTAAACCGAGAGCGACAAATGTTTGGATGGTGTCAGGAAGCGCTTTACAAAAATACTGCTCGTTCATCGCTGCTGTCTAGAAAGAACTCCACGATGTTCGCACACTTGCCAAACAAAGAGCAGATAAAATCGCATTCATAGAACTTTACACGATTTGGAAGACCGAGCGCGAAGATCAAACTCGGTGTTCTTTCACATTAAACATGCTGATACTTAAGCGTGGGCTTATTGCGAAGCTTTGATAGTAAAGAATTGTAACACAATAGTAATCATAATATTCAAGGTATTACGTCCTGAAACCACGATATATTATCTTGTGGCGGTGACGTCGGCGAAGGCAACACTCGGCGTGTGAAAGAAGAAACTCTATTTGGCTTAATGGCCGTAAATGAAAAGGTAGATTACAACGGAACACACTGGCACTGATAGCAGCGAGTCCCGCCACGGTGATCTAGTGGCTAAGGTACTCGGCTGCAGGCCCGCAGGACGCGCGATCAAATCCCGGCTGCGGCGGCTGCATTCCCTATGGAGGCAGAAATGCTGTAGGCCCGTGTGCTCAGAATTGGGTGCACGTTAAAGAACCCTAGGTGGTCGAAATTTCCACAGCCCTCCACTAGGGCACCTCTCATAATCATATGGCGGTTTTGGAACGTTAAACCCCACGTATCAATCTGATAGCAGCGACCAGAGCGTCAGCCGCCAATCGACGGGTCATCGTTGCGACGCGCCGTTTCTTATACATCACATGTCGAACTTTCCAGCCTTATCACCGGTGCTCTCGTAAGTTCTGGAATACTGTTGAGTGTTCGCGTCCCGTGCGGAATCTTCACAAATTGATCTGCTGGAAGCGTGAAGCTTCTCGAACACTGAGACGCAATCTGCGCCAAGTGTACTCACAACATTTGTGGCTTTCAACGGAGCACAACAAAATGATAACACGCGTGGCATTGTCTCTTTCTGATAAAGCGTCGTCCCGATACTTAAAACATCGATTGATTGATATGTGGGGTTTAACGTCCCAAAAACATCATAGGGTTGTGAGAGACGCCGTTGTGGAGGGCTCCGGAACTTTCGACCGCCTGTGGTTCTTTAGCGTGCACCCAAATCTAAGCACATGGGTCTACAGCATTTCCGCCTCCATCGAATTGCAGCCGCCGCAGCCGGGACTCGATCCCACGATCTGCGGGTCAGCAGCCGAGTACCTTAGCCACTAGATCACCGTGGCGGGGCATACTTAAAACAGAAAGAACACCATAAAGAATGCATGCAACAAATGACAACAATAAAAAAGTACGCCAAATAGTGAATTATTGGGCTGGTTGGTTTGACATCTGGCATAGAAGAGCTAAGCTTGAAAGGAACTGAAGACTATTTAGAAGAAAGACACTCAACTTGGAATTGAGTTTATTATGAAATTGACTCGTGACGAAAACAAATGCGCAGGCGCAGTCACACCAGATAGTCACTCAATAAAAAGAAATATCTGCTTAAAAACAGGTTAATAATCTACGGTAACAATAAAGGGGTACGTTAAAGAAATTTATATACTTAACTGCGTTGAAGAAAGTTATTTCTTTCACTCACTGTCAGATGTACCAACGGTGCACTGTTGAGCGCTTCTGCAGCATTCCTAGTCTGTTCTGCCTCTGAGATCTTTCTCTCATGCCTGCCCTTTGCTCTACCTGTTACGTCAGCTCCCTCGAAAATTGGATTGCAGCCCCATGCACTGTGATGCGAAGGGAAGGGCGCCCCATCATTTGGAGCATTCTCTGTAGCTGCGTGCTCTCTAAGCCTATCATTAGGGCATCGGTCCATTTGAACAATGTGAGATTTACAACGTAGTGGTATCTTATTCTACAACTTCCATAGCACAGGGGACAGATATCTTCTTAAGCTTCTTCACGGCAGCCTTTAATTTTTACCGTTTGTGCACTCTTGCCGGTGAAACCTCATGACTGATACTGGGTGAGTGGAAAGTGGGCAAGATTGTCCCAGTCCTAAAAAAAGGTGTGCCGTCTTCACACCGTATAGGTGCCGCCCCATCTCACTCACCAGTGTTTGTTCGCAACTAATGACACACAGTACAGTCACACACAGCTCATTTTTGATAGTCTGCTTTTTTTTCACCCTGAATCAACATGGATTTTACAAAGGTTCTTTCTGGAGACAAACAACTCGCGTTGTTCATGAATTACAATATTTGTCACCTCGATCCAAACATTCCAGATGACGCTCTGTTTTTATATTTCGAAAAGGCGCTAACAAGGGGCCACATTGGCGACTATTTTTGAGGCTTCCTCGGTTAAAACTTCACTATTTTCTTTTGTACTGCATTCGTAGTTTGTTTTTTTACTAATCGAGAGAAGTTTGTTCATGCTAACAAGCATTCTTAAGGCAGAAGGCCTGTTCAGTGTGGAGTACCTCAAGAAATCGTCTTAGACTCACTAATTTTTCTAATATATATTGGGGATCTCTCCGCCAAGATTTCACCTAACATACGTTGGTTTACATATGACTGCGTAGTTTATCGCCCTATTCATAGCGGTCGTGACTTCCGATCTCTTCAAAAGGGCCTGGATAAGATCACTGCTTGGTGTAGTGAATGTGTTATCTCGATAAGCATTATCTAAACACTCCTAGTTTTTTTTACCCCTCACCTCGAAGTTTCTCCAACACAGTACGTCCTACGCAACACTGCGATTTCTCCTGTGAACTCATGCAAGTACCTAGGGGTTACTATATAAAACGATTATTTCTACTCATCTCACATCACGCGCATCATCAACCATCAACCAAGACTAACCGAACATTTGGATACTTTCGAACACGCTTGCACCTAGCTACCCCATGAGTCAAATTGTTAGCTTATCTAACATGCATCACGCCGAAGTTGGAGTAGGCATGCTCTTCTTGGAACCAGCTTCAATCGAAGCTGATTAAAGCACTTCAAGCACTTAAAGAAACCATACAAATCGTTACATCTATTCAGAGTATTCAGTCCACGGTATACACTGTCGCAAAAAACGAAAATCCGAAGCACATCTATATAACTTGAAACTATGACGCCTTAGATCTACGCTGTGTCTTTTTCACAAATTTTACTATTGGTGTTCTAGCACTTCATTAATCTTTTCTGCTCATCGTCCACCTTGCCACACCAGAACAGTGAACCCACCAAAACAGTGCACGGACCACTGCGCACCTACGCTCCTCCTTTTTCGTGAAAACAGCCAGGAACTAAAACGCACCACCCAGAGACGCTGAAATCTAATCCGACCCGCAAGGAGCTGAGTAATTGTCACCTGATACCAGCCCATCCATCGTGTAAAACGCCAAGGCAGAATATTTCGTGTATGAATAAATAAAAATTTTAAAAAGTTTCTCGTATCTCTGACACAAGTTACTCATAGAATATGCGAGAATTTTCTGACGCAAGACATTCTAGAGCCACCTACTAGTCGCAGAATGCTGCCCATTGAATGGTCGGCTGCTGCTGGTTTTTATAGTCGATGACATTGCACAGTGCAACAAACTCCGAACAAGTCAAGGTGCTCACGTGTGCAATGTTGCAAAAAGAATCGATGTCTCCGATGAGATGATGATGGGGAACTTTTTTTTTTGCTAACGTTTCGTAGAAATACCATAAGCACTTATTTTCTCGCTCACCTAAAAAATTGTCTTTTTCAGGATTTCCAATTCTTTCTTTAATCCCACTGCCGTGTGCATGATGGCGGATTTCCCGTAGTGGGTTCAGCCACTCAGCTGGGACCCAAGCAACCAACCAACAATGGGGGTAGATCTAGGTGGTAGATCCATACGTGCATACATGAATCCTGTTAGCGTACGAGGTGTGGAAATGGTCCAGTAGTGCTTACTTCATGTGTGAGGTAGAAAGTCTTTTCTTCCTTCTTATTCGTGGAACGAAAAGGCGTACTTGGGGTTAATGTAAACACTACAAGGTTAATTAGGAACGCATCGAGGTCGTGAAACCCGTTGGTAGCAAGCTAAAGAACATGGATAGCAGTTTAAGAGTCTCGTGTGGGTTTTGGGACGTTAAACTCCACAAATAAATCAGTCTAAGAGTCTCGTAATGTCCTTTTGCTTTCGAACTTTCATTGTTCTTTATCAATTAGGCTCACCTGACACCTCGATCACAGTTATTTTTATAGCACTCGTATTTTTGACCATCCTATCCAGGTGAGAGTCACTTATGAATGCTTGTGTCCACAAAATTTTCGCACATGGCCTCTCAGTGGGCATGCGCTACAGTATATGATGCAATCATTATCAACAAGGAAGTTCCCATACCGACCACTGAACAGCTACGCCGCTTATATACGTCCGCAGCAATCGCTTTTCTCCCACAGAGCTGCACGGGCGACGTCCTGTCCAAGCGAACAACATGGTACAACAACAGAAACGAATCAGGGGTGAAATTCATCGGTAACAGATTTCCAATGGGCAGGTTGCATGGGTCCGATATGTATCGGAACAGCAACGTGGGATGGTTCCTTCGCAAGCCCAACTGGAAGAACATACAGCTGCACCAGTTCGAGAAGAACCTGTACCAGGAACACCCGCACACGGCAGGCCGTTCGATGGCCGAAGTGGAAGACTACAGAAATGCCAACAGTGTATCGGTGAAAGAGAACGACGTGCCGAAACCCATACTCGCCTTGGAAGAGTCCAACTTTCTGGACTACCTCATCAAGGCAATAGAGGCACAACACGACTACACGTCACCAACGTGCATCGAGGCCCACTGCTGGCCCATCGCACTCTTTTGCAGGAACTTTCTTGGCATAGCGGAGACGGGATCACACAAGGCGCTCGCCTACGTCCTTCCGGCCGTCATACACGTCAGCCGCCAGCCTCCCCGGCAACGGCACGAAGGCCCCATCGCCTTAGTCGTAGCTCCGACGCGCGAACTGGCCAAGCAGATTCACATCGTGGCCTCAGAGCTCGGCGAGCACGCCGGGTTGGGCAGCGTGTGCGCCGTGAGTGGCGACTGCAGAAGAGGCCAGTACGCAGAGCTTCAGAAGGGCTGCCATATCCTCGTGGCACGCCTGGACGCCTCATTGAGTTCCTCGATGAGAGCAAGGTGAATCTGCACCACTGCACTTACCTCGTCCTCGTCGATTTGGACCGCATGCTATGGGATAGAAGCACCACGTCCTCAAAATTGCCGAGCTTTGTCGGCCAAACCACCAAACGATAATTTGGATCAGTTCCTGGAAAAAGCACCTAAAGCCACTCGTGGAGAATTCGCTCGACGACTATATGTGGAAGTAAAGTTTAGTGCGACGCCACTGCCTGTTCAGAACAGCGTGGAAATAACAGTCGACGTGTGCCAAGAAGAAGAGAAAGAGGCGAAATTCGCCGAACTATTGGAGGACGTCCTCAAGAAGAAGACAGACAGAGCCGTGGTGTTCACTGAGAGGAGGTGGAAGGTCGAGGAGATTGCCCTCCAGCTGCGACAACGTGGCTGGCCCGCCATAAGCCTTCACGGCAAGAGGGACAAAGAGGAGCGTGAATGGGTCTTGTCATTGTTTAGCAGCGTTGCAGAGACGGTGCTTGTGACGAC
Source organism: Rhipicephalus microplus (assembly GCF_013339725.1). Classification (NCBI taxonomy): domain Eukaryota; kingdom Metazoa; phylum Arthropoda; class Arachnida; order Ixodida; family Ixodidae; genus Rhipicephalus; species Rhipicephalus microplus. Next base: position 69,547,280 of record NC_051175.1, read on the forward strand.
TGACGTGGTTGTGCAGGACGCGGAGTTGGGAAAAGTGCGGATGGTGGTGAACTATGACTGTCCGGGCTGCTCGAAAGTCTACGCGCACAGGTCAAGGCACGCGCAGCTCGATAACAAACCGGGCGTGGTGTACACGTTCGTTGTTCCCACCCAACATAGGCAGGCCGATACTCTGGTGGAAATTTCGGACGACGCAAAACAACCCATCAGTCCTGAATTCTACGGAATTGTGAAAAATGTTTCTCTCAAGCAGTAACGGGACCCATATTGGTGGTCTTTGGGGTGCTCTCGGGGTAAAGTTGTCCCCAGAAGCAGCTCGACATACGATCGCTCGCTCTAAAAATTTTATGTACTTTTTAAATACAGCCTGCTTATTCGTACACCGCATATTACAATGTCTATGGCAGATGAACATATGCCATAAATTTGTCCCACTGTTTTTTGTTCTGTAGTTTATTATTCAAACTTATTCGAAATGTTAATACGATATCAGACTAGATAAGCATTTTTTGGAGCTGTCAAAATTTGCGAAACATCAAAATTCTTTTCAGGGCTAAGTTAAATATGATGAAATCCCCGAATAAGCTTAAATATTTATTGCAACTGTCCTCGTGCAAGGAAGTGCAGTTTCACCTGTTTTAAAAAGTTTATCGTGCTTTTTCGCTAGCTGCAGTTGCTTGTTTACTTTAAGATACAACGTACCCATAATACTACACGTTTGTCGATCACATGCCATCACGTACACAAAGCGCAATAATTTTTGGTCCATTCTAGTTTTTATTCATTGTAATGGCCGATAACCTAGAGGGCATGTTTCTTCTTTCTCTTTTTTTTTTCGATTAGCCTTCAAGGGTACTTTAGCCCTCGACACACGCCTGAATATTTTTCTTCGCTGTTGGTCCTTGGAATCATCACAGCTATGGATCGTGAGCTCAATTTTTTTTTTTTTTGAGTGGGCAAGAGTACATTGCCGTTATGTCCAAAGCGCTCCTAAACCACTCCAAGCTAAAAGGCAAGAGAGCACGTTATTTCTCGCCTTCACTACCCTTCCTTCAGACTGTATCTTCATTACGCCACTCATTTGCCCTTAAAGCATTTGTTCTTGTTCTTGTTGACCTTCTCTTGTGGCTCATGCCCACAGTGGGTGTATTTGTAGAGCGTCCGTGTTCTTCTTCGTCTTCTCCTCATATCATAGATTGCAGGAGAAAGCCCAGTAACAGGTGAAACTTCCACTATTTTTTTGTGGATTAGTTGTAGAAGCTATTGTTAACTAATATATTGAGGTACCAAATATTGATCATGAAATATTTTTTAGACATTTTTTAGACTGACTGATTCATTCCTCAATGGTGAAGAAAACAACACATGTGACTGCAGAACAAAGCAGAGCCGCCTGAAGAAAGAATAACAGATTCTCTTACTTCTGGACCCAGATTTCGAAGAGGTGGTACTATTTCCTCAATGAGGTGAATCAGCGACAGTATAGAAAGAAATTACTAATGATTTTCTCCTAATTGCAGAACAGGCACAGAGAGGAAAGTGCCAAACTTGCTCTATGCAAATAAAAATTGAGGAAGGCAACGCAGCAACGAAATTTGGTCACGGCCACCTCCATTATTCTCGACCTAGATAGTTTGCTGCGCCAGGGAAATAAGAGGGGCTTGTATTCGGGAGAAGCTCTCCATACAGGGTCTGATAACCTTTTGTGAATATTAGTGAGGAAAATCTTGAAATCTTGCCGATTTGGTGTGTGCCGTTAGCGAAAAATCCCGAATGATCGGCACCCCTAAGACAGAACAAAATTAGTTAATCACAATCGATAACTATGCGAGAACAAAGCAGCGTGCGTGTGCAACTGCATGACAGAGCAGGACAGCAGACAATCTATGACTGCGTATGCGGACAAGTCTAGAGCTCATTTCTACACAACAAAACAGACTGCTGGCGTTACGAATTGTGTCCGAAAGACGGGAGACGTCAGAAGGGAATCACGCACTTTTCCTTTCAATTTTCAGAAGTTGTTTACAGACATCGTACGGGACCAACATCGAAACGTTAGAAGCGTTGCAGTCTGTCAGTTTGTACCAATATTTGATTACGTCGGCATCACAATAATCTCCCAGGCCTAGCAAGGAAAGGATAGTTCGTCATGTTTGTAAGCACGGGACACCACTCGTTAAATTCAAGGGCGCAAGATACAGTCAGACAACCCATAGATAGGCGGCGGAGTCGGTCATACTGGTGCATTCTTGATATCTCGTGCTCGATAGTACATGATGCTCCATTTTAACTGGTTCTGCGTTTCCGCGCTTATCAAACGCCGAGGAAGAAATCAACGGTTGCCAGTTTGTCTTGGTAGAGCGGCAGCAGCAGCGGCATGCACGCATAGCTCGAATATACAGGACCCGCTAAAGCCTCGACGACCTTCTTTCATTATGGCTGACAAAACGAGGTAATATATTGGTCTTTTTTTATTTTAAAGGTTACGGTTTATCAGCATGGGGACTAGCGAACGTGGAGAGACGTCGTTAGTAGTACAGTGTCGAAGAGTGGCGGGTGTCAAGCGGCCGGACTAGCGCGAGCTCGGGTCCTTTACCACAATCGACAACAAGGCTTGCATCCTCGTGCGTTTCATTGTCGCTTTCTCTTCACTACACATTGATCGAAATTGCCAAAAGAGACGACCTTATGCCCTGTGCGTCATCCATACCGGTCAGTTTCACCTAAAATGAAACGTTATTCATGAACGGCATTTTGGTGCATTTGGCACTAAATATATTTTCCGAGTTGACGCATCTGTCCCGAGAACCCCTAGGACGGTATAAAAATGTTTGCTTGTCTCGCACACATGTCGTAGTTAACGTGCCCATTCTTAGACCCCTTCGACGTTCCCCAAAATATTTGCCGACAAATCGAGAAACTACTTTTCCACAAACACAAATGTGTTGCGTGGATATAACTGTGACTGCGCAGTCCCCAATGAAGCTTCAGAGCAAACGAATTTTGCTGCTAGGCGAGAGTGTTTGTTGGCCGGCCCCAACGGGCCGCATTCCTATGCGGGGCGAATCGAAATTCCCGCCTAACGAAATTCTAGTCACAGAGCTCAAGATCGTGTACTTGTTTTGTAATTTCGTGTAACGGCTTGTATCAAGATTTCACTGACTCTGATCAGTAAAAGGCGACAAATTTGATTTTAAATTCTGACTGCCAACCCAAGAGCGCAAAACGAGCTCAACGGGCGTCGAAGCCTGCATGATGCATTCGCAGACCAATCGACACTTATGATTTACTTACAGGCGCCAATTGTTTTTTTTTTCTACTAAATAAAGTTTTCCGGTATTTTAACTATTAGGAATGCGTTCGACTCCATATTTCAAACGGCAAGAATTCAAATCACTGTCCGCCATGTGGTGATCAAGTTCAGTTTTGAAAGTTTTCTACTCTGAAAAAAGTGTAATTTGAACCAGAAAAAAAAAATGTCAAAGGGGTTTTTTTTTTCTTTGCGCTGAAAATTTGATTTAGGGTTGATTCTATCACTAGGAACTTTTCTTAGCCATTGCCGCCTGATGTTTTGTACGCCTATATTTCTCTAGCTAGGCGTATTATCTACGCCATGAGAGCTTCAGAGAGACAAGTATCAGTACATGTGTTAAGATTGCAAAGATTGATAAACAGCCCAAAAGCTGTACACTTGAGGAAAACACACACAAGACAAATGATGAGTCAACCACTAAGGTTTATCCAGCAATCTATATTTTTATACCGTCACAACACACCATCGATAAGAAAACACTATCGGTATGAACAACATGGAACCCTCCATATCTCTACGCACAAACAAACCCACGCGGCAAGTCGGGGACGCATACGATCGTAACCACATTACTGTTTTATCAAAGGCAGAAACGAGTACGATAAACAAAGCAGTTTTTTTTAAGCAGGCCGTAATATAGGTATTCACCGCAAGTTTTTACAGATAGTTTGAGACTACATTTACAGTTTAACAGCCTTTAAAGTTAATTGCTTTTCGGGCTCAGGTCATTGAGCAATAGACACTTTGCAAAATTGTAAAGCTACCTGTCCTGCGATGCGGTTAGCCCACTTAATGGCGGGTTGAAGCGTAGGTTGATTACGCTACGACGCGGAAAATGTATACTCAGCTCTCTTAACATAAACACGGATTAGATAAACACACGTGCAATTAAGACCTCATCTCCGCCTGAATCATGACAGGGACCACCATTAGTTGGTTGAGTTTGCAGTGCTAAGAATCATGCTCTCGAGTAATGAAATGGGCCTATTACACACTAAAACAACAAACAATAACTAATTCAATACGATTATGGAGGTTTTCTCAGTTACCGTTACACGAATACAGATTCTCACAGGGAAGCTTTTCATTGAACCAAATTAAACGAAATTGGTTGGCAGTCCTGTTAACAGCTCCGTTTTACTAAAGGACCATAACTTTTCAACTGGAACTTTCTTTATGGTACCTTTTCTATGCCTTCATCAGTTCACGCCTCCGTACGGGAGACAAGGGCTTTCGAGGATCTAGCGAGTCACAAAAAGTTCTCCACCGTTGTTCATGAAGTTTGTGTATTCGACGCTAGATTTTCTTCTGAATGCGTCTGGATTCTCTGAGGTCAGAGATGGATTTCGTGCGTCTGTATCGTCTTTCGGCACGTCGGCGGACCGCTCGAAGTTGTTCCAACTCCTGGTCGAGTGCCGTGCGTCTCGATTCTTTCGAACATATCTTCGTGGAAGTCTCCATTGCACATTCATTCTTCTATTCATTCTATTCATGCTTCTCTTTCTTACTCCTCTTCTTTTCTATCTTTCCGTTTTATTATTCTCCTTTTCCCTCACCCCAAGTGTAGGTTAGCCAACCGAGCCAAGCTTGCTTAACCTCCCTGCCTTTCCTCTCTATTTATATCTCTCTCTCTCTCTCTCATCAGTTCACGCAAATATTCTACGACATTATGCTTAGAACGAAGTAGGAACAGCGAAATTCACCAGATTTTTTTTCTCAGTTGATTGTATTGACCACTTGTCGATCTCCGAAAGCTTTCTGGACTTAACGTTGTTCAGCACCACCTGCGAGATCGGAGGCATTCAAGGCTTTTTTTTTTTTTCACTTCGCGTGATTTTGCCAGTGCCTCCAGGATCAGCTGAACTTTCACTAAACGATGATGTCATGAAAAGACGTCGTCGTCTGACGTCACGTTATGCGATGTCACGGTGCCGTGCAGTGACATCCTTTCGTTCTGACGGTTTTTACATCGTTCGTGTAGACGCCAAAACTGACGCTTCGCGCGTTCGACTAGCAAGCTGAGAAATACGCCCTGATGTGCTTCTGCCGAGAGAGGCCAAGGTTTTGAGACCTCTTGTTATTTTCTCTTTCACTCTCAGGAGGACCGACAGAACTGCGGATCTCCGAGAACAACCTCAACACGCCTGCCACGTGTGCGCCGCGCATTTCTCGAGCGCGTGGGACTTGCAAGTCCACTACGCCACTCACAGCCACGAGGAATCTCACCACTGCAGAGAAGGCGGGACGCCCTTCGGGGAAAGGAGCCAACGAGACTACCAGGAACTGCTGCACCAACTCGAAGCACCCAGCGTCTGTCGTGGCTGTCACCTCACTTTTCCGAGAAGGTCGCTTCTCCTACAGCACCGCTGCACGGCGGTGGTGTTCCCGCGGCCGGTCTACGTGTGTCCCGTGTGCGGCCTGCGTTGCGAGCACCGTGACACCTTGAACACGCACATCGGTTGCGAGCATTACCAGTGCTTGATGTGCTCGCACGCGTTTGAACACAGTTTTGGACTGGTGGCGCATCTCGTCCGACACGCGCTGGAATTGACGTGACGCACTGGAGATCTCCGCTAGATAAAACAAAAATTCGTGGCTTAACATAGCTTCTACGCTCATAAAGATGCGCATGTTCGTATTGTCACGTGGTCATGACGATGACGAAGGCAGAGACGGCATGCCCGAACGGAAACTCTTTGCTAGGCTGAACTTGTGTCTGGAAAAAATGGAAACTGGCAAGCAATGCCAAGCAAGCAAGAAAATGGCAAGCAGTGCGCGCCGTACAATGATATCGCTGAACAGAGCGTAGGCTGCCGAAAAACTGACCAGCGGTCTGGCGCATCAGCATTTTTTTACATGTGTTATGGAAAAGTCCAGCGTTATCACTAGTGGACACCTAAGTTTTATAACTAACTCTAGAGTTCTGGTCGTGCATGTAGTCGCATCGGAAGGTTTCAAGATTACCCAGATAGTTCCCAGTTGACCGGGCGCTCTTTTTCGCAAGGTAGCACTTACATTGTGATGGGCCGGTAACATGAAGATAGAAAGAGAGAAGCACGTGCCACAGTATGCACTGCCGAATTTCATTATAATGGTGAGACTGTTCAAGCTTGCTCACCGTGATTTGCCTGTCATAAACAAAAAATTATCGTGAGCCCGAACACACTCTACGTCCTCTTAATTTTCTTATACCCTTCCGCTTCGTTCTCAGAACACGTGCGCGGATTTCTCTGGCGTGGCCTGCAGCAACCCTGACGGGTGAGAGAAAGAGCACGCGGAGAGTGAAGGCGAGCGAGAAAGAACAGAGGGGGGCAGGAAAGAGGACACGTACCGAAAAAAAGCAATTGTTGGCGGAAAAACAAAATCCTTCACGAGGTGAGATTCGAGTTCGGTGTGCCTTTGTCCACAAAGCGAACGTCCTAAACTGTTAGTCATATAGCCATGCTAGCACAGTGTAGTATAGCCTTGTATAGTGGTGTATAGCATTGTATAGTCGGAACCCTGGTAATAGTACAACAAGGAGGTGAGAAAAAGAAGTGAGCGTGAGGTGCAGACATGCTATGGTGAGAAGAAGAGAAAGGAGGAGGGAAGAAGGCATGCCACATAAAGAAGGAGAAAAAGAAATAGAAAGAAATCCAGGAAGAGCAAAAATTGTAAAGGGAGGAGGAATAAACAAGTATAATAAATAGAGCGAAAAAATGACATGCACAAATGTGTCTGTTCATGCGTCCGTCCCTGCGTTCGTCCCTGCATCCGCCCTTGCGTCCGTTCATGCGTCCATCCATGCATCTGTCTGTGTGTCCGTTCGTCCATCTATTCAACACTCCAAGTACCACCATCTCGCATCTTTTCATCATATATTCCCCATATGGAAGCACCGCCATCCAGCGGACATTCCACGGACTAAACGAGAGGTGGGGCACGCACACTTTCTTACGGCTTGCGCTTTGGGTCTACTTCCACCTTTAACCACCTCGAGTTCATGGTATATACTAGTTCACTGTATTCATGGCAGTGCGGCCCAACGCTCGCTAAACCTTTCTCAAACCAAGGAGGTTACGCCCAGTGAGTATGACGTAGCAAACTTTTTCAGTCAGATAGTGCTCAATGTACATGCCAATGGCTGCTAATGAGGAATGAGAGACAGGGGAATTCGGCTTTTACTTTCTTACGGCTTGCGCTTCGTATCTACTTCCCACCTTTAACTACCTCGAGTTCATGTTGTATACTAGTTCATTGTATCCATGGCACTGTGGCTCAACGCTCGCTAAACCTTTTTAAAACTAAGGAGGTTACACCCAGTGAGTATAACGTAGCAACCCTTTCTTGTCAGATAGTGCTCAATGTACATGCCAATGGCTGCTAATGTGGATCGCATCGTGCGCGTTAACTAAAAGCCGAATGCTCCAGTCTCTCATTCACCATTAGCAGCCGTTCGCGTGTACATTGAGCACTATTTTTTATTGTTCAACAACGCACAAAAAAAATCTCTCACTGGTGCCTACTTGAAGGTCAAAATGTCATACTTGCTACATACTACAACGGCTACGAGGAACGATCAAGTGTCGCTATAAGGAACTTCGCCCCTAAAAAAACATAAACAACAAAAAACACACATAACCAAAAAAGTCTAAACAGACTGCAAGAAACCATGTGCTGACCCGGCCCCCACGTGCCGAACTTGAAAACTGCCATCCGTTTTCGGATAACTTTATTGATGGAAAAGCGTTATCTGAAAAAGAATTGGCGTTTTTAAATTCAGCACGCGAGGGTCCGGGGTGAGTACGTGGTTTCTTGCAGTCTGTTTTGACTTTTTGTTTTGCGTGTTTTTTTTGTTACTGCTTAAGCAAGTGATCTTATCGTCTTTTTTGTAACATATATATGTGCGTCGTAGTAGTAATTAATTAGTTCAAAATCTGCGCTCGTCCTCGTCTCTTGTGTTGGTTGTCGGAAGTTTTCACGCTGAGAAGCTTAATAATGGATTATTAACTAGACCAATCCCACACTTCGTGGCTATCTGCTGTCTCTGACGTCAGCCTGGTCACTGTTCTGCCGATTCTCCCTTCTCATTGCTAATGCGATGACTGCCTTGAAACGGCAGAACCTGGTGTTGTCTTAAAACAGACAATATTCAATACCGTATACAATACACAATACAATATTAAATGCGGCAAAGAAGAAAGTCAGACCCGGCCACCAAGTCTGCATCTTAAAAAGCCACCCAAACAAAATATCGAAGAACAAGGCCGATGATGGGACCGAGGTGGACTGGAGGTTTCCTGCGGTCGACGAGTCCGCCCAGCTATATGGTGATGTCGAGGATCTGATTACACTCATACCGTATTTTCTCGAGTGTAACGCATCCTTAATCATAATCTAACCCCGCCCCCCCCCACCTACAAACCGCCGTAATGCAATAATTTCGGTAGTTACACTCAACGTGAAAGCCGAAGATGTTAGCAGCAGCTATTTGCTCGCGCTTCAGCGACTCTTGCATTCACGAGAAAGCAGTCACTGGCGTTCCAAACGTGGAGCCGCCTCGGCATCGTTGGCAGCAAAAGTAACTCTTTTGTGGTGGCGCCCTCTCTCCTCCTCACTATAGGTTCAGTTTTCCACATCCTCGCTATGCTGTATTATGCCCAGCAATGCTATGCTCTATCCTCCCCTCTTCTTTTCTCTTCTCCTCGCCCTCACATCCCGTTTACACCCTCTTACTATAAATTGTTATGTTGTGCATTACAATACCCCTCCTTTTTTCCACCCTTCTCAACCTCACAACTCTCCTACTCCCCCTCCACTCCCCTTTTCCCACTTCCTTAGGAAGCTGCACCACAGGACTTTCTATGCTGTTCTCCACCCTTCTTTTTTTTCCTCCTCACCACCACTTCCATTTTATCCTTGCTATTTCATACAAAACACGGCTGTATTATGCACTGTTAGGAAAGTTACGCTTTAGCTTCTCCCTTTCCGATTTACCTCCTCCTTAGCCCCCGCACCTTTCTCTCCTCATTGCATAGCTACTGCTATACAAAACTGTGCTGTGCATGGTATTGCTGCAGGTGTGACGCCATGTGTGGATACGCTATGTGTAATCTCTCTCCTCCTCATTTCCCTTCTGGCCATCTTTTCTTCTTTTTCCCGCAACCTCACTATTACAATAAGTGTATTGGTTTAACGTCTCAAGACTATACTGCGATTGCGAGAGAAGCTGTATTGGAGGGTGCTGGATATTTCGTCCATCTGGAGTTCTTTAACGTGCCCCAAAATTTGAGTACACGGGCCTTCACCACAAAATTGCCCCCCCCCCCCCTAACCCTCCCCGAAGGCAATCGTGAGGAAATGCGACTGAATTTCTTGCGCCGAAAGTACATGACGTAGTAATGTAATTGGCGTAAATTAATGAGAAGACGAAGATTTGTACGGTAATCAGTTATTTGATCATTCATCTGCCAGTTAACGGTCGAGAGTGAGGCGAGGGCTTCACTCTATACGTACAAGCGAGTGGACGGGATAGCGACGCGCCGGAAGGAGTGAGAGCAAACCGCGAGAAAAAAAGTGGCGAAGCACTGCACCTAACATGTAGGAAGCAAAACTGAGGAGAGTCTCTATCGTATCCCAATGCATTCCGAGAAGTGTGGCGGAAGTGACGTCAAATTTATAGGGCAAACGAAACAGCAGACGCTTCGCGGCGTGCTCTCAGCGCTGGTTCGCTTCTGCGTGGACTTATAGTCCCGGCGTAAACCTAACGCGTATTGTATAATCTGCATGCAGTAAAACGTTGCGAGCACACCTTCCCCAGACTGTTCGTGCGTGGCAGGCCCGAGCACGGCGTGCTGAAATACGTCGTGGAGTGTTCTTGTGCAACAGCACAGAAAGCACCTGTAAGTGTCGTAATCAAAATAGTTCAGCCCCTGAATCGTCGTATTCGAACTCACCCGGCAGTGACTTACGCGTTCTGCTCACCGTTAGGTTTTTTTTCCTTAGCCAGATTTCCCGATCTACGGGCCGATTAGCAGTCCTTTGCTCCTATATATAGTGTAAGTGTGGCAATGCAAGAATTTGAGAGCTTGCTTCGTAGCGATTCTGTACAACGCAAGCCCAGTACTCGACGCACTTCACGTGGATAAAAAAGCACCAGTGTATTGTATACGCGATCGTGCCCGTAAAGTGTGTAATTCCAGTGCGCACGCAACTAACACGCAGCGAGCGCACGCCGTACAATACATACACACATTAGACCAATAACAAGAAAAGTTTATTGTCCTTCCGTACGAACGACACAACTTCTACAAATGCGACACGATGCCTGCAACACTAAAAACTAAAATTCGCATGTGTTCTCTGTTGACACAATAAATAAAGAACCAACGGGGCAGCTGAGAGCTCCACATGCAGTATTGATCAACAGTATTTGGTACCAGGCCGGATGTACCTGGTGGCACTTTTGACGTCTCCACCAGGTACATTCGGCGGTGCACGCGATTCACACCGAGTATACACTACAGCTGGGCATCGCACGGTTTTCCTAAAACACGTGAAAGAAGCTGCATTCGCGAATTGACTAGCTGTCGGCAGAGAACACCTACCACACCGCCGGCGCCGCTTCCAAGGCCGCTGCGGGAGTTGCTCACCGGAAATCGCGAAGTGTTTATCTGCTTCTCCGCTAGGAGGTAGTTCGGGTGTTTGCGACGCGGCGGCTTCACGAATATGACGTCATGGCCTCTCCTTAGTTTTTCCTTCCTTCATAGCACCTGCCCTCTCCTAAACTGCCTCTACACACGCGGGAGCTCCGCCGAGCTCCCACGATGTGAACGCCCTCACAAGCCAAAGCACGAAACTCCTCTCCACTCGCTCTCTGCTACTCTACTCGCACAACCTGCACCAGTTGCTAGGGGTGAAGATAAGTGCATGTGCCTGCAACTGTTGCTACAGAAGAGGGAGCGAAAGCGGGGAGATAACACCTGCCGGCACACAGACGCCGCCGGACGCCTGACACAGCCCGACTAAAAAATGCATTCGCATTTCAAATGCGGTCACCTCGACTGCGATTCGATCCCGCGAACAGAGCACCAACTGCCAAGCACCATCATCACAAGACTACCACAGTGTGTCGCAACCGTACTATACTATACCATACTACACTAGGCTACGCTATAAATGATACTGACTGCCCCGCCGCGGTGGTCTAGTGGCTAAGGTACTCGGCTGCAGAGCCACAGGTCGCGGGATTGAATCTCGGCTGTGGCGGCTGCATTTCTTATGGAAGCGGAAATGTTGTAGGCCCGTGTGCTGAGATTTGGGCGCACGCTAAAGAACCCCAGGTGGTCGAAATTTCCGGAGCCCTCCACTACGGCGTCTCTCATACTCATATGGTGGTTTTTGGACGTTAAACCCCACATATCAATCAATCATGATATCGCCTGCACGTTGCCATACATAGCTTTGCTAAGTTTTCCCTTCTCCTTTCCTTCTTTTCTTTCTGCTTGCCTTCACATCCCCCGTGCTCGCTCTAATTTTCCTTTCTGCCCCTTTGTTATACTATACTGTACATGGGCAGGAACAAACCGTGTACGACTACGTACATGACACCAAGCAACATTACATACCATAGGACAGTATACGACATCGTGATCCATGAAAGTTCTCCGCACTTAAAGCCAATAGTGAAATGGGTAGGGCGTATTGCCGCGGAATCCCCTTTCTTACAATATCGCAACGCAGTGCCGTGAAGCTAACTTGCGCACCAAAATAAGAAGACACAGCAAATGCTTTAAAGTTTTATATCGAACTATGCAATGCCATCAAACCCTCATTCATCGAGCTCGAAAAAGCGGAGCATTTAGCTTTATCTTATTCCTCAATAAAAAATATTTAAATAGTCTACCGTATCTACCATACGAATTTCAGTGCGCGTTTTACCTTTACCGCACTTATCTACACTAATGCAGCGAAGCCGGTTTGCGGCAATACACGGGAACGTTTTTTGAGGTTTCGTTTTTTTGTGTGTGGTTTTAGCCAGACGTGCTGGTTTTATAATAGGGGGTTAGAGGTGGGGGGGTGGGGGAAGTGGAGGTCAGAGAATACGGTATTGGTCTAATCAGTGACTTCACATATTTAACCGCAGCTGTCAGTACTAGTTCGGCGCCGAAATAACCGACGGCCTCGGCTCCATTTTTTACGTTGTTCTTCAATATCATATGCAACAAGTGTCTTTTTTTTTTTCACAAATTAGCTTCACAGCAGTTTTTTTTTTCACTAATACAAAGAAGCCGCTTTGCAGAAATACACGGGAAAGTCTACGTTTTTATTTTTTCCGTGGTTTTAGCGAGAGGGACAGATTTGATGCCGAGAGAGGGAGACAGACACGGCCAGAAATTACGGTATCGATATAATCAACGACTCAAAATCTTTAAACGCAGGTGTTCCTACTCGTTTAGCGGTGGAGCCCCCGATGACCTCGGCTCAAACGTTGGCGTTGTGTTAGGGGCGGAGCTCCTTATAGCGGCACCCGTTCGTCCCTCGTAGTCGTAGTAGTAGTATGTAACCAGTCTTACATTTTGACCTCCAAGGTGGTGCCGGTGGGAGATTTCTTCTGTGCGTTGTTAAACAATAAAACATTCGCAGCGTGCGCGTTAAATAAAAGCCGAATTCTCCTGTCTCTTATTCTCCCTTAGCAACCATTGCCCTGTACATTGAGCACTATCTGACAAGAAAGGATTGCTACATTATACTCGCTGGGCGTAACCTCCTTGGTTTTGGAAAGGTTTAGCGAGCGTTGGGCCACAGTGCCATGAATACAATGAACTAGTATATACTATCAACTCGAGGTGGTTAAAGGTGGGAAGTAGACACGAAGCGCAAGCCGTAAGAAAGTGTGCGTGTGCCTCCTCTCGTTCAGTCCTTGTAATGTCCGCTGGATGGCGGTGCTTCTATATGGGGAATATATGATGAAAAGATGCAAGATGGTGGTACTTGGAGTATTGAATATGTGGACGAACGGACACACAGACAGATGCATGGACGGACGCACGGATGGCTGCACGGACGGATGGACGCATGGACGGACGCAGGAACGGATGCATGGACGAACGCAGGGACGGACGCACAGATGGACGTGCGGATGCACGAACGGGCGGGCGGATGGACGCATGGGCGGCCACACAGACGCACACATGGACGGACGGAAGCAAGAACGAATGGACGGACGGACGCTTCGCCCCACTCTCCATCATTCACTCCGTGGATATGCTGCCATTTTTCAATATCACATGCCGCAAGGTTCTCAGACAAGGACGCGGCCCACATGTACACGACTTCCTTCGACCAAATTTCTGTACTTGCTTATTAAGTACGTTTATGATCTACACAGGCGTGAAAGTTGTCAAGCATTTTATAATATTTTTACTGTATTTTTTTATTTTTTGCCAGGCACCTCATGTGGCCACTGTGTGTTGGAACATAACTATGAAACGAAAAATCGGCATATCTATGAAGGATATGAAGATGAGTGGGCGAAGCAGTGGGGTCGTTTGGTGTTACCGTAAGTCGCCCATAGCATGGGCCACTCAGGCGTGTAAACGAATGAGAAAGCGGTTTGAAGTTATATACAAGGCTTACTGGTCATAGCGGGCATGTTGTGTTCAGTCGTGAATTTTGTTTCGCCTTCATTATTACTAGTTTGTAGTATCGGATTTAGCCTGAAGTTGGCAAAGACAACGTCCGCGCACGTTCCCCTGTTGGTTGTTTCTTGTCACAACAAAATACATCGTAGAGCATATCGAGACGTAACATACTGCACAGGTCAGTCGCTGTCCAAGATCATCATCGTGTTCATCTTGTTCATTATCACGGCTATAGCGCATGCCAACGCCACCATCGTACAAGCCTCGACATCAAGAAGCTTCATCCCTAAATCTCTACACCTCAAAATAGGCGATCATATTTTCGTCATTCAGGAGATCGGTATCGACAAGTCTGTCGAATCCTCATGACCGATCCCATTCATAAATGACTCATATAAAATGTAAGTCCATATTTTGAATGACCGCAGTTATCTGACATGTTGTTCAAAATCCTGCCCCTCCTGCCCCGCTTAAATATTCACTGTCCGGCACTGCGGGGACCACGTTTCGTGAATGCGGCCCACTAGCCAAGATGAGTGTGGGAGTCCTAAAAAAATTGGGGAGCCCTTAACTTTCGCCTTTAGAAGTTGAACACAATAGAGAGATTTTGATTCTAGTACGTGAAAAGTTTAAATTGTGGACCGCTACAATGTAACCGATAAGTTCCAAAGTGGTGTCGATTTACCATACGCATTAGGCTGCATTCTTCGTAATTGGTAGCATCCTTTAAACCACGAGCCATTATGCGCGGGAAATCTTTCTGGGCTTCCTATGCACACATTACGCGGTGCGCTTCAAAATACTTGCTGATGTAAAATGCTGTATCTGTACTATGAGGTAGCGTAAAGCGCCCCCTAATGGGTACGAACATTAAGGTTAATTTCGCCACGCGGCGCCTTACTTGTGTTAAACGAGCCAGACAAGAAATTGACGTCTTTTGTATAACTCTGAAATACTCGTCCTTTCAAAGCACTAAACAATTTTCTACCTATATTAGGGAATGGTATAGCCTTCCCATAATAGGGATGAACTAAGTCGTGCGATTAGAACAAATAGTGAACGATTTGGACTACTCTATATGTGTGGGCTTGAAGCCGTGTGCATAAAAATAGCGTTTAACAATTGCGGTAGTTCGTTTAGAAAAAGTGGTTAGCGATTTTGAGTGCTTGACACACTACTGGGAGAGCATAAAGCCGCCCCATGGACTTCACTCTTGATGTGACCCTATTGACAAAATTTACCACGTGAACAGTGCTATGGCAACAATGGAAGGTGATTTCAGTACTTTAGAAAAAGTGGTTAACGATTTTGAGTACTCGGTACTCTGTAAGTATATGCTATGAGAGAGCTGAAAGCTCTCTCTTGGGTCTCACACTTGATGAGGTCACACGGATAAAAATTACGCCGGGCTGGGCTGGGGTTAGAAAAGTGTTTAACGACTCACTGTACTATTTACTCTACTATATAAAAGCAGAAAACCGTTCCTATTTACGAAGAGCATGCATCACCTAAACGCTTTTCACAAATTGTCCTGAGCAGACGGACTATAGTGCAATCAGGGGCACCTTAGAACTCGAAATGCTTCGTATACCTCTTACCCGCAAGTCGTAACAATGGCGCAAGTGTGATATCGAACTTTGAAACTGTTAGATTAGAGAATTAAGATCGAGCCCGTTCGCTCTGGAGATTTCGGCTGAAACGCAATCCCGACGACCTTATATATGTCGAACTGTCTCCAATTACCTAAGAAAATAGTTGAACATAACTTCTAAATGTTTCTGGCGTCTAGGAACTGCCAGGTCCTGAACTCTGTATTGACGACTTGTAAGTCAAAATCATGTTCGAGCTCACCATAGCGAAAATCATATGACTGCAGAAGCAGTTTTCAGAAAAATGCCTAAATGTCTATGTCACTCGTGTCATGTTTGAGTAATGTGGTTAAAAAATAACGTCAGCGTTAGCACACGAGCTGCCCACCTACTTCGTCGGCATCTACTTAGCGGCGTCGCTTGAGCGAAACCAATGTGAAGTCTCATAGGGTGCCACTTTTCATGCGCCTAAGACGACTCGCAAGCATGAGCCATCTTCCCATTTTGTTCCGAGTCGATCTACTGCCCCTGCCCACTAAGAAAGCTTTGTGCAGCTCACGAACTTATAACGCGAGAGCGTTAAAGAGCTCATTTTACCGAAATTCTAGCATCGGCGTCGTTGTGAGCGAAAATACATCATGTCCACGGCTGCAAGTTCGAGAAAGATGCAAATAATAAAATAAATTATGAAAATTTCTGGGTCCCCCCGAGGATCGAACACGGGCCGTCTGCCCGGCAAGCAGATGTTTTACCACACAATCACACGCCTGCTTGGAAATGCAGTGAAAACAACTTCCAATGCTTGGAAATGCAGTTGTAGTGGAGCATACGCACTAACGCGTATGCGCCTTCCAAACAGAACGAAAAACCCGTGCTCTGATTGCGCGAGAACTTGTGCCGCCTTTGCCAGACTTGCCGTACGCCCATTTTCTGTCGCGACCTCGGTGCGACTCCTCTGTTTGAATAAACATCATCGCACAGTGAAAATAACTTCCAATGCTTGGAACACAGTGAAAATAACTTCCGATGCTTGGAAATACAGTGACAATAACTTCCAATGCTTTAAAATGTAGTGAAAATAACATCCAATACTTTGAAATGTAGTGAAAATAACTTTCAATGCTTAGAAATACAGTGAAAATAACTTCCAATGCTTGAAAATGCACTTAAATAATGTTCATGCTTTACAAACAGACGCGTCCTGTCTGCAGGCTTCACAATACAACATGAGATATCGCAGTAGTTTTACGTGGTACATGCGTTCATTGCCATCGGGCATTAGGTCTTGTAATTATCGTAACATCATAGTTTAAAGCCGGCCTCACAGAACGAAATGCCCCTACGTTTCCTGCGCGTGTTCCCTTAAGACCACGTAGTTGGCCTCGCAAGTTTGAAAAAATTATAGGCGCATAACAGCTCGCAGTTCAAAGCATGCGACCCATTACATAGCAGGCAGCCATATAACTATTTACTGGCCCAAGTCACTTTCATATTCAGCTTTATCGATTACATAGTGGTAATCCACACTTTAAGCTTCTCGAGTAGCATTGTATTAATACATAGTATTCACTAAATTGCTCATGTGCTAATGACAGGAATCGCTATCGCGTTCTGCTCTTAAAGTAGAAGATTATAAATTCCCCAATTTTGTGAAACACTAGTTTCAGAAACCCGCCAAAAAATTTAAAAAATGCTAAGAATGGAAAGTACTCCGACTCTGACCTCATCACATGCTGTCAGACGCTAAATGTAAAGACTGCACGTACACTAGTTAATTTCTAATTTATTAGACTAACTCGAGCTGTCATATCTGGTAGCGCGAAGTTGTAGGACAGCATCAATAAATCAATCACTTAGTTTATTATCACGTCATAAAAGGATGTTACAGGGAGTAAAAATATACAGACGAGGGTCCCAAAGTACACGACTGCAACGGGACCCTCGGTGATGATTACAAATACTAAAAGCACAAGCAGCTGTCAGAATCGTAGAAACGAAAATATACAAAGCAGAATGAAAACAAAAAGGCGTGTTTAGAATAAATTGCGTGTGCGTGTTTAGAATTATTTCTGAATACGCACTGTACTATGAGAAAGCCACAAGCTGTCCCGCAGGAAAGCGAAGCATTATTTCACACTGTGAGAATCCTGCGTTCAGCTGCCGATTCATGCGCTTTCAACTTAAAAGTATCTTGTTGGTGGCGTTGCCGGTTTACTCTCTGACGCTGTTGTGGCATTTTATTTTGTTCTGGTTAACAGCCTTTCGTTTTGTCCGTGTTGTAACCTTTCTTTTTTGTCATGTGCTTTCATTAATGGTTGGTTAAGTGTCGGCGTTTTACGGTGTTCGGACGAATTATTTTGTTTGTTCTGATTACCAGCTTTTCGTTAACCTTCCTGTTGTTCACAGACGTTCTAGTTTGTTCATATTCACGTGCGCTACATCTGCTGTACACGCCAAGCGGTGGTTTATGTATGGCGGGACATTGCCAGGTCTTAATGAGCTTCGCCCACAAAAGTAACCGACGATGTGAATTTTAATGCGAATTCTGAGCGCATACTCGCATTGGGGCAGCGCCAACTGCGTTTGAAGTTCTTGCTATCTGTAATTGTAGCAACATGAGATTCGTTACATGCTGCCACAAAAAATTACTGCATATCCATGGAGTGAATAATGATGAGTGGGGCGAAGCGTCCATCCGTCTTTCCATCCTTCCGTGTGTCCGTCCATCCGTGCATGCGCCCGATCGCGTTCGAGAATGCAGACGGCATGCGGGTGACACCGACGAGACGCGAGCCAAGGAAGCCGAACGCAAGTATCTTTAACGCACCCACCACTTTGCTTCGTTTATGCCCAACCAACGCTCCACCACGTGCGGCAACTATCCAGGACACTGAGAGAGGCACTCGTTCTCCGCGTACCCAGGCACGTCCCGCGCAGCAGCCAATCGGACAGTACAGTCAGTACAGTAGCGGTACGGCAGCATCTAGAATATCCTCACTCAACTGCAGTGTGTATGTACTTCTAAGAGAAAGCAACGTCTATTGTACTGTTTGGAAGATACTGCCTTCTTTCTCGTCTCTTATTCTCTCGGTTACGCATGTCGCATGAGAAGGTTAGACTAAGAGGAGTTTCGCCCCTAAAAATTGCCAGCACTCAAGCACTTCGCACACCACTCTGTGCATTACAGGCCTCACGAAACAAGTGAAATGGCCGACAGCTCCGTTAGGACAAGCGGAGCGAGCCGCACAGTGCCCCTGACAGCCCTGAATGCGCGAGAGCTCCGACAGAGGTGCCAGTGAGTGTGACGGAGGAAGAAAGCGAGGTTAGAGCCTGCCAGTGGCTCGTGATACGACAGACCTCTCGTTCACTTACTTTCGTCCTCGTTCGCTCTATCGGACACATCGACGCCAGCCGCCAATGACGACGACCCTCAACGCACGCAAGGCGGCCCAAGTGACGCGATCCAAAGTACTTGTCGATGCAAAGCACTATATCTCTACTAAGAGCTAACGGAAAGCTCGTCCTTAATGGGTATGAACTCTAAAATGGTAAATCGATTCACAGAAAACCACATCGCTACCACTATAACCCAGGTAGCACAAAATAGATATAATTCGTCTTATTAGAGGGTGTATCCTCTATACTGACATACATGCCTGACTAAAGAAGTCAACATCAGGAAGGATATAATGAAGACGAAAAACTTTACTATGAGACATACTTTTAAAGACGCTCACAAGCATCTTCTTATTTATAGCTTGCGTTTTTACGAATATATCTTTTAGGCCGTCAGCAATATGGATATTAGAAGTCGACTTCAGTAAGATTATAACTAGAATTTCCAATACCGCTATAATACAGTTTTTTAAAGATCCGTTTTTTTTTTTGCCAAGCACCAGCAGATTCGCGTCATTTGGTCAATCAATGCACGGACATGCATGAACCTCTATAAACTGGAATTTGAAGTCGAGTCTGTGCATGCCATCGCTCACTGCAATAAAAAGTAACGCACGAAAGGATCAATACGTGAGGTGTTGACATTGCTTCAGCAATCTCGAGGGCTACCGAAGCTTTACGTAACTTACTAGCAGCGATAACCATACAACTTAATTCCTCCGGAACTCTTCAGCGTTGATCTTCTATTCATCCGCGCTCCTCCTTCGACTTCTGCAATGTCACTTAGGCTCCTTAATTCGTCATCTGCAGTCGCGCTCGTCAGTCATATTTTGTTTTGCGTTGCTTTGTGATGTGTTTGTGTCGCGATTCTTAGGCAGCTGCGAAAAAGACTTCACCGCATGCATTACACCTTGTACCGATTGAATGCAGGTAAGTTTCCGTGGAGTGACGGTTACGCCGACTGACGGCTAGGCCTAGTGCCGTTAGATTCTTAACGGAGAGATGCACGGCTCTTCTTGCGAGTGGATGTGCTCTCGGAACTTCCTTTCTTCTATACAGGAGAAATATACACAATATTGTGATGTGCGATCACTTTTATTTGGATGTATGGATTCCGTATACACGACAGGCTATACTGTCGTGTCTGAAGGTAGGTAATTTTTGTTGCGTCTTACTGTCTATTCGAGTCGCCAAAAACGATAAAATAAAGAAATGAATGCGTTGCGTTGTATCCCGCATTCCTCGCACGACATGTCTCGCCAGTGCGAATAAATTTTTTAGCTGTTGAAACATAAATGTAGGTCATGGTTTCCATTCATGTTTGAACGCACTTGAAACGAACTATTTTTACTATAGTTCACCTGCATTCGCTAAACTAACCGCATATAATCTTCATTAGCCGCTTTATACAGCCTCTTTAGATAAGTAAATTAGTTTTAGCTGTTTATGCCACGTAAGACATTTGAAAGTACACATCAGTGCCACGTACTTTTCGTGCCCCTGCAACAAATTTGTGCATTATTCAACCTTGCTGACGACGTTCCTCGCACAGGTATGCATAAGACGAGGACCTGAATGTGCTTTTCTATGGCGAAAATTTTAGGGCATGATGATCAAAATCAATTTTTCGGGAAGTTGGGGTTTTTTTTTTTTTCCTTGGTGTTGCGATGACACTTCCCCTTGACCGTCTCGACGCGCTTATTGAATCTTGTAACTTATACTTTTCCTTCTCTGTTAACCTCCTCCTTTCTCTTTAAACCTGGACGTTAAACCCCACACATCAATCAATCAATCAATCAGTCAATCAATCAATCTCTTTAAGCTTGGCACCTCATGCAGAATCGAAACATTTTCTAACACGAGCCTCACGCCTGTGTAGCTTTAATTTGCCCACTCTGTGTCGTCGTGCAGTGTAATCTATAATTTCGCCTCTTGACGCGATCATCTATGAGGTAATTATAGATATAGCGAAATTCTCCTTTATTCTATTTTTCACAGTCTGTAGTTACCCTAGATGTTTATAAACAAGCACTACAGCAACGAAATTGTGACAACTCTATTGATGAGGTTTTTGCTGAGCTTATTTGTTGTTTGTTGTATGAATAAAGAAAAATACCAAACCATTTTAGTCTTTCTTTTTACATTTTTCTAGAGGATCTTCAAGGAAACAAAAGGTCACTATACAATAATAAGTTTTGTTTTCCATGATAATAGTCTCCGTCAGTTGAGAAATTATTTGGGTGTCTGTGTGTGCTGGCAACGTCGTCGAATCGCACTGCGAAGCGCCCTGGTGAGCCGTTGGAATTTGTCGTAAATGCTATGCGCCATTCATTAGGAGGTACTCACGTGACGTCATCTACGCGGGGTGCCGGTGAGGTGGCCATATCTGTGCCCGCTTAACTATGTACCTCAATTCAAGCTGTGAAAGATTTCTTCTGTTGAATGTTAGGATAGGACATCCGCGTTACGGCAATCGTTTGTGTAGTTCGGGCATACATTAAAGAGTTTCTCGCTTAAGTTAGCGCCCGATTTGAACCATTGCCACTGTTCTTTTGCTGTATGTTTATACATTGCTAGGTTTCTACTGCCACTATTCATAATCGTGTTCTCGGGGAACTACTACCTGCATATCTGTATTTTTCTTCAATACTCAGTTCTGTGGTAATGTTCTATCAAATTAGAATAGATTATGGGGTCAGCGCTTGTGCAACACTTTTTTTCATTGATTGTCATTTTACCATTTAGTGTGTGTGAAGAATATTTGAGATGAACGTCCGTAGCCACTGAGCTTATATAAAGGGTGCGCTACATAACTTCAGCCAAGAATGTGAAAATGAAAGGCAGTTGAGAGGTGGTAAAGGACAAGCTTTCTATTTCCCGGGTGGTAAAGGACAAGCTGTGTATTTCTCGTCCAAGCATTGATGAAGACTGGTGATGACCCACCGGGTGGTAAAGGACAAGCTGTGTATTTCTCGTCCAAGCAATGATGAAGACTCGTGATGACCCACCAGGGTGTTCAACAGAACCCTCAAACGTTGAATGATCACCGTCGCGAATATTGTTACGGGGAGAATAACCTTAATTTACAAAACACAGAACAAAGTCGGTGGTGGACAAGATGGTGCCCAGCTGGCTCGCAGAGTCTGTCCACATCGTCTTCCTCCCTGTCCTCTTCGCCGTTCTCTTCCGCCCGTTACATGGCTTCCCCGGCGGCTGGAGCACCGACCCGGAGCTAATCAGGAGGCACTGGAGTGATATGACTCGAGTCGCGTAACGTGTACTGTGTCAGTGTGAGGGTGAATGACGGCGGGGTCCACAGGGTTGATTTCGAAGGTGACGTCAGTTACATGGCGTAAGATGCGGTAGGGACCTGAATAGCGTGGGAGTAACTTCTCCGAAAGTCCAACGCAGCGCGAGGAGGACCACAGCAGAACGAGATTGCCGGGTGTGAAGTGGACGTCACAATGGCAGGCGTCGTATACTCTCTTTTGATTGTCCTGGGAGTCCAGTAGTCGTCGTCGAGCAACTTCGCGTGCCGCTTGGGCCTTCATTATTGCATCGCGAGCGTACTGAGGCGTATCATCTACTCCGGTCGGCAGGAGCGTGTCGAAAGGTAGCGCAGGGTCACGGCCGACCAACAGAAAAAAAGGAGAGAACTCAGCGGTGCCATGTGTAGAGGAATTTTACGCGAATGTTGCAAACGGTAACGTGGTGTCCCAGTCGCAGTGATCGGTGGACACATACATGGAGAGGATGTCGGGGAGAGTGCGATTTAGGCGCTCCATTAGACAAATTGTACGTGAATGCTAAGCAGTCGAAAGCTTTTGTTTAGTTGCGCAGCAGCAGAGGGGGTCATCAACCACTTTAGAAAAGAGGTAGCTGCCTCGGTCGGTAGGAAGTTGTCGAGGGGCGCCGTGGTGTACGACGACGTCCTGCAAAAGTATATCGACCACAATAGTTGCACAGCTGGTTGGAAAGGCCCGTGTGATTGCATATCGGTTAGCATAATTAGTTGCTACTGCAATGCATTGATTACCCGCAGCTGACGTAGGAAAATGGCCAAGCAGGTCCACGCCAACATGGTAGAATGGGTCTCGTGGGATGTTCAGTGGCTGAAGACGTGCGGCAGGAAGGGCGTTTGGTTTTTTCCACCATTGACTAGGGTCGCAGGCTGCAACATGACGGCAGACATTGCGGTACATGCCAGGCCAGCAGCGCCGGCGAACTCTGTTGTAGGTCCATGACACGCCGAGATGACAGGCTATCGGTGCATCATGAAGCTGGGAGACAACAGTGTACGCAATTGAAAGGGAACAACGAGTATTTCAATGAAGGAACTCGACAACGCAGCCTTGTAATCATTATTTCCTCCTTTCTTAATGAACACAACTTGTTCTTCCAAGAGAACTTTAGCTGTGGATAGTCTGATAAAAACAAAAGAGATTTTTTGATGTTATTGGCCGTTGTACGTTTTTCAAAGCGTGCTGCTGTGATATATTCAGTTGTAGGGAAAATAAGTAGAACGGGACCACCAAGGGAACATACAGCTAGTGCATCTGCCTGCTCATTGAGAGCTTTACTTCTATGGCCTGGTACCCAAACTTGTAGAACGAGTCGCAGATGTCTAGGAATGAGCGAGTAGAATGTCTCTAAGGTACGCGAAAAGGTTGGTGCGCTTTAGGCAGCACAGACAGAAACACAGCCTGTTAGAACAACCACCGCTGATATACCTTGGGGTAATTTACGCAATGCTAGAACTATTACCAGCAGCTCAGCTTGGTAAATAGGGGCAAAGTTGGGTAATCGAATTGAGAAAGCCCAATCTAGAGAGGATTATACAATTTATACGCCTGGTTTCTCTTCGTAAACGGAAGCGTCAGTCAATATCACATTGGATGTTTCTAGACTGGCCAAATGATCTTCCGAAATGCCATTTATATGCTGATATGGTAATTTTGGCATTCTTGGTATATATATTTTCAAATTCAATTCTAACTGCATCTACAATGTTCAGTACAAGTATTTCTTAATGGTTAACTTTTAAGGGGTTCCCAAGTTTCTGCGTAAAAATAACTTGAGGGCACCGTAATTTAGACCATTGGTGGTTGAAAAATGAGGCCTGCTGGTTGATGAACGCATACTGTGACCTCCTTTGAGGTGATGCATAAAATTTTAGGAATGTTTGTACTGTTATAATATTGTCACGATGAGTCACAAGTACTGGGGGATATATTGAACGACCGGGTAGCTAGCTCTAGGACGATGCGTCAGTCGTGGCTGGCTCTCGAGCCGAGAAGAAGACACGCAAATCTTCTTTCTTTCCTCCAGATGGTAGAGCCGCTCTTGCAGTCGACCCACTACGTGTGGGTGGCATTATCCCCCCTTTCGAAAAGAAAAAAAAAAGTCCCAAAAGGGGGAAAGAAAAGTACATAGCATCACCACGATGTTACGACATAGGCACGTGGAAAAAAAGAAATTGGAAATTCGGATAAAGTAAAAATAGAAATGAACGAGCGTGCCAATATAGGAAAAATCAGTGAACGAAGAAGCAAGTTCACAAAAATAAATAAATAACACAAAGAACTCTGTACGGCAAGAAAAAAGTTATGAACAACGCGCAATAAATGGTTTCATGCGCAACACATGAACGACATCCGTCCTCGGTCGTGTCCTACTCCGTGCCTGCGATGTTGAGTCCGGAACCACTTCGTAGTTCACGTCACTGACGCGACGTAACACTTTATAAGGGCCAAAGTACCGGCTCAGTAACTTTTCACTAAGGCCACGGCGGCGGACGGGCGTCCACACCCAAACTTGGTCTCCGGGGTTGTAAAATACTTCACTGTGGCGGATGTTATAGCGCCGTGCGTCTGCCTGCTGTTGCTGGCCGATGTGTAGTCGCGCGAGCTGCCGGGCTTCCTCAGCACGCTCTGCGAATTCATCGGCGTCAGTTGCCAACTCGTCTTCGTCTTGACACGGTAGCATAGAGTCCAGCATGGTCTGCACTTCGCGGCCGTAGAGAAGCCGAAATGGCGTGAATCGCGTGGTCTCTTGCACGGCGGTATTATACGTGAAGGTCACGTAAGGTAAGATCTGGTCCCATGTTTTGTGCTGTACGTCGATGTACATTGAGATCATGTCTGCGATGGTCTTATTCAGTCGCTCGGTAAGTCCGTTGGTTTGCGGGTGGTACGCAGTTGTCTTTCGGTGTCTGGTGTTGCTCAATTTGAAAACCTCGTCCATAAGCTGCGCCGTGAATGCCATCCCTCTGTCCGTTATTATACTGGAAGGAGCACCGTGTCGTGACACGATGTGGCGCATGAAAAATTGTGCTACCTCAGAAGCCGTGGCTCGTGGGATCGCCTGCGTCTCAGCGTAGCGTGTCAGATAGTCGGTCGCGACGATCACCCATTTGTTGCTGTCCGCAGATAGGGGGAATGGCCCGAGAATGTCCATGCCGACTTGGTCGAACGGCGCGCCGGGTGCTTCAATGGGCTGAAGCAAACCAGCTGGCTTAACAGATGGTTGCTTTCGACGCTGACATTCCCTACAGCTCTTGACGTACTTCTTGACGCTTGCCGAAAGTCCTGGCCAATAGTACCTCTCGCTCACTCTGGCAAGTGTCCGTGAGTAGCCCAGATGACCGGATGTGGGTTCGTCATGGCAAGCGAAGAGGACGTCGTCTCGCATGTCTCGAGGAACCACCAAGAGGTAGGTACGGTTGTTCGAACGAGCGTTCTTCTTGTACAGCACACCCTCTCGAAGGCAGAACGACGGCAACGAGCGGGATAAATGACGTGGTATGATTGTGCCCTGGCCCTCTAAATGATCGATGATCGGACGAATCTCTGCGTCATCCCGCTGCAGTTTACTCAAGCCTGATGAGCTAATGGCGCCCAGGAAGCCTTCGTCTTCCTCTGCTTCCTGACTGATGACATGAAGGGGTGCGCGTGACAGTGTGTCAGCGTCTTCATGCTTACGGCCGGACTTATGGACGATGGTGACGTCAAATTCCTGCAGCCGCAAGCTCCACCGTGCTAGCCGTCCTGAAGGGTCGCGCAGGCTTGCCAACCAGCAGAGGGCATGGTGGTCCGTCACTACCTTGAAGGGACGACCATAAAGGTACGGGCGAAACTTGGTGATTGCCCACACGACTGCGAGGCACTCTTTCTCCGTAGTGGAATAATTCACCTCGGCACGGGATAGAGAGCGGCTGGCGTAGGCTATCACCCTTTCGATGTCGTCTTGACGCTGAACGAGCACTGCACCAAGCCCAACGTTACTATTTTAATTAAAGAAGGCAGGCGGGATTCGTCATATAGGATATTGTTCGCCACATATTTAGGTAGCCCTAGGCACAAGCGTAGCGATTTGCGTTATAACATAATCAGTGGTCGAACTTTATAAGCAGGAGCGACAGAAAACAAAACACTGCCAAATTATAACATCGGTCAAATGTACATGCAGTATATCATAACGAGCACGTCTCTGCGCAAACCGTCACGATAATTACTGAGCCAGCGCAGCATCCCTACAGCACGTGCTCCTTTAGAAGCCATGTTTTTCATGTGGGGACTCTAGTTAAATGTTTCAGTGTAGATTACACCCCTGTACCTGACTCGACCTGAAAAATGACGTCTTGTTGGTGCATTAGTCAAATTTGCACTGGGGCATTTTGTGCGAAGACTATGATTGTGCTTTTGTTAATATTGAGGGATAAGTTCATATCATCTGGCCATGTTTCTAGACTATTATTGTATGTCTGCAGAATCAGGTACAGAGTGTGAATGTCCACCGACGCAGCAAGAAATGCTATATCACAGGCACACACATAGACCTGTACATCTTGCTGTATGGTAATGGTACGTAATAGTACATGTATAATAAGGGCGATAGTACGGACCCTTGCAGTAGACCTCTCATTTGCCTATATATTGCAGAATTGACACCAGACTGCAAGCAGTAAAATTCTCTATCACTTATGAAAGCATAGATACAGGCCACAAAGTGTTGAGGCAGTGCTAATTTTTGAAGCGAATCTAGCAGTTTCCCATGCTCCACGCTATTATAAGCTTTCGTGATATCTAAGGTTACCAAAACGAAATATTGTTTCTGATATCGGGCAAGCTGAATTCTGCTTTCGAGATCAACGTGCGCACGCCAAATGGAGCAACCACGTCTGAATCCAATTTGACATGGGCTCAGTGTCATTTTTTCCGACATCGGTAGATCTATAAGTCTATATGAAATTCTTTCCACGAGCTTTACTAGGTTCGATGTAAGTGATATCGGTCTGATATTATCTAAGGTAAACCCAGCGCCTTGCTTTTTTAATAATGGAATCACTTTTGCCATTCACCCATCGGGTGGAATCCAAGAGCTTCTAAGAGAGTGATTATTATGTTGGAGTAGGCTAAGTGGGTATATTTTATGTACTGATTTTATCACCAACGTCGTTATGCCATCAGAACCAGGAGCATATTGGGGTAGTGTTTTGACTAAGTTTGTTAGTTCTGCAGGTGTGACCTCTTCAAAATCATCAGCCCTATGGGGGGACTGGGCTTGGTATGAGAGAATTATCGTAAAGCGACTTTTAGATGCGGAGCATCTTATACTGGCGCCTTGTAGTGCGCCGTCCGCGCCGTCCGCGCCGTCCGCACCGCTTCTCGAACATTCGACAGCTGACGCGCGTGCATCAACAGCCGTCGCGCCGTCGCCCACTCTTCCACCATCTGTGCATCCCTTCCTCCTCTACACACCGCGCGCGCTTCACTCCTCCACCATCTGTGCACCCTTCCTCCTCTACACACCGCGTTCGACATCTACAATTCTCCTGATTCTCCAGTGGACGCGCATGTGGCGTCGCGCTTCGAGAACATTCAACAGCTGACAGTGCATGCGCCGTCGTGCTGTATATATACTCAAGGTCGGCGCTCGCTCGCTCAGTTGCCGCTCGTCGGTTGGTTTGTACGGCGCGTCGACGTCCAAGTTCGCGGTGAAATGAATTCCAACGAATCCACAAACACAATGATCGACGTCCCTTCGACCAGCGCCGCCCTTTCGCATACGTGTGTACGTGTTCACTCATTTAACACCCCCTCCTACAACCACGTTAACCAATTTAGCCATCGACCCAAGTAAGTCGCAATTTAACACCCCATTTCACAACCACGTTAACCAATTTAGCCATCGACCCAAGTAAGTCGCACTTTAACACCCCGTTAACCAATTATATGGTCCGCATCCTCCTCAGTGTTCCCCCGAGGGAAGCTGCGGGCAATTTTTTTAGGCCCTGAGCTATATCTTCGAGAAAGGCTTCAGCTCAACTGGTGATGATGTCCTCTTCGTCGTTCTCGTCTGCGCGTTACAATATATTACAGTCAACGTTAAGAAGAGCGATAGGTCTCCAACCTTCAGGACTAACAGAAGAAGCGTCAGCTTTTCGGATTAGTACAATGCGGCCATCTCGAAAACTTGGTGGAAAGACACAATCCTCGAAACATCGCCGGAAAACCGCGGTTAAGGCAGTACCAAGCTCATTCCAAAAAGACAAGAAAAATTCAAAAGGAAGACCGTCTGACCCAGGGGCCATTCCCTGTTTCGTAGGTTGTAGTGCTGCCTTTACCTCTTCGGGTGATGTAGGTAGATGCAGAGAATCAGCAGCTTTATGAGCAACGCGAGGCAAACCTCTAAGCATAGGCGGTGTTATATCGCAGTTTGTCCGCATGGCCCAACATGACATCTCTTCGAAATGCGCCAAGAAAACCGATCGATCACGCGTAGGAAGCGGCTGTGCAGGTGGTGTCTGCGTGGTCATGAAAACTGGTGATTGTGACTTCCCAAAACAGGATAGCCTTGCATAGTAGCACCTCAGTGTGTGCACAAGGGTTGTTCCTACAACGCCATGCAGCCGCCGCCAAAAACAGACGGCCCTCAAACGCTGAAAGCGTTCACGTAGTTCTTGTTGCCAAGCTCGCATCAGGGAAGGCGGCGTTTCGGCGCGCAAGGCGATGCGTAACTTCGCTGCAGTTTCGGGCAGCTCCTGAGAAACGCGACGACGAAGCGAACGCCCTTCAACTGAGCAGTGCAGGCGCCACTGCGTTTTAAACGCACCCCAATCAAATGAATCTGACGCAGCGAGTGACACCCGTATTGCACGGCACAAATTTGACCTAAAGAGCACGCGTCCTGGAGGGCGCGACCATCAAGACGCGAACATCAAGTTTCTCCGAAAAAGAAAGTGAACTTTTGAGTCCTAAGAGAATTGGACGATGGTCCGAGATGTACAGAGGTGAAGGTGGGATGGGCGGAACACGTCAGTCGGAGACAAACGCCTCTAAAACATCTAGAATATAAGCCCCGTCGAGTCTGCTCAAGGATGGCCCGCGGCGCCATGTCCAATCAAACTTATTTTCGTGCATGGCAATGTGCGCATCCATCAATGAAAAATGCTGGACAAGGCGTCGCTGCTCACGTGAATTCCAAGCAGACCGACCCCAGCCAGGAGCTTGTACATGAATTCACGTATTAAGCGCACAGTTCGAGTCCCCAATTAGATTTACGTGACGACCGCCTAGAAAAAAACATCCAAATATCGAAAAAATAATCAGAGTGTCCAGCTTGTGCAGGCACACGAGTGTTTAGAAAAAGTGAGTGTTATGATTTAGAGCTCTATAGGTACTCTACTATAGAAGAGCGTAAAGCCGTCCCGTGAGGAGAAGAAATCAATGGCCAGAAATTGTCACGTGTGTTTAGGAAAAGTTGTTTACGATTTAGAGTACGAAGTACTGAACTATGGGAGAGCAGAAAGCCGTCCCGTGTAGTGCAGAAATCAAAAAAAAAAAATTCACGTGTGTTTAGAAAAAGTGGTTAACGATTTAGAGTACTTAGTACTCTACTATGGGAGAGCATAAAGCCGTCCCGTTGCATAAAGCCGTCCCGATCCAGAGCCGAGAAAACGAGACGTCCACGTATTTTGAAAAGATTTCCTAAAGCTTGCGCAGCCAGTCGAGTTCTCACGAATTTCTTCGTATACCTCTTACACGCAAGCCACAACAATGGCGCAAGTACTCGAACAAACTTCGAAATCGTTTGGCCGGAGAGAAAGGATCTTGACCTTGTCCTCTGAAATTGTTGACAGAAATTTAGACCGGACGTCATTCTTTATTTTGTACCATATGAATTTACTTGGGGCAAGTGGTTAAAAACAGAATTTCTATATGTTTTTGGCATCTATGAAGTGCCACGTACTGAACTACGTAGACGACGAGATTAAGTATTTGAACACTACGGTATAGATCACTGGAGAGAAAACCATTACGATGGCAGAAGCAGTTTTTCATGTAAAATGCTGATATGTTGAAGTGCGGTCCCTCGTGTGAGTTTCAATAAATATGCAAAAAAATTGCCGCGATATCCAAGAAGTGAATGATGATGAAATAGCTGGCTGTGGAGGTTAAAGCTGCTAAACCGTGAATCGACCGTACATCCACTCGACCATCATACAAAGACGTGCCCCATCAGGGGCAGCGAAAGTTTTGGGGTGTAAAACTCCAGAAATTATTATTATTATTATTATTATTATTATTATTATTATTATTATTATATTATTATTATTATTATTATTATTATTATTATTATTATTATTATTATTATTATTATTATTATTATTATTATTATTATTATTATTATTATTATTATTATTATTATTATTATTATTATTATTATTATTATTATTATTATTATTATTATAGTGAAGGTTTGTCGCAAGCGCCCCGTGCCTTGGAACGATCCCAAATATGCACGCGCCAACTGACGCTGGTTGCGTCGGTCGCTATTCGCGCCGGAGCTCCCGTTTCGCTAGCGTAGCGTTCCAATTTGACCCTGTCTGATTGGAACGTGGTGCGATGAATGGCTGCAGACTCGAGCTTAAGGAGCAAGCTCCTAAAGATAAAATCCGCGTTAGGGTGCGCCAACTGCACATCTATTTCATCCATGCCTCTTTGCGGCGTCGCTTGAGCGAAACAAATAAAAACTTGGCAGATTTTACGTACAGTGGGAATCGATGATATGCGAAGCACGAATGAGAAATGTTGATACGTCACCTCAAGATCAGCACACCATTACGAGGTGGAGGTAAATGATGCAGTACATGACTTCCGTGTCATGATTCTCATGTTTGGATGAGTCGTTTACCCTCGTCGTATATTCACGTCAAGTGACGCCGAATTTCGTATATATAGAGCTAGCGAAACTGCTGCGAGCACGCTGTGAGCATAATAGGTTGTTATGTTCTTACATAACACACGTGTCAGGATTATCATGTTTGCACCAGTCATATGTTTCGTCATCCATTGACGTGACGTAACACCAAATTTGGTATATGTGGAGCTCGCAAAACGGCCGCAAGCGCATCATGAAGGGCCCAATGTAGCGTTCGAGCGCACGCAGGCTGTTCACAGTGAGAAAAACGCGAGCACTCCATAGTCTGACGCCAGGCGCGACCAGCGTGCGTCGGCGCAGCCCGACGGCAACCGGCGCGAAATGCGACATGCTGCATTTCGCGCCGATGCGTTACCCAGACAACACTGCGTCTCCCTCTTCACGTGACGAAGGGACGCCGGACGCGCTGAGACGCGGATGCGTCAAAGCAACGCAGCGCGGCGCGCTCCTGCGAGTATATAGAGAGTTTTA
The DNA here is from genome assembly GCF_013339725.1 of Rhipicephalus microplus. NCBI lineage: Eukaryota > Metazoa > Arthropoda > Arachnida > Ixodida > Ixodidae > Rhipicephalus > Rhipicephalus microplus. The sequence continues at coordinate 69,578,893 of NC_051175.1, forward strand.
GTACTGCGTACGCTGCGTACGTGGCGGCGTTGCGGACGTAAGGGACGCCACGTTCTGCGTAGTGCGCATGCGCAGACCGCAACGCGCACGTATTGCATTACGTACGCAGCCGCTACGTACGCACGCATGAGATGCGTGCGTGCGTACGTATGAGGTGATCGCGCCGCTCTCGAACAAGTTCGCGACAGCGCGAGACTTCGTTTTGCAAAATGGCGGCATCGAAGGCAAGCACCGACCGGCTCTGTGGCTTAAAATAGAGCCATAATCTGGCTATAACACTTGGATTGGCTCAATTTGGCTGTCAACAACACGTGCTTCTATTTTGATATACCAGATGGCGCAACACGCTTCACACTCGTTACGTACGCGGCTACTACGGCGTACTAAAAGCCGATTAGTGGCAAACGACGCCAAGCAACGCAAGGCGCTTGCGTGGTGCGTACGTAGTACCATTCCGCAGAACTAAAACTCTCTTATGACACGACCGACGCCTGGCGTGGCCAAGCCGGCGTGACGCGACGAAATGAACGCCGGCGAGCACACGTCGAAATGTATTGGCGCCTTGACTGTGGCATGTGGCCATGTTCTCGCATGAGACGCATCTTGTGATTATCATGTTTGCACTAGTCACATACCTTCGGCATCCATTGGCGTCACGTTATACCGAATTTGGCACATGTGAAGCTAGCGAAACGGCCACGAGCGTATTATCCGTGTAGAATGTAGTCATGTTGTTACATGACAAGCATGTGGTGATTATCATGTTTGGATGCGTCATTTACCTATGTCGTCCATTCGAGTCGCGTAATACCGAGTTTGGTACATGTGAAGCTAGCGAAACGGCCACGAGTGCATCATGAGCGTAGCTTGTAGTCATGTTGTTACATGACACGCATCTCATGATTATCGTGTTTGCACCAGTCACATACCTTCGTCATCCATTCACGTACTGTAATACCACATTTGATATATGTGATGCTAGAGAAACAGCCACTAGAGCATCAATAGCGTGGCATGTAGTCATGTTGTTACATGACACGCATGTCATGATTTTTATGTTAGGGCCTGTCGCTTGTGTTCGCCATGCAATCATGCCATACCATACCAGTTTTGCAACATGCCTTGTGAACGAAACCACCGCAAAAGCTGCAGGACCATGAAATGCAAATCATCACATTCATGACATGCATGTCATGATTTTCATGTAAAGACTAGTCAAGTATGTTCTTCATACAGTCATGTTATGCCATACCAAGTTTGGTATCGAGTGTGTTCCGTGACTTGCTCTTTCGTTATTCATATTTTAGCTTTTTCATTGTAATAACATAGGAGGTCCCGCCTGCGGTTTACTACCTTGGGACCTCCTCCTGCATACTTACTCACAATGTACACTTCTGATGCTAATAAAAAACATTGATTGATTGATTGATTGATACCATTATGGAAACGGCCAGGCGAGCTAAAAGTCGTTGGCGGCTAGATAGATAGATAGATAGATAGATAGATAGATAGATAGATAGATAGATAGATAGATAGATAGATAGATAGATAGATAGATAGATAGATAGATAGATAGATAGATAGATAGATAGATATACAGATAGACAGACAGACAGACAGACAGACAGACAGACAGACAGACAGACAGATAGATAGATAGATAGATAGATAGATAGATAGATAGATAGATAGATAGATAGATAGATAGATAGATAGATAGATAGATAGATAGATAGATAGATAGATAGATAGATAGATAGACATACAGACAGATAGACATACAGACAGACAGACAGACAGACAGACAGACAGACAGATAGATAGATAGATAGATAGATAGATAGATAGATAGATAGATAGATAGATAGATAGATAGATAGATAGATAGACAGATAGACATACAGACAGACAGACAGATAGATAGATATATAGATAGATAGATAGATAGATAGATAGATAGATAGATAGATAGATAGATAGATAGATAGATAGATAGATAGATAGATAGATAGATAGATAGATAGATAGATAGATAGATAGATAGATAGATAGATAGATAGATAGATAGATAGATAGATAGATAGATAGATAGATAGATAGATAGATAGATAGATAGATAGATAGATAGATAGATAGATAGATACGCTCACAGTCGCCGAAGTTCGCTAAGAAATGCTTCGCATTTAATAAGTAGGATCCTTCGTACCTGAGTACTGAGTGTGTTCTTATAAGGTGGATGGGGGTATTGAAAGTGATTAACCATATAGAGTACTGGGTACTCTACTCTAACAAAACATAAAGCCGTCCCGTGGAGAGGGCAGACGTCCGCTCAGGCAGTCGCGAACTAACAATGCACAACATTTCGCTACTGCTTAAACGTCCTTACAACTACAAATCCTTCCTATACCTCTTACATGCAAGCCATAACAGCGGCGCAGGTGCTTCAATAAACTTCGAAACTACTAGGCCAGAGCATTACGAAATTGACCATCCGCTCTGAAGATGTTGATTGAAATTCAAAGCCGAAGTCCCTCTTTGTGCCAAACCATATGAAAGCGTTTTGGGAAACAATAATATTTGATATTGGGTTTTAACATCCCAAACTTTCATTAAACCACCTTATAATTGTGAGAGACGACGTAGTAAAGCGCTCTGGAAATTTCGACCCCTGAAGTTCTTTAACGTGCACCTGAGTCCAAGTACACGGGCTTCAAGCATTTTCGCTTCTATCGAGAACGTGGCCACAACGACCTGCGGGTCAACATCCGCGTGCCTTATAGCCGTGCCACACGGGCGAAGAAAATGGCATTTACCTTCTAATTCTTTCAGATTTATTGCCATTCGCACGGTGCCATACGGACGAACAAACTGGCATTCGTCCAAATGTCATTCATCACCGAACGCCATCGGCAGAACTCATTCGACTGAGAAATGCGTACTCTCGACAGCACAGCTGATGAAGCAATTATATAAAGCGCCATTTTATTCGGCTGGAAGGAAACTTCTCCCTTTTAGGGGCGAAGCTCTTTATAGCGGCACCTGTTCGTCCCTGTGCGTGTAACAAGTATAACATTTTGACCTCCAAGGTGGTGTCGATGAGAGATTTCTTCTGCGCGTTGTTGAACAGTAAAAAATAGTGCTCAATGTAGATGCCAATGGTTGCTAAGGGGGAATGAAAGACAGGAACATTCGGCTTTTAGTTAACGCGCACGCTGCGATACCTATTAGCAGCCATTGGCATGTACATTGAGCACTATCTGACAACAAAGGGTTGCTACGTTATACTCGCTGAGTGTAACCTCCTTAGTTTTAGAAAGGTTTAGTGAGCATTGGGCCGCAGTGCCATGAATACAATGAACTAGTGTATACCATGAATGAACTCGAGGTGGTTAAAGGTGAGAAGTAGATACGAAGCGCAAGCTGTAAGAAAGTGAAAGCCGAATTCTCCTGTCTCTCATTTCCCAGTAGCAGCCATTGGCATGTACATTTAGCACTATCTGAATGGAAAAGGTTGCTACGTTATACTCGCTGGGTGTAACCTCCTTAGTTTTAGAAAGGTTTAGCGAGCGTTGAGCCGCAGTGCCATGAATACCCTAACCTATAGTATATACCATGAACTCGAGGTGCTTAAAGGTAGGAAGTAGACCCGAAGGGCAAGCCGTAAGAAAGTGTGCGTGTGCCACTTCTCGTTTAGCCCTCGGAATGTCCGCTGGATGGCGGTGCTTCTATATGAGAAATATATGATGAAAATATCCGACATGGTGGTACTTGGAGTGTTGAATAGATGGACGAATGGACACACAGACAGATGCATATATGGATGCATAAACGGACGCAGGGGCGGATGCATGGACGAACGCAGAGACGAACGCAGAGACGGACGCACGAACAGACACACGCACGAACGGGTGGATGGACGCATGGATGGTCACACAGAGGAACGTATGGACAGACGGAAGCAAGAACGAATAGACGGACGAATGCTTCGCCCCACTCTCCATCATTCACCTCGTTGATATGCTGCCAGTTTTTTTTTATTTAGTCTAATCTCTTGAACAAGTAATTAAAAACTGATCCTCAACTGGTAGACGCTGTAAAATAAGCGTGACAGGCGCCAATTTATTTTTACGCTGTGGATCAAACTAGCTTTGGCTTAAGTTGCTGAACAGTCGGTTGCAACGTCGTCAAACAAAGTAACGAACTAAGTCTAACGGCAGTGTAATATGATTATTTCTACATTTAATTCTTCTTGGAGGTATATGAAGCTTGGAAACGCACGTTTATTTTTCTATTGCTGCTCTACAATTTCTTACTACAGAAGATGTTGTGACCGACATCATGTGAGTCAAATGTTATTCATTTTGGAAGTGTAGCAACTCTACCAAAAAAACAATGTCATTCGGGAACTGAATTCCTTCACTATATATCGAATGTCATTTCCCGTGCCCGTGTGGGCCAGGTATTAGCCACTTCGCAACAATGTCGAGTCTACCTTGAAATATAATTAAAATAGCATTTCTATATATCTTGGCGTCCAGCATATTCCACGTGCCGAACTTTATACAGACGTG
>NC_051175.1:69588463-69647050 GCF_013339725.1 Rhipicephalus microplus
ACAGACAGACAGACAGACAGACAGACAGACAGACAGACAGACAGACAGACAGGACAGGCAGGCAGGCCGATGGACGGACGGACGGACGGACGGACGGACGGACGGACGGACGGACGGACAGACAGACAGACAGACAGACAGACAGACAGACAGGTGATTCGTGGTTTACCAATAAAGCCCTTCGAAGCTTCGCCCCACTCATCACTAACTCCGTGGATATGGTGTGATTTTTTTTTTATTCCAGGGGGAGAAAGATCAAAAACAAACAAACCCATAAATCAGGCGTTTTCGTCGGTGCACGCACTTGAGCCTGACATAGCGCCACGCACGTCTTCTCTCCGTTGCACACAAAGGGTCGCCGTTCAGTCTGCGAGCGCGCATCTGCGTCGAGGGCGTGCTTCAAATGCCTGCACGTATGCGAGACGAGAGTCGTTGAGCCTCGCGTCGCACGCAGCGTGACATGTCGCGTTTCACTGCGCCCTTCGCGAATTCCAAACACGCACGCATATCCCGACTTGTGTTTCACGCTAGTCGCTTACACGCTTCTGGCTTTTCAAACACAGGGACTTTCGCTGTATACTGTTGTGGGAGTCTCAACAGTATTGCCGACCTTCTCTTTACATTTCGAGTATTACGTTACGGCCGAAAAATTCCTCCTCAGCGTGCGCGAAATTCTCGTTCACTGAGTAGGTACTAGCCAGACTGCGCCGTATACGTCACTGAATCCCAGCATAACTAAATGCCGTTCAGGTTACCTATCTCTTCTGCTGCACATAGTGAAACACTGGGTCAGCATACCGTAGGCTGAGTAACGCGGTGCACGCTCGAGTAAAACTTGTCTCGAGTTTCCAACTTTCGTGGCGATGGAGGTGGCCACAGTACACTAAAAAATTGGGAGACTCTTAGAGCTTCGCCTTTTAAATGTTGAGACGATAGCGATATCCTATTCGTATTCTCTACTTCAAAACACTTAGTGCGAAAGCTTTTGATTGTATGATGTCACTCGAGAAGTTTAAATTGTGGATTACTACAATGTAATCTATTAAGTTGAAAGTGGCTTGTTCAGAGAGAATTTCGCTAATGGCGGCATTCTGTGTAATAGGTAACAAGCTTTGAAACGCGGGCAATTATGCACGTGAAATTGTTTCGAACTTGTCACCCCTGTAAAACTTCGTGTTTATGTAGAAAATACGCGCGCAGGAATGTGTGCGCCTTTCGTAATGGGTGGCAGACTTTAAACCTCGAAGTAGTTATGATAATCACATGTTCTGACGCCCGGTGTAAATACCTATACGCTTGTACTACGCATTATTGCTTCCATATTTCATGTTGTATTGTGAAGCATGTTAAGGCGACTGTTTGTAAAGCATGAAAGTTACTTTCACTGCGTTGCCAAGCAGGGGAAGTTATCTACCCTGTATTTCTGAGCAGACGCATGACAGTGCGGTTGGACACCTGCTGGTCATGCAGACTATTCGGTTTCCATCCTCAACCAGGCCCGGAATTTTTATTATTTATTTCATTTGCTTCTTTCTCAATTTTTTGGTCACGCACAAGATGGTGATTCTTCGTTAATAACCAATAACACCACCGACGCGGAGGCCGCAGTCTTTTCGAAACGAGCTCTTCAATAACGCTATCGCGTTAAAATCTGGTGAATGTACAGAAAAATTGATCCTCGCAAATGCCCAGCTCACATCTGTATGTGTCGTTTGGCAATTATCTTTGTTCATTCGATCGTATCGGTGATCAGCCATTCTTAATCCGGCAATCTCGCCTTTTGTTGATGTTGATTGATTGATATGTGGCGTTTAACGTCCCAAAACCACCATATGATTATGAGAGACGCCGTAGTTGAGAGCTCCGGAAATTTAGACCACCTGGGGTTCTTTAACGTGCACCCAAATCTGAGCACACAGGCCTACAACATTTCTGCCTCCATCGGAAATGCAGCCGCCGCAGCCGAGATTCGATCCCGCGACCTGCGGGTCAGCAGCCGAGTACCTTAGTCACTAGACCACCACGGCGGGACCTTTTGTAGATGTTACTGAGATGGCTAGTCATAGCAGCAGCAGCAACAGCAAGAGTAGTAGTAGTAGTAGTAGTAGTAGTAGTAGTAGTAGTAGTTGTAGTAGTAGTAGTAGTAGTAGTAGTAGTAGTAGTAGTAGTAGCGATAGTAGCACTAGTAGCAAAATTAATGGTGGTAGTAGTAGTTGCAGTAGTACTAGTAGTAATAGTAGTAATAGTAGTAGTAGTAGTAGTAGTAGTAGCACCAGTAATAATAGAAGTAATGTGACGAAGGTGAAGATCGAAGTCGAGGGGACGACTCGAATCGTAAAAGGGAGCCAAAAGTTTGCCGAGTTTGACCCACCTTGCGCAATCGCACTGTTGGCCATCCCAGTCCCACACAAGAAACCGAGCGTGACTCATCCAATCCGAAACGAGTTCGAATCGCGATTCGATCTTAGTCATCCTGCAGTGGCGCACGATAGTTAAACGGCACGCACGTGCGACGTTCCGCTTTCCTCGTTGCTTGTTTAGAAAAAGTTTATTTACAGCATGTACAGAACGCAAAGGCTTCATACCATTCCAGTAACAGGGCACATACACTTCGGCACATCTATATTTCACGACTAACCATCACTACGTTACAGTGAAGACATTGCTCTAATATACATGATATGTTGGCATACATGTACACAAAAATTCAATGTGATATCACGATACAAGTGTTAACGATACAATAGATCCAAATGAAACACAATTTTGTAACAAATGAAATCATATAAATCATATGTAACAACTCAACGGGCGCTGCTTAGCACCAAGTCGGTCAAAATGAGTTGTATCCCTTCGTGTTCCACCTTGACGAAAGGGCACGACCAATGCGCCAGAAACTCTTGCTCCCCGAGGATTGATTGATATGTGGGTTTAACGTCCCAAAACCACTATATGAGTTATGAGAGCGCCGTAGTGGAGGGCTCCGGAAATTTAGACCACCTGGGGTTCTTTAACGTGCACCCAAATCTGAGCACACGGGCCTACAACCTTTCGCCTCCATCGGAAATGCAGCCGCCGCAGCCGGGATTCGAACCGCGCCCTGCGGGTCAGCAGCCGAGTACCTTAGCCACTAGACCACCGCGGCGGGGCGCTCCCCGAGGAAGAAAAGCTCGTTGCTAAGCCGCTCTTCAATTCACAATGCCACAGCAGAGTTGCCGCGGGTGCTCGCAACAACGATGTAAAGTTCGTGCGAGCTGATACACGGCACAGGAATGCCTCCTTGCAGGAAGAGCCTTTGCAGGACGTCAGGTTATACGGGTTGTAACATGATGTACGATCTGAGGCCTGCGCGTATACCATGCGCCGTTTCTTTTTTCTGCCGTGGAGGCAAGCCTAATTTCTTACGGCTTTACTTTTTATTTTTTTGCCCGTTCGTTCACGCAGTGGGCTCTTACGTCGAGTTTTCACAACTTTCCTCCATTCCGCGAACGCCTTACTGGAAAGCAACGTGGAACTTGCACTCATCAAGTATTGCCGAGCAGAATGGCAACCTAATGGGATGCGTCATAGGGCCCGTACAAAAGTTGGCAGTCCCACGTATACGTCGCCGTTATAATAAGGAAACGGAACTGATGTTCTTTGGGAGAGGCCGGCGGAATCCATCGTTTGTGGCTTATATTTCGCGGCGTACACGCCTCTCAATGGCCGACAATTTAGTTCCGGAAAACGGATAACGTGATCTTAACGGATACCGCTGGAGCTCTTGTTTTCAATTCGTTTCTTTATTTTTCAAGGCTCCCTCCTGCTTCTCAACCTTCTAGGCTCAACGTACAAAAAAAGTGACCTACGCAGCTGGAGTGGCGCCTTTAGTTTTTGTACAGTTATTTCATGGCGAAACGCGCTAGGCGCATCATCAACGCGAAAAGTGGACTTCGGTGGTGTCCCCACGAGTGAGGCCAAAAATTATGATTAATCATGACGTCACATAGCCTGATGTCAACGTGATGAAGCCCGCACGTGACGTCGTCTCCTGCTGAAGAACTCCGGGAATTTTTCGATCTACACCGATTTCGATAAAACTTTGCATTGCGTTCTCGGGCGGTATTGTGTTGATAAATGCCATTTTAAACACGGTAGTCAATTAGCTTCTTAGCGAACAAGTTATAATGTTAATAGAGAATTGTGGAGTCACACTTGTAAATGAGGGCCACCCCTAGTCATTTTCAAAATCCCGATGCAGCTTACACTTCTTTCTACGAGCGACGGCAACGCGAGCACTGTTCGGTTTTGTTAGCTGCATATCGTGGCTATTCGTCGCTCACATCAGGTCTTACACCCGCATGCACAATATTGAGCAACAAAGAGATCGATTCGAGGCACGTCACATGCTTCACGCACCAGCGGATCGAAATAACAAAATGCTTGCGTGTTGAGATAATAGCTGCAATCGTATCTGAACTAATTATTACAGGCAAGTTCCGACGAGCTTCGGTTGGTAGATTGATATGTGGTGGTTAACGTTCCCAAAACCACCCTATGAATATGAGACCCGCCACAGTGGGGGCCTCTCGAAATTTCTACCACATCGGATTCTTTAACCTGCACCCAAATCTAGGCACACCGGCTACAGCAGTTCAGAAAAGCTGGCACAGCTTTATTATGCATTCGAAGATATCGCCAGTTTCCTTTTCGCGCGTAGAAGAGGCACATGAGCTGCGTTTACGCCCTGGACAGCAATGGTGGTGTGTAGCAGATTTCGTGGCGTCAAGCGATGTATACCTACCATAGAGAACAGAGCAGCTCCCTGATTAATTTTTGACAGATCGTTTGTAGCTTAATTAATATTATTCACGAGTACTCGGGCAAAACTAACCACTTTAGCTGTTGAAGGACTGTCATACTATTTGGAAAACGGCATTACCTCAATATGGTCGAAAATGCACCGGAGCGAACCCTTTCGGATAGCTAGAAACAGACACCCATCGGCACTGTGTGTGTGTGTCTCTTCTACAAGTGTTCCATCTTTTCGCTCTGGTAACTCTACATTAACAACACAAGCAACTCTCCCAGCAGCATTTTTTAACTAAATGATGCCTCAGTTAAAAGTGGGCCACTCATTTACGCACAGAAAGACCACAAGTGCTCCAGGAAGTTTTCAGTGGAAGCAGCACAAAACCACTTGGTGGGCCGAAAGCTCTCAGACGAGGGCGGGGAGGGGGGTTTCCACACATTTCACTGAGAAGGAAAATGAGATGGCTTGAGCCTTCGAGTCGCCTTGGTTAACTGCCTAACAAAGCGTGAACAGGGGAGTGATAGTTCACGCCTATTGATGAAACAAGTTAGAAATAAAAGCGCATGCTTTAATCACGTCGGGCAAGGAGTCACGTTGAAGGAGTAATATTGCGTCCCCCGCGGTGGTGTAGGGGTCACGGTACTCAGCTGCTGACCCGAACGTCACACGTTCGATTTCGGCTGTGCAGTCGCGCTTTGAGGAAGGCGAAATGGTAGGGCACCGTGTAATGTGGGTTGTCAGTGCCTGTTAACGAAGACCAGACAGTGGTCCATATTTTCGGAGCCCTAGGCTACGACATCTCTCATAATAATATCGTAGTTTTGGAATTTGAAATCCCAGATAATATTATTCCCCGTAATATTGCATGGCTGAGGCGTAGAGAGGAGAGAGAGAAAATTTAATGCGGAAAGGCAGGGAGGTTAACCAGAAAACATATCCGGTTTGCTACCCTGCACTGGGGAAGGGGTAAGGGGAGACAAAAAAAAAATGGGGGGAAAGGGAGGAAGAGAAGCACAACACACACACACACACTCGCACACAAGTAGTGTCACAATCGTTCAAACGAGGCGGGTCGCTCGCAGAAACTTCATCAGCGCCTTCGTTGCTTTCTGGCGTGATAGCTCGATCTTTCCGACATTCCAAGATTGACTGCTCAGAAAATGGCTGGTCGTCGAGGCGAGCAAACACTGCTGAGAGGGATTGTCGCTGAGAGCTGTACTGGGGGCACTGACATAAAATATGTTCAATTGTTTCGTCATTGTCGCAATGGTCGCATGTAGCGCTGTCTCTCATCCCGATGGCGGCAGGCAAAAGCGTTCGTGAAAGACACCCCAAGCCACATACGGCAGAGAAGGGTCGTCTCGGATCGGGGTAGGCCAGATGGAATAGTAAGTCGTAGGTATGGGTCCAGGCGGTGAAGACGGGTGTGGAGGAAAACCGGGCGTATTCCGCATAGACCTTGCGACATCCTGCGCAAGCGTATTAATTCTTGCTGCTGCGTCGCTTCTTGATAGTGGAATAGGTTCCATCACTCCATTTTCGTGAGCATTCTTAGCTGCATTGTCGGCATGTTCGTTACCGATGATGCCGCAATGGCCTGGTAACCACTGAAAAGATATGTCATGTCCTTCGTCTTTTAGGTGATGGTACAGTTGTCGTATTTCGAGCGCCAATTGGTCTTGAGGTCCACGACGTAGAGCATTTTGTAGACATTGGAGAGCTGGTTTCGAATCAGTAAAAATGCTCCATTTTTGTGGGTTCTCTTGTCAATCCTGCGGAGTGCGCTGCGGAGTGCCGCGAGCTCCACGGCTGTCGATGTCGTCTTGTGTGACGTCTGAACTGGATGGTTTCGGCTCTTGCTGGGAAGATCACAGCTCCTGCAGATCCTCCAACAGTTGTCGAGCCATCCGTGTAAAGTTTGACATGATCTTTGTATTCTTCGTGTAGCATGAGTAGAACATCTGCTTTAAAGCTGGCGCCGAGAGCTCCGCCTTCTTGCGAATCCCCGGAAACTGTCAAGCGCAGTTTTGGGCGGTCCAAGCACCAAGGAGGTGTTAGTATCCGTTCCGGAGGCGGTGTAGACTGTTGGAAGGCACTCACGGAAAGTCAATACTCTCTTACAGAAGGAGGCACTCGGTCGATCTTCTGGAAGCGAAGCTAGGTGGTGGGCAGGGGCGCGAGCAAGGTGTCTAATATGAGCTCTAAGCACTCCAAAGTAATGTGCACTGTGGCCGGATGATCTTTGGCGATTGCGATGGTTTCCGCTGTTGATGTGCAGCGTGGTAATCCAAGACAACTCTGAGTGCCTGGCCCTGGGCGTTTTCTATTGTGCGTATATTGCTTTTGCAAGCGTTCGTCAGAACCGGCAAGCTATACCGCAGGTACCCCAGAAACAGCGTTTTGTACAAATGCAACATCGCGTGCACTGATGTGCCCCACGTTTTGCCTCCGAGGAACTTGAAAAGTTGTGCGATGGCCGTTAGGCGCTTCTTTAGAGTGGCCGCATGGGGGACTCCAGCAGAGATTTCGATCGATCGTGACCCCCAAAAACCTGTGGGTCCTGGCGTAGCAGACACTGTGTCCATCGATGGCGATGGGATATGACGTCCTTGCCTTCCGCGTGAACGCAACCAGCGCCGATTTCTCAGGAGAAATCTCGAGGCCTTGTTCTCTAACGGTACGCCGATATTGAATTCGCTGCTTTCTGGAGTCTCGCACGTACCTGAGGCGTGTTACACCTGATGTCCAGGCACAAATATCATCTGCATAGAGAGATATCTGCACGGAATCTGGTATGCGTTCAACGAGACCGATCAGAACCAGGTTGAACAGTGTGGGGCTCAATACACCACCTTGAGGAACACCACGGTGTGTATAATGTTCAGGAGTCGGCCCATCATCCAGTTTGCATAAACAATGATCTCATATGTAGGTTAGCATTGGATCCCAGCGGTACACTCGCCCCCCAAACCAACTGACTCGAGGGCGTCAAGTATGGCTTCGTGAGAAACATTGTCCTATGCTCCTTTGACATCTAAAAATAGTGCGACAGATAACCGTCTGCTCATTTTCTGGTGTTGTACGTAGGTCAACAGGTCAGGACATTGTCAATGGAGCTCCGAAGACGACCGAAAACCGCCATGGCGTCTGGTATATTCTATGGCGTTCTAGGAAACCACTCGAGTCTGGCAAGGATCATTCGCTCCATCAGCTTCCCTACGCAAATAGCCAGCGCTATTGGGCGGTATGATGTCAGCTCTAGAGGCGATTTTCCAGGTTTGAGAAGTGCAACCAACACGGCTTGTTTTCCCTCTCTGGGGGACCGTTCCATCTCTCCAAGACTCATTGAATACTTCCAGCAAAGCACTTCGTGCTCGATCACCGAGATTGCATAATAGGCGGTATGATATGCCATCCGGCCCAGGCGATGACGATCGATTGCATGAAGCAAGAGCCACATTCAGTTCTTCCATTGAAAAAGGCAGGTCCAGGTGCGGGTCCAGTGAATGTGGCGTGTAATCAGCAGTAAGGGCTTCTGTGCAATTTGGCGGGCCCGCAATCTTCCTACAAAAGGCTGAGGCGTAAAATTTCATTGCAAAGAGGTCAGCTATTATCATCATAATCATAAGCCATAGCAAAAAGAAACTGTGCCCTTGGTCACGTAACATCTCAAGTTTTTAATATAACGACGGCACAATAGCCACGCCATAAGGCTTTTCAGGCGGGTAGTCTTAGGCGAATGCATAGAGACTCTGTCAGTTTGTTGCTGACTATTTTTTTTTATTTTTCTCAATTCCGCTTTACCTGTCTTGGCCGTGACTTAACCCACAACCTCCTGCTCTACAGTGCGCTGTCATAACCACTGAGCCTTCGCGGTTGTTTCTTTGAAGAGTTATGTGTAGAAATGCAAGGCAACATTCAAGGAAGTCAATTCTGCTATGTCATCCATGGCTCAGAACAAAACCGATGTGCGGTGGTTAGCGCTAGAGTGAATGCGTGTTTTGCCACGAGTTGTATCAAAATAACGAATTCTAGATGGCTTCCGAGATGCATGCGTTCCTTCAGACTCTTAACTCTCGTGATACTACGATTGCTGCCATTCGATCCAGAATCTTTAAAGTTTCATCGAGGTAGTGTTAATGGTAAGTGGGGGCGTTTTTTTACAACGAAAAGTGTATGTGGCTAGTAGAAACGAAAAATGGCAGCATATCCACGGAGTCAATGATAGAGAGTGGGGCGGAGCATCCGTCCGTCCATTCGTTCTTGCTTCCGTCCGTCCATGTGTGCGTCTGTGTGGCCGCCCATGCGTCCATCCGCCCGCCCGTGCGTGCGTCTGTTCGTGCGTCCGCACGTACATCTGTGCGTCCGTCCCTGCGTTCGTCCATGCATCCACTCCTGCGTCCGTCCATGCGTTCATCTGTCCGTGCAGCCATCCGTGCGTCCGTCAATGAAATTGTCTGTGTGTCCGTTCGTCCATATATTCAATACTCCAAGCACCACCATCTCGCATCTTTCGTCATATATTCCTCATATTGAAGCACCGCCATCCACCAGACATTCCGAGGACTGAACAAGAGGAGGCACACGCACACTTTCTTACGGCTTGCGCTTCGTATCTACTTCCCACCTTTAACCCCTCGAGTTCATGGTATATACTAGTCCACTGTATTCATGGCACTGCGGCCCAACGCTCGCTAAACCTTTCTAAAACCAAGGAGGTTATGTCCAGCGAGTATAACGTAGCAACCCTTTCTTGTCAGATAGTGCTCAATGTACATGCCAATGACCGCTAAGGGGTAATGAGAGGCAGGAGAATTCGGCTTTTAGTTAACGCGCACACTGCGAATTTTTTATTGTTCAACAACGCACAGAAGAAATCTTTCACCGGCAACACCTTGGAGGTCAATATGTAAGACTGGTTACACACTACGACTACTACTACGACTACGAGGGACGAACGGGTGCCGCTACAAAGAGCTTCGCACCTAAAAACCATCCGGCAGCGGTGTCGGAAGAGGTCTCCATTGGCTGTGTTATCAGTTACGTCATTGGCAGATCGTACCCAATCACGCATGCTGTGCACTGCCGTGTGAGTTAGCTCACGATGTCAAACGCTTGTCACAACGCGGCGTTGCGGCGTCTGTGTCGTGATTGCGGGAGTGCGTTCACCGAGGTGAACGCCCACTTTCGGCAACAGTCTATCCAGCGGCACTTTGGCTTCGGCTGCGACGTCTGTGATCACTTGTGCTTCGAGAACAACGTTGTCATTAACGCATTGCGAAACGCATTTAACCGCTCATTAGACTCTTCCATGGCTGCTGTCATGCGAGACACAATGGGCGGCGAGTGGAATAAACACTGTGACATACCCAAGCCAAACGTGTGTCTAGCCTCATTAAGAAGCACGAACATGTAACCAATAATTGTGAAAGGTTTGAGTGCAGCATCGGGTTTAACCACTGCTAAGTCGGGGCTGATCGCTGCAGCTTTCGCTGGTCAACCAGTTGTACGGAGTGCTTAGGCGGCGATTTCATAATTCGGTTGCACACAGAAAATTGAACTGATAAGTCCTAACAATGCAAGCAATTTTGATCCAAGCTTTTAAACCCTCATTGGTTAGAAGTGGTTTGTCTACGTTCAGTGCTAGTACAGCTGTTTCGGGCACAATTACGGGACACAGAGACTACAACATTCTTGGGGCGAAATCCTCTGTGGTCGTTAAGAAGTTTTCGGATAGGGGCCTCAGTCGTTTTGGGGCCCCAAAGAAATTGCGTCGGGCCCACTGCGCATGCGCGATACCTGAACAGGGTTTGCGTTTTGCGTTGGAGACGCTATTTATCTAATTTAGAGGGAGCCCTAAAGCCTGCCCCAAAAGCTTTGCGTCAAACCGTGATGGCACCCACTGACGTGACGGATCTCGGTCAGTGCTAAAGTACCTAGAATGGGACGAGTGTCTAAAGCGGCGCAGACCCTATTCGAAAATTCCTAATTCCCGCTGGAGCCAAACTGGACACATGCAAGTGCCTTTGGTATCCTAAACTTTTGGGGCCCCTGTTTGAAAACTCCCTATTTGTAGTTACGCGTTTCGCTGAGCCACGACTGACCACTCATACGGCAAAGTTTCGCGTATAAGTTGGCACTCGTGCTCAGCGGCGACACTTTTATCTGCATTCTTCGAGCCTGTTATAAAGCAACAAGCGTATCAAAAGATGTCCGTGTCAATTCTATACCGAGAGTGTGCAACTACAACCAACATCCGCATTCGACGTCAAGACATAGGACACTGCTCGTTGCTGGCTCGCATGTCTCGACGACTCGAAAGTAAGAAGTCGCACGAGGTGACGGTGTTTCGGCGACATCTCTGCAAGAAGGCAATGACGCTTTGTAGTGTACACCGAAGCCAGCTGCCGTGCGGGTCGAGGAAGTGCCGGTAGACGTCCGCTCCGCATGAGCTCCTCGCAGATGGTACAAAAGCGCGACCCGCCAGCCACGGCGGGCCCGCCATGCTCATATTGGACATCACCCGGCAGCCGAGCTGTTACCAGGCGCGCCGAATGGCCCAATGGGGACCGAAAGTTTTTTTTCGCCCCTCAGAAAAAAAAGAAAATAAATGAATAAGCGAGGCGTCAACACGACCGTCTTGTTTTGCACGACCGGATCGGCCCGGCCGCTTCTTCTTGATGAACGACGAAGATGCCGCCGCAGCCCGGGAGGCGCTGCGGTCGTTTCTCGAAAGTTGTCGGCGGCCGTGGCAAACAGCGGACAACGCCGGCCGGCCGGTCGTCCTATCCGCGAAGCCGGCAGCTTGTTGCTAGGACCCCACGTCACCCTCACCACTCACACCCAATAACCCCCCCCCCCCCCCTGGGTCCTTCGGCTGGCGATGCAGACCCCTCCCCTTTCACCATCTCCCTCTCGGGCCTGTTTTCTCCACAGCATGCACGGCGCGAGACCAGATCAGTTTGCCTCTCTTTAAAGAAGCAGCCTGTCTGCTGCCGTTCGTCACAGCGGCTATACGATTTCTCGTACTACGTCATTCGTTCCGTTATAACGTTAGCCCAAAAAGAAGAAGAAAAAAACGTGCCAATCTAGAAGGGGACGTTTACGAGCCGAGAACCACGGACGGCGGCGGCGTGCGTCTGACTTTCGCTGAGAAAACGGACGCTTGCTGATTGCGGCCGAGCCTTTTTAACGAAAGTGGAGCTATATTTACACCACCTTCCTACGCGCTTTCTACCTCCCTTTTTTCTATTACCTTTTTTTTACCACGATGATATGCATTTCGACACCTTCGCACGCTCGCCAAGAACGTCCGCGCTTAATTTTGTACTGTCTCTAGTTGGAACACAGGCACTAGTTGATTGCTATAGCCCGCACCAGATATACCTAATAATATAAATAGAATCTATACAAAATCGTGCCACTAGGTTCATTCACTCTTCATATTCATACGACATAAGCATATCATCCCTAAAACGTGACATTGATATTGCTAATCTTTCTGTGTGTCGCCGCATCGCCAGCCTCTGTTTGTTTCACAAGTTCTTTCACAGTTCCCTCAATCAAGCACCTTACATCCTCCCACCAACGCGCATATCTCACCGAACAACCCACCCTTATTCAATCGCACGCGCACGCACTCGCACTACTACTTTTGCTGCCTCATTTTTTCTTCGCACAGCAGTGGACTGGAATGGCCTTCCCCGTGACATTGCAGCCATCACGTGTTCATCAACGTTTGCGCAAAACATAAATACATATTGTTTGTCAGAAGATCACTTTCTGTAACCTCCATTTGTTAACCAACCCCTTGTAATACCCCCTCACCGGGGTCTTTAGGGTAATAAAGTGAAGTGAAGTGAAGTGAAGTGAACTTGCTGACGAATGCCTCGATGAGGAGTTCTCTTCCTGATAACCCCATTTCAAAGTGCTTATATTCTAGTTATCACTTGAAGTAGACAAAGAGTGGGTAATCACGTTTAACTTTGTGACGAGCCAGTTGAAAGAGATCAGGAATTATTGCGACTGAAGTAATAAACAAAACACAACTTGCATCTTTGAACACAAGCAGCTGCATTGTGTCTTCAAAATAAAAATCTGAATTTATTAATAAAAGTTCGTTATTACATCCAAGTAATGACATACAAAAGAGTAATATTATGAGTGTAATATATTGAATGTCATGCTTTTGCGTCTCAAAAATCACCTTATATTTCTTAGTGAAAGGCTTCATCAGGACCTCAAGTACAAAGACAGTTTTGGTAAATTACAATTTTAAGCAAGCCATCAATGTAGCACGAAGTAGTTTTCGGGCAAAACAGAGGGAACATTAAGACCGGTGAGTAAGGGCTGCGAAAGACGTGTTACCTATCGTCTATATGACAAGGCATCCACGGACAAAGCGTCAGTCAGCCATAATTATAGCGTAATGAAGATATTGCACTCTACTGCAGAGTGTTAGAATTTACTGATCCCCTAGAAGCACGCGAGAAAAAATGTCGAAACGTGACGTCGCTTTTTTTTTATCATCGTTTGCCCAACGGGTAACAAATAATTGAATAACTTCATCGAAGCGGCAAGTCGAAATGTAAATGGTGTATTGTTGTGGTTCTATGTTTAAAGTGTTGCAGAATTGAATAACTTAGCAGAGGCTCTTCGGGCGGAATAATGGCAACGCGGCTTAGATTGTAAATTGCTAGTTTACGTGTTGCTTACATCTGTGTGCGCACTGAATACCATCGACATGATTAGCAGGTAAGCTCTGCACACACTAATTTGTAAAAGCATGCCTTACGACTAATTATATTTGCTGTAATCTGTGATAATCTGATAGAACCGTTTCTGGCTGAAAAGCGAAGATAAGTTTGTAATGATAAAAACAAAGCCCAGATCTTAGCACGTATTCCGCAGCTGTATACTGTTGCGCTTTGTGTAGCGTGGTGCGGACTCGGGCCATCCGAGTCCCCGGAGAGGACGAGTAGAGAAGCCGGAGAAGGAGAAAAAAATGTTTATATACAGTATTTACATGGTAGCGTGGTACAACATGAAAAGAGAATCACCACGAGCGCCTCTGCGCTAGCGTTTTTATACATCGTCCGCCTTCCCAAGATCCCTTGCAAAGAAATTTATGCGCAGGATACTCCAATGAGATCGTCGTCTTCCTCTCCGCCCCGAAGAGGGAAAGCCAAACACCGCCTCCCTCTGAACCTAGGAAAGGGGCAAGGCATGCCCAGTTCGCTGTTTGGTGAGGGAGACCCCACGCGCCAGCGTGGCACCACAGTGAGATGACGTGGAATCCCATGCGCAAAGTCGCTCCCTGATGCAGCCAGGTTGACTCAAGCAAGGCAGAATACCCCGTACAGCTGCTGGGTCGACGCTGCTTCGGAGTGTTGCTCTCGGCGGCTGACAAAAGCTTGGCCAACGACTTTTGTGTCAAGAGGAGCCGGCGACGTGGTTTTTCCGATTGTCCGCGTCCGTCGCCGTCCCGGTGCAGGGTTGACTCATCAACAGCTGCCAGGTGCCAGCAGGCCGCGAAGACCACGTGGAACTTGGGCGAGGCACAACAGCACCCCCGCCGCCAGATGATACATCGGGAGGTCGAGTTGTTCCATGCAGCTCGGCCGGGTCGATGTCGGCGACGTTCCGGCAAGGCTCTTGCTTTCTCGAAGGGCCTGGTCAAACTGGAATGCTCCAAGAGCTGGCCTCTGCGCCCCGCTTCGGTGAAAAGTGGGTGACAAGCTCCAAGAAACGACCTTTGTCAGCCACACACAATGCGACAAGCACCGCGTGCACGCCACTCTCATCGCCAGGCCTCAGATTTTACAAAGCAAACATCTTATCTTAATAACTTAAGCTCAAGGAAACAATGTGCATACCAATCGGGACAAGTGTCCAGTAACTCTTTCATACGTAATTCCATTTGGAATCGAGATAACATTATAATCAAGCTAAACAAGCAAACTGTAGAGCTCGGGACAACGAGGGAGTCAGTAAAAATTTCTCTATGCCCTCACTGTAACACATTGAAAAAAAAAAGTACACATAAACTAGGTAAAGGTAAACAAAAAAATCAAACAAACCTTCCGCGTCTTTTGACGAGTCAAAACGCTCGACTTAGGGCGTCTGCATTTGTATGAAGGCCACCTCTCTTGTAGCGCACCTCGAAATTGTGCTGCTGCAGTGCTATGCTCCATCTGAGCAAACGACCATTCTTAGGTGACATTTGGTGTAACCAGGTTAGTGGAGAGTGATCAGTTTCTATAATAAACTTAGAGCCAGCAACATAGCAGCCTAGTTTTTGTACGGCCCAAACAATGCAAGCACATTCTTTTTCCGAAGTGCTATAAGCCTCTTCCCTGCTGCTCAATTTGCGACTCAAATACAAAACCGGCCGCTCCTCTCCACTCTGGTCCGTCTGACATAGCACTGCTCCTAAACCGCGTTCGCTTGCATCACACTGAATAGTGAAAGGTTTTGCAAAATCCGGTGCCCTCAAGACGGGTTTCTCACTCAATGCGTGCTTCAGCTTCTGAAAAGCGTCTTCCTTTTTAGAGTCCCATTGAATGTTCACAGGTTCGGTCTTGCGTAAACTATCTGTCAAAGGGCTGGCAATCTCGGAGTAATTCGGGACGTAATGCTGATAGTAACCTGTGAGGCCGAGGAATGCTCTCATCTCGGTCTTAGTGCTGGGACGACGATAACCGACCACCGCGGCTACCTTGAGTTCGGACGGTCGACGACGCCCATTTCCTACAATGTGCCCTAAATAGCTTACTTCAGCACAGCCCAAATGACATTTCTCTCTCTTTACCGTAAGACCTGCATTTTTGATCCGTTCCAAAACCATCCGAAGGTGTTCAACATGGTCTTCCCATTTGTCCGAAAATATCGCCACATCGTCTAGGTAAGGCAGCGCAAATTTCTCGAGCCCGTGGAGAACCTTATCCATCAGGCGGCTGAAACAATACGGCGCGTTCTTGAGCCCAAAGCTCATCATCAAAGGACGAAAAGTGCCCAGGGGTGAGATAAAAGCAGCGTATCGACTCGCGCGCTCTGTCAAAGGGACCTGCCAATACCCCCTAACAAGGTCTAACGTAGAAATGTATTTCGCCTTAGACACTGTCTCTACCCTCTCTTCAATGTTAGGAATAGGGTAAGTCTGGTCGACTGTTACAGAGTTCAGGCGGCGATAGTCCACGCATGGCCTTGGATCACGGCCCGGAATCTCAACCAAAATCAAAGGCGAGGTGAAATCACTGTCTGCTTCGATGATAACACCTAGGTCGATCATGCGGCGAATTTCGGCCTCTAGTATCTCTCTCTGTCTAGGTGACACCCGATACGGCTTACAGCTGATCGGCTTGTTAACCGTCAGCTCAATGTCGTGCTTAATCACATCCGTTTTGCCTGGCTTCTCGGAGAAAACGGTAGCGAATTCCTGTACTAAAAGCTCTAAATCTTCCTCTTGAGCCTTACTTAGGGTGTTCCCTGTGTCTACCCTATCTGACAATGTGCTGCTGACCGTGCCATCGGAAAGACAAAGGATTTCCGCGCCCTCATCCTCAGGAACATTGAGTGCAAGGTTTACTACTGCTTTTCGTCGCATGTAGGGTTTCATTAGGTTACTGTGATACACTTTGGGGCATTTCCGGCCCCACTTTACCTCGTAGTTGGTGTCTGAAAGCACTGACATCACTGTCGCTGGTCCCTCCCATTGTACGTCCAGCTTGTTTTTTCTTGAAGGGCACAACAGCATCACCTCATCGCCCACTCTAAAGACTCGCTTTCGAGCTGACTTATCGTAACGGGCCTTGGAAAGCGCCTGTGCTGCGCGCATGTTGCTCTCCACCACTTCGCGTGTAGTCCCCAGTCGCCCCAATAAATCCAGTACATAGGAAACCACATTAGGGTCCTCCCCATATCCAGTCCATGACTCTCGTATCAAGTGCAGCGGACCTCTCAAGTTCCTGCCGTAGACAAGTTCAGCCGGACTAAAACCCGTACTCTCGTGTGGGGCCGACCTCAGAGAAAACATCGCAGCTGGTATACACCCCTCCCAGTCACTTTTATGCTCAAAGCACAAAGCTCGCAAAACGCGTTTCATGACCGAGTGCATGCGTTCCACAGGGTTCGACTGTGGATGGTGAATAGAGCTATGCGCGATTTTTATCCCGCAGCGTTCTAGGAATGTAGTCGTAAGGCAGCTTGTGAACACACTTCCGTTGTCACACTGTATCTCCGAGGGAAAACCCACCCGAGAAAAAATAGACAACAATGCGTCCACCACGCATACTGAACTCAACTCTTTCAGTGCGATTGCCTCCGGGAACTTGGTGGCAACGCACAGCGCGGTCAGGACGTACCGATATCCTGATTTAGATGGAGGCAGAGGCCCCACGATGTCAATCACGAGCCGACGGAAGGGTTCTGTGACTATTGGCACTAGTTTCATTGGTGCCTTCCATTTGTCTGTTGATTTTCCTATCCGCTGACAAGTGTCGCATCACGGACAAACATCTCTACATCCTTCCAGCACCCGGGCCAGTAGAACTCCTGAGCCAGCTTAGCTTTCGTTTTCTTTATACCTAAGTGGCCCGCCCAGGCGTTGCTGTGGGCCAGGTCGAGAATGTTCCGCCGGTATTTTAGTGGAACTACCACTTGGTTGTAGACCCGCCCTTTAGCGTTCTCATACCTGCGATGCAACACCTCGTTTTGGGTGTAGAACGAAACGTTCTTCCTAGAGTTACCTTCCTTATGTATGGCATCTAGCAGCATAGAGAGTGCGAGATCCGCCTTTTGATCGACCACTAGCGTTGCACGGTCGGTTCTGGCTAGCTGACACCAACTGGTGGACGCGGGTGTTAACACCGAGCCTGTCACCAAGTCCTCGTTTTCGGGCGTTAGAGATATTTCCTCGCTGTTGTCGACCATAGCCCCAGTTTCCGTCTCGACAACTCGCATGGCAGACTCATTTTCCGTCGCAACTACCTCAGGTTTTCCTACACTGCCCTCGGACGTCTGTTCCCCAGAGGGTGAGCTGCTCAGCTGTTGCGTCAGCTCGCGCGCCTTCGAACGGGTAAGGGCCATGCAAGCTATTTCGGTGGCAAATGATTCTCCACGTGTTTTTAACATTTCCTCAGACTTATTTGAAAATAGGTAAGGGAAGTGCTCCGGAAGGTTGGCTGAAATTGCTGCTTCCGTACACAATTGGCCGAAAGGGCCCTCGATTACAACCCTCGCTATCGGTAGGCAGACGCTTTGCTTTTCTGCCACTTGCCGAATCCAGGCACACTCTCCTATATAGTCTTCGGAAGATACGCAACTTGGATGCGCTACATCCATTGTGGCCGCCGAGTCCCTCAATACCCTACACATTCGGCCGTTCACTGAGAGTGTCCTCATGTAAGGCTTCAACAGCTTTAAGCTATCCTCTGACTCCTGAATTGTGGCAAATGCCATGTGCCTCTTACAGCTCCTGGCCATGTGGCCCTTTTCTCCGCAGCTGTAGCAAACAACTGGCTTCCGCGCTTCTAACGCATGCGCTATGTCACCAGGCGCCTTTGAACCTGATGAAGGTGCCGCCTTAGTCCCCTCACTGTCCTTTCCCTGCTGACTGTCTAATAACTTGGAATTTCGGGTTTCCAGTTATTTCTTGCAAACCTCTTGCGTCCCTGGTTTCCCGACCAGCTTTCTACCTTTTCATTTTTTTCCGAAGTTCGTGGTGTACTGCGGAGACTACGGCGTGAGCAGTAATCTTCGGCGAGTTCTGCTGCCCTGTTCATGTCTACGTCTTTCATCCTATCCTGCACCCAAAGCCTTACCTCCTCGGGAATTCCCCGGTAAAACTGCTCAAGTACCATCAACTCAATGACCTTGTCATGGTTGCCATAGACTTGCGCGCTTTTGAGCCACTCTTCAAAGTTGGCTCTAATTTGGTAGGCATAGTCTGAATGAGATTCGTTGCCCCTCTTAGAGTGCCTGAACCGCAGGCGGAAAGCCTCTGTCGATAGGCGACATTTTCGTAGCAATGCAGCCTTTACCCTGTCATACACCTCGGAGTCCTCTTTATTCATTCTTGCGATAACATCGGACACTTCGCCTGGTAGTACGCATATCAGTTTTTGTGGCCAAGTCTCCCTACTAAACCCTGCATTTTCGCATGCTCGCTCAAAATGCACGAGGTATAATGCAATGTCGTCACCCGCCTTGAAGGTGTGGATTAGATCCTTTATCTTTGATTCTCCACCCCCTGAATTTGATTTCCCACGGACATACGAAGCTCCAGTTCTTTCAGACGGATTTCATGTTCTTTATCCTCGCGATCCCTCCTTATTTCCTCCTCTTTGTTCACGGGCTAAGCGCTCACGCTCCTCTTTCTTTGCCAAAATGGTTTCTCTGGCCTCAATGGCCTCTTCTAAACTCACTTCCTCTTTTCCCAAGTGCTCCAAAATTTGTTGTTTTCTTTTAACCGAGCCGACCGAAATATTCAGCTCCTGACAAATTTCGAGGAGTTCTTGGACCTTAAACTTCTCCATCTTAGATATGCACACCGTTTCTCTTCTAAGGTAATTTTGCCCACGAGCCACCCAATTCTTGGTCTGCGAATCAAAATTTACCAAAATCACCCTACCACGTTACCGACCATCTGCGCTAACGAGTCTGGCGAAAAGAAGAGCAAACACGCGGCACTCACCACTTCGATGCAGCCGACGCAGGCGAATCCCATAAGCTGCCAGCCACTGTTGCGCCTTTGGGTAGCGTGGTGCGGACTCGGGCCATCCGAGTCCCCGGAGAGGACGAGTAGAGAAGCCGGAGAAGGAGAAAAAAATGTTTATATACAGTATTTACATGGTAGCGTGGTACAACATGAAAAGAGAATCACACACGAGCGCCTCTGCGCTAGCGTTTTTATACATCGTCCGCCTTCCCAAGATCCCTTGCAAAGAAATTTATGCGCAGGATACTCCAATGAGATCGTCGTCTTCCTCTCCGCCCCGAAGAGGGAAAGCCAAACACCGCCTCCCTCTGAACCTAGGAAAGGGGCAAGGCATGCCCAGTTCGCTGTTTGGTGAGGGAGACCCCACGCGCCAGCGTGGCACCACAGTGAGATGACGTGGAATCCCATGCGCAAAGTCGCTCCCTGATGCAGCCAGGTTGACTCAAGCAAGGCAGAATACCCCGTACAGCTGCTGGGTCGACGCTGCTTCGGAGTGTTGCTCTCGGCGGCTGACAAAAGCTTGGCCAACGACTTTTGTGTCAAGAGGAGCCGGCGACGTGGTTTTTCCCGATTGTCCGCGTCCGTCGCCGTCCCGGTGCAGGGTTGACTCATCTACACCATTGGGCTCGTAATGGCTTCTAGAACATAAAAGCATACCTTATAACAAAAACCATTTGACCACCGCTGCTATATAATATCACGAGATCTTGAACGCGTCTGAGCAGCTACCGACAAGAAAGCGAAGTTAAGCTAACCACTGTCAGTACCGAGAAATAATAATTTAGCAACTCCACTCAATTTATTGAAAATACTCAATGACTGATAACTACTGTCTCCAACCGACATTGTTCCTCTTTAACAACCCAACTCATTAGAAGGCACACCAGTTTTTCAAGGAGCTCGACATGCAGAAGAATGTCGTCGACCAGCGCGCTCCTTTTAACTGCAGAAGAACAGGTACAACAGAAATTGCGACACGACGACCAGTGGTCCCATAACCAGTTTCACCACTCTCTTGTTTAGCCGTGGGTGCCTCCCAGTTATGTGCCAGGTACATCATCGAATCTCGCCAGCAGGTGTCCTAGGCCCTACCACATCCTTCGTCAAACTTCTCCCATGAACTATATTTCATCAAGCCTCTCTCTCACTTTGCCATTCGCGACTGCATCCTTTATCACCGCAGCTACCAATCTGACGGTCATAAACAGCTACTTGTCGTATTCAGCGCCTCCACAAATTAAAATGAACGGCTCAGACACGTTCTCGTGAACAGATACCGTAACAATCGGTCATATATGACCGTATACCCACCCAGCCAGAGTCAACACCAACAACGTCCGAAGCGAGCCTCTCTTGCGTTTCACTCTTCACCAGGTCCCTTAGACAGCTAGGTATAGCCAGAAAGCTGGACATTTTGCGTGTGGTTTCCTGGATATAGCTAGCATTTAACGACTAACTGATTACGGTACGGCTGCGGAGATGCTCGGATGAACTTCTTCATTAAAGGCTTCTCGTTCCACCAAAACTCCGCGAACACTTTCTCCACCCCTCGGGGGATCTACCTGTCCTTGTGATCGGTGGTGAGACCACCCTGCGCCCTCGAGCAGCCAAGGCATTTTGCATTCATCCAAAGAATAAACTCCCGCCTAATTGCCAGGTCCTACACAAAGCGCCATTGTGATTTTGCAAATCACCTTCCGCCGCTAGAGGACAGATCACCCGTATACAGTCTGCGCTGCGTTCTCCTCGTATCTCGAATTCCGAGAAAGCAAGCGCGTTTGGCGTGGAGAAACTTGAGAGTTCCTGTCAGTGAAAACTAGCGCAGCGGG
The DNA here is from genome assembly GCF_013339725.1 of Rhipicephalus microplus. Lineage (NCBI taxonomy): Eukaryota > Metazoa > Arthropoda > Arachnida > Ixodida > Ixodidae > Rhipicephalus > Rhipicephalus microplus. The sequence goes on from NC_051175.1 coordinate 69,609,801, forward strand.
AAAGTCGTCCTTTTTTTTGCGTGTCACTTTCCGCCGCATACGTATCTTGAGATTACAGACAAGTACTCGAGGGACCGAGCGAGTTCTTTGAGAAATGGAAAGGGTGCTTTATAGCAGCGCCTCTGCAAGTACGCAGCAAGTGTTGTATTTTTCAGGGGTTCTTGAGTGAAGTTACCCCCGGAAATACAATCGACTCTAAACAGCCGGTAACTTGGTAGCATGTTGCACACTCTGCTGCCCTTGACGGTGAAAGCCTGCTGCGCACTTGGTTGTTCACTGCGTTGTAGAATCGGCTGGACCAGACTCCGATCCGTACCCAGGAATTTATTTCGGGAAAGAGTTTACGTGTATAACGGCTAACCTTGACCATTGGTAGTTGATGAAAAGGCGTCTTAATACTTTAGCATGACCCCGAAAGTTCCAGCATGAAAAAAAAAACGTCGGGTGTTGTCAGAACCTCCTTATCTCCTCCCAGTTACGACCCTAATCAGACTTCTCACGAGAAATGATGAGCCGCAGTATGAGGGACACGCAACAAATTACATCGAATGTATCAGTCTATTCCAACGTTATTCCGCACTTAAATGTAGCTTTCTCCAGCCACGTAGTGTCGCATGGCCTCCAAGATCGCCCCACCTTCGACCAATCGACGATGCCAACTGATGACATCATTATATGTGAAGTCATCCTTAGCAGAAGGTCACGTGCATTCCAAAAGCATAAGTGTTGTTGATCGACGTAGTTTTCACGGTGTTGCAAGAAATTATACAGGTCGGTGGTATTTGCCACAGGAATCGAACAAGCCTGACAACAGAGTAAAGGAAGTGCGACCGTTAAACGAAAACTCTGCTCGACGAAGTGAAGCACGTGAAAAAAAGAAAAGTATTATAGCAAGAAAGAGAGGAAGACAGATAAAAACATGAAAACAGTGAGAAAGATGTAGAAAGAAAGTTGTGAAAAAGAGATGAAAAAAAGCCGAAGCTTGAGCCAAGCTGCGCAAGGCTGATTGATTGATATGTGGGGTTTAGAGTCCCAAACCACCATATGAATATGAGAGACACCGTAGTGGAGGGCTCCGGAAATTTCGCCCACCTGGGGTTGTTTCACGTGCAACGAAATCTGAGCACACGGGCCTACAAAATTTCCGCCTCCATCGGAAATGCAGCCGCCGCCGCCGGGATTCGATCCCGCGACCTGCGGGTCAGCAGCCAAGTATCTTAGCCACTATACCACGGCGGCAGGGCTAAGCTGCGCAAGGCTTAAAACAGTGAAACTGGACGATTCTGGCGTGACTAGTCTAGTTTCCTCTAGATTTTTTCTAGGCATTGGCTAGGTTATGCAGGCTTCAGGTCGCTACAAGGTTGTCTCTGGTCTTTAACTAGGTGATGCTAGGTTGTTTTTAAATTGACTCTCAGTGCAGCGGGTCTCAGGTTAAACCAGTAATAGTCACAGATACGACCCCGTTGTCCAAACTCCAGAGACGGAAACTCGTGCTGAAACCAAGCGTTCACCGCTTCCATTGATCTACGGTGACGTTGTCATTGACGCAAGCCATCCGTCTCTTCGGGGTCTTCTGGCAGCCGCCTCTGCCTTACCTGCTGTCAGCGGTGACACCATTAAAACATCAAAAACTCAGTTCCTTGCCTCTTCGCTTAAGAGTCGACGCACTGACCCTCCTCCGTCTCCTTCCGAAAGCTTTCCGAACCTGACACAATTTCGCACTGCCTTCAGGCAAGAGGGCCGTCAAATCCAGAGGGTTCCTGGACTACAGGGAGTCCTCCCACGTGAGCGGGCATCGCTGGGAACACAGTTTCAAAACTAGACGTTTATTTGTCTCTCTAACTCGTCGCAAGGGCCGGGGAAGTGATCGCGGCAAAGGAATCTTGGCATGAGGGAGCCTCCCAGGTGGGCGTGACGCTTAGCTCTCGAACTTGGTAAAACTATTTCGGGCGATAAACATTCCTCATCATCATCATCATCTAGGACTGAACGCATTGCAACCTTTCTGCACTTCACCTGGTGTTGCACAGCCTGCGTCATTGCCCCCCTTTTAACAAGCAACCGATGACACTTGAAGGCGGTATGATGACATCACGTATTTCGGTGATATGGTACATCATGATGACGTCATATTGTCACGATGAGTCACAAGTACTGGGGATTTATTAAACCACCAGGTAGCTAGCACTAGGACGATGCGTCAGTCGTGGCTGGCTCTCGAGCAAAGAAGAACGCGATCTTCTTTTTTCCCCTACATTTAGAGCCGCTCTTGCTGTCAACCCACTACGTGCTGGTGGTATTATCCCCCCTTCGAAAAGAAAAAAAAAACAAGTACCAAAAAGAGAAGGAAAGTACATAGCAGCAACGCGATGCTATACATAGGCACGTGAAAAAAAATGGAAATTCGGATGAAGTGAAAGTAAAAATTGAAGAGCGTGCCAACATAGGAAACGTCAATGAACGAAAAAGTAAGTTCACAAAATAAACAAAAAGGACAAAGAACGCTATACGGTAAAGGAAAAGTTACGAACAACGCGCAATAAATGGCTTCATGCGCAACACATGAACGACGTCCGGTCTCAGCCGTGTCCTGCTCCGTGCATGGGGTGTTGAGTCCGGAACCACTTCGTAGTTCACGTCACTGACGCGACGTAACACTTTATAAGGGCCAAAGTACCGGCTCAGCAACTTTTCACTAAGGCCACGGCGGCGCACGGGCGTCCACACCCAAACTTGATCTCCGGGGCTGTAAAACACTTCTCTGTGGCGGGTATTATAGCGTCGTGCGTCTGCCTGCTGTTGCTGGCCGATGTGCAGTCGCGCGAGCTGCCGGGCTTCCTCGGCACGCTCTGCGAATTCTTCGGCGTCTGTGCCAACTCGTCTTCGTCCTGACTACGGGTAGCATGGAGTCCAGCATGTCTGCACTTCTCGGCCGTAGAGAGCCGAAATGGCGTGAATCGCGTGGTCTCTGCCACGGCTGGTATTATACGCGAAGGTCACGTAAGGCAAGATCCAGTCCCATGTTTTGTGCTGTACGTCGTGTACATTGAGATCATGTCTGCGAGGGTCTTATTCAGTCGTCAGTAAGTCCGTTGGTTGCGGGTGGTACGCAGTTGTCCTTCGGTGTCTGGTGTTGCTCAGTTTGAAAACCTCGTCCGTAAGCTGCGCCGTGAATGCCGTCCCTCTGTCCGTTATTACACTGGAAGGAGCACCGTGTCGTAACACGATGTGGCGCATGAAAAATTGTGCTACCTCAGAAGCCGTGGCTCGTGGGATCGCCTGGGTTTCAGCGTAGCGTGTCAAATAGTCGGTCGCGACGATCACCCATTTGTTGCTGTCCGCAGACATAGGAAATGGCCCGAGAATGTCCATGCCGACTTGGTCGAACGGCGTGCAGGGTGCTTCAATGGGCTGAAGCAAACCAGCTGGCTTAACAGATGGTTGCTTTCGGCGCTGACATTCCCGACAGCTCTTTACGTACTCTTTACGCTTGCCGAAAGTCCTAGCCAATAGTACCTCTCGCTCACTCTGGCACGTGTCCTTGAGTAGCCCAGATGACCGGATGTGGGTTCGTCGTGGCAAGCGAAGAGGACGTCGTCTCGCATGTCTCGAGGAACCACCAGGAGGTAAGCACGATTGTTCGAACGAGCGTCTTCTGTACAGCACACCGTCTCGTAGGCAGAACGACGTCAACGAGCGGGATAAATGGCGTGGTATGATTGCGCCCTGGCCCTCTAAATGATCAATGATCGGATGAATCTCTGCATCATCCCGCTGTCCGTTTGCTCAAGTCTGATGCACTAACGGCGCCCAGGAAGCCTTCGTCCTCCTCTGCTTCCTGACTGACGACATGAAGGGGTGCGCGTGACAGTGTGTCAGCGTCTTCATGCTTACGGCCGGACTTATGGACGATGGTGACATCAAATTCCTGCAGCCGCAAACTCCACCGTGCTAGCCGACCCGAAGGGTCGCGCAAGCTTGCCAACCAACAGAGCGCGTGATGGTCCGTCACTACCTTGAAGGGACGACCATAAAGGTACGGGCGAAACTTGGTGATTGCCCACACGACTGCGAGGCACTCTTTCTCCGTAGTGGAATAATTCGCCTCGGCACGGGATAGAGAGCGGCTGGCGTAGGCTATCACCCTTTCGATGTCGTCTTGACGCTGAACGAGCACTGCACCAAGCCCAACGTCACTAGCGTCAGTATGAACCTCCGTGTCAGCATCATCGTCGAAATGAGCGAGAACGGGTGCTGATTGCATGCGCAGTCGCAGTTCATCAAAAGCTGCTTGTTGCTCATTTTCCCAGACAAACGGCGTGTCGTCCCTTGTGAGACGAGTCAGAGGTTCTGCTATCTGTGCAAAGCCATGAATGAACCGGCGATAGTAGGCGCACAAACCAAGGAAGCGCCGGACGGCTTTTTTATAGACAGGAGCTGGTAATTCGGCAACAGCGGCAAGCTTGTCTGGATCGGGCCGGACTCCTTCAGCGCTAACTACATGTCCAAGAAATTTCAGTTCTTCATAGCCGAAGTGGCACTTCTGTGTCTTTAGAGTGAGGTCCGCCGATCGGATAGCCTCCAGCACGCTGCGCAGGCGCTGTAGGTGCTGCTCGAACGTGGCAGAGAAGACCACCACATCATCAAGGTAGACAAGACAAGTCTGCCACTTGAGCCCTGTGAGGACAGTGTCCATCATTCGCTGGAAAGTTGCCGGCGCTGAACACAAGCCGAAAGGGAGTACTCGAAATTGGTATAGGCCGTCTGGAGTCACGAAGGCTGTCTTTTCGCGGTCTCGCTAATCTACCTCGATTTGCCAGTACCCGCTTTTGAGATCGAGAGAAGTGAAATAACGAGCACGACGAAGTCTATCCAGCGAATCGTCGATACGCGGTAGCGGGTAAACATCCTTTTGGTCACGTTGTTAAGCTTTCGGTAATCGACGCAGAAGCGTAGCGGCCCATCCTTCTTTTTGACAAGCACGACTGGAGATGACCACGGGCTGTTGGATGGTTCGATAACGCCATCGTCAAGCATCTCGCGAACTTGCGTACGTATCGCTTCACGTTCTTTAGCCGACACGCGGTAGGGGTGCTGGTGTATTGGGCGTGCGTCCTCGTACGTGATGATCCTGTGTTGAGTGATGGACGTCTGGCGGATCTTTGAGCAACTCGCGAAGCAAGACGTGTACTCGAACAAGAGCGCTCGCAGCGCAGTCTGGTTATCGGTGGACAGATCAGGATTGATGTCAATGTTACGCATTGTTGTGTCTGCGTTATCCACTACTTCTGACGTGAGACAGTTGGTTACGTTTGCTACTTCGTGGGCAAACGCTATCGAAGTGCCACTGAAAAGGTGTCGATGATCGTTGCTAAAGTTGGTAACGAGCAATTCAGATCGGCCGTCGCGAACGTGTATTACACTTCTCGCTACACATATGCCTTGCTGCAGTAGGTGTTCTAAATTTGTCTCGGCCACCACATCGCCATCGCTCAAACCACAGCACGTTACGTCGACTAGAACACTGGCTCGGGGAGGAAGCGCCACGCTCTGTTCAGAAATACGTAGTACGTCGACACGCATTCCGTCATCCTGCACGTTGATTGCTCGCTGGGCTGAGAACGTGACGCGGCGCTCTTGCAGATCAATGATAGCTCCATTTTCCTGTAGAAAATCAATTCCCAGAATTACGTCACGGGAGCATTCACGTAGAACAAGGCAGCTTGCTACGAATGTGTACCCTTGAATCTGTACTCTAGTTGTGCAGGCGCCCAGTGGAGTTACGACATGGCCACCAGCTGTACGAATCTGCGAGTTATGCCACGGCGTGATTACTTTCTTCAGCTGCGTTGTCAGTTTCCCGCTCAGTATGGAATAGTCTGCGCCGGTGTCCACTAACGCATTAACTACACAACCATATATTGTTACGGCTATGTCGAGTGAAAGCCGGCTATCCTTTGCAGCAGCAGGTGATGTCGGACCAGTTTCTGTACGGTTCTGCGTCAATAGGAGGTCTTCAGCGCTTCGACGTTCAGCGACCCCCGCCCCCAGAGGTCGCTTCGGCTAGTTTTCCCGGCGGGGGCTGGGAGATCGTGCGGTAGAATACCGCTGGGGCATTGATGAAAATCGCCTCGGTGATGGCGAGCGCGACTGGCGCCCGGCAGCGGTGGTGCATGCTGCTGGGAGAGGTAGTTTTGGATGTCGCGCGGTCTCTGGCCGTAACGGGGGGGCGGCGAGTACGCAGAGAAGCCGCGAAGCCCAAGACGGCGATAAGGACACTGGCGGTACAAGTGATCAGCTTCTCCGCAGTGAAAGCACAGAGGCCGGCGATCGGGTGTGCGCCAAACATCAGACTTTCGAAGAGACGTGCGCCGATCGTCGATGTACTGAACTGGTTGCACTGAACGATGGGCGACAGAAGCACCAGGGACAAAGGCCAACGGTGGTGGCGTGTACGTGCCGTCGTAGTACGGTATGTGCTGCGCTGACTGTAGTGAAACAGCAGGAACAGGATGGATGAATAATGGCGGCGTTGCAGCAGGGCGTTTCAAGGCTTCCGCGTAGGTTGTCTCACGGCGGTATTCAGCAGGAGCTGGCACAGCTGTATCATGAGGCAAGGTGTCCCGGAGGGCCTGGTGCAGCTCATCCTTGATCACAGTTGCAATAGAGTTGACTGTAGGATGAGGTGTTACACCAGCCTTTTGTAACTCTTCACGTACTATATCACGGATGAGTTCCGTAGACAGTCGTTGTTGGTTCTAGTGGCGGTGAAAATGTCGGCAGTAGACATGCCACTGACTTGCCTGTCGTATTGGTTGGATCACTGCTGCAGCATTTTTTCCATTGTCACGGCCTCGGACAAGAACTCCGCGACCGTCTTCGGAGGACTTCGCACGAGGCCGGCAAAAAGCTGGTCCTTGACACCGCGCATAAAGTGACGCAACTTCTTGTCCTCCGTCATTCTTGAATCGGCCCGTCGGAAGAGGCGGGTCATGTCTTCGACGAACGTGGTCACAGTTTCGTTTGGCAGCTGGACGCGGGCCAGAATAGCTCGTTCAGCTCGTTCTTGGCGATCAGCACTGGCATACGTCTGCAGAAGTCTACGAGAGAATTCGGGCCACGTCGTCAGCTGTTCCTCTCGGTTTTGATACCACGTACGTGCCCCGTCTTCGAGATAGAAGTAGACACGACCCAGTTTCGCCGCGTCGTCCCACTGATTCAAGGTGGCTACGCGCTCGAAATCCGCCAACCAGTCCTCAACGTCCTCGTGCTCCGAGCCATGGAACGTCGCCGGTGCGCGTGGGCTTTCCAACGTGTAGCGGTTCGACGTCATGCTTCCCGTGCCGGTTGCCGAGGTTTGCACCGAAGCGCTGGTCATGTTTGTCGACGTGGTGGGAGCAGTATCGTCGGCTTCCGGAGGCAATCCCCTGATTCGGCGGCTGGTCCGATGCACGGGAGTATTGACTGGCACTGGACTCGTATCGCGGCTTCCTGGGGGGGGGGGGGGGTCTGCAGCATCCGTGAGACTACCCAGCACCTCCACCAGTTTGTCACGATGAGTCACAAGTACTGGGGGATTTATTAAACCACCAGGTAGCTAGCACTAGGACGATGCGTCAGTCGTGGCTGGCTCTCTAGCAAAGAAGAACGCGATCTTCTTTTTTCCTCTAGATTTAGAGCCGCTCTTGCTGTCAACCCACTACGTGCTGGTGGTAATATAGTAGATCATCGCGTGATGGTGATACTTTGGGCCATTTGTGTTTGCATCCCCAGCGGCCAACCTTCGTGTATTATTAGGCATCTAGCCATAGCGTCACAAACGCAATTACGCAATTAGTATCATCCTAGGCGACCACGCGGAGGGGGGGGTAGGGAGAAAGGGGGCGCCCACCTTCTAGTCACCTAAGGGGGGGGGGCGCAAAGTCAGCCCCACAAATTTATAAAATGAGGAAAGGGGTGCTGCGACTCGGGGGAGGGGACACAAAGATGGCCCCATACTTTGGCGTATAATAGGTAGCGGGGGCGCTGCCAAGAACTTTCACCCCTCTTCCCCTTGAATGGAAACCCTACACACAGCTATGGTTATTACGAGCTGTGCAAACAGTCCCGCTCTTTTCCCACTCGGAAAGCATGGACGCCAAAGAGGCCCTTACAACATATGCAAACTCTCTTGCTTGCCGACTACTGAAAATTTACGTATTGTGTCGTCTAGTTTCTGCGGCAATCAAGGTGATGGTACTTCAAATCCTTTTTTTACCGTTCTTTTTTTTCAAAGTTGCCATGTGAAAGCCAGCCTTTAATATTCAGCGGAGCGCTGCAGGATTAAGGCAATGCTGGATGTGTACAATAATATTTCATCAGATTAGATACTTACGGCTGATGCTTCCTGACCGTTCACGCTACTATAAAGTGTAAGCGTATCGCGTACCTCTGAGGCCCGTCGTGAACTCAAGAAAGATATAACAGAGCGAGAAAGACAGCACACACAGAAAGACGTACAGATAAAGTACTCGATCAGCGGCTCTCACAGTGAATGTCCTTATCTTTTTCGCTCTGTTTTATTTTTCCTGAGTAAAAACCAACTCGACCAAAACTGGAGTAGACAGGGAAGGAGGTCGGATACGAGGATGTGTAAGCCCTCGCCTCCTCTGAAAAGAAATTGCGAGGCTGAGGAGGGAAGGGCGGGAACGCTATCTTCTCCACCCCCAAAATTGTTTAATCTTGCACGTGCATACACAGGGTGTCTGAAAAAATGTGTCCAGAATTCTCAAAAATTCATAAAAACTGATATAACTGCTCACTGCCTTAAGAATTGCCGTATCTTTTTTGTAGCGGTGAGGGTATTGGGATAGTTAAAACGTAATTTCGAACGCTACGATAGTTAAATAATGAGCTTGTTAATTAGTGAAGTTAGGTGGTTATGTTGAAAGGCAGGATGGACGTTCTTCATGTGAGGAATCCATCGCATCTATGAGATATAGAAAAAGTGCCTGCTAGTAATTATTGCGGGGTAAGAAAATTCAATCAAATTCAATGGCCAAACCGAAGCACCTATCAGCGCAACAAGAACGCGACCAAAATGATGACGCTAAGGCAATAATTACAAAGGTGCAGTTAATCTATGTTGTTCAACGTATGTGCGCCACGCGTGCTATAACTGCAAGCACAGCCCACACACCCACATTGCCATGTCGGTTTATTGGTTGATAGAACTATGCTCACTCATATTGAACGTCTCAGTAGAATAGGGCAGTGTCAGTTTTTAGCGTTTTGGTTTCGCTGTCATCACTGATTGTGGGTAAATTTCATTTCTTCGTAATTGTTGCTAGACGCTGCTTTTTGGATGCGAAGCAGCTCTTTCATTAGCCTTTGTAATGCTGTCCGTCCATGTCTCCGTGTCAGCGCGCCACACCACGTTCCCCCCACCCCTACCGAAGTTGTTGGGACGATGCCAAGTAGGTCAATTTGTGCGCGTTGACGCCACCATCTCCCTCCCCCACAGCAGCTGCCGGCTCTTCCCAACACACCTATGGGGTGTTGCTTCTCCCCCCGCTCGCAACACACTTTTCTCTCGTCACCCTCCCCACTGCCCAAGACGTCGAGTGGAGACACCGCACGTCGAGTGGAGACACTCTCTCGGCTCGTTTATCTACGATGAAACTTGCACTAAACTCGACCCGCCTCTTCTGTCTTTTCTTTCAAAGAAACGTTTACTCGAGTAAAGCCTACACCGAGTTTTGCTTCAAACCGTTCTTCCAGCACCCGCATTGACGCCCGTTTCAGCCGGGTCAACGGCGTGCGCACCGCTGCTGCTTCGCATACAATCACGGTTCCTTTCTGGGAGATGGTCCATAATTTTCTGAAATCTCCTAGCTGCAATGAGTTCCTCGCATTAAGATTTCAAATTCTTTCTTTTGACAAAACATACTCGACTCATTTACATAATGATAAATTTAACCTTCCTAATTACTCTCTCAATTGTTTTAGCCATCATAAGATGCCTGCTGATACAGAAGTAGTTGCGAAAGCATTGAGCAATTATGGCATTTCTCTGGTCTTGCGGATTTTATTTGGAGGGGGGAAGGTGATTCTTAAATGAAAAGAAGATGAAAGTGAGCCCCGTAACTGTCTCTCAGGAGGAGGACACCTCAGCAGTAGCTCACGAGGGATGGTGGTAAGGAGGGATTAAAAAGGATATTAATGAAAGGTATAGATATAGAGAGAGGAGCAGGAGGAGAGAGAGGCACAGGGACAGCCACATACGGAAGTAAGGAGAAGATAGGAAAGATTGACGTAGTCGCCGAAGTCCGAGGACGGGGCACCACTCAGCGAAAGCTCTTGTCGGCGTCAGGTGAGGACGTAGGGCGAGCCAGTCGGCTAGAGCTGTGCTGTTACATTTGCTTAAACACCTAGTATACAGGCATACAAACGAACGTACGGACGTACGTAATCACCCACCCCGGTGGTCTAGTGGCTAAGGCACTTGGCTGCTGACATACAGGTCGCGGGATCAAATCCCGCCTGTGACAGCCACGTTTTCGATGGAAGCGAAAATGTTTGAAGCCCGTGTGCTTAGCTTCAGGTGCCCAATGAAGAACTTCAGGTAGACAAAATTTCCGGAACCCTTGACTACGCCGTCTCTCATAATCATATGGTGATTTTTGGGATGACAAACCCGAACTATTATTATTATTATTACATACGTAATGAATGGCTCACCCCGTCCCCACACCCTCCCTCAAAAAAAAAGGTTTGTGGCTTTATAACGGGCTGACCAGAAGGCCCACGATGTCACTGATGGGCTTGACTTGACTTTGTCATCACGGACGTGGCCCACATCGGTCCGAGATGGTGCAGCCTCAAAGCGTCTCTAACCAAGTTTTCACACATACGCACACACACGCCACTGCAGCCCAGACATCCGTGTTATATGTCGTAACACTTTCCTATTATTATGGGGCATAGCTTACACAGAAGTCGCAAACCGTCCGCGTAAGCGTAAAACAAATGACATGGATTACGTCATCGCGCATCGTCCTCATAACACACTGGCCATTGTGCACGACGGTCATTTTCAGTAGCTGCTTGCGCAGTGCTCATGTTCTTCAATGGAAGATCCCGCGATCCGCCGGCCCGACATAACTAGCAATACAAAATAGAAAACGCCAGACATAAGCGTAGTTCAAGGACGTCACTCACTTCCTTTTTTTCTTATTGTTCATTGCTTCCGAGTTGTCCGCGAACCCCTGATAAATAGCTCCCGACGGAGATTGCAACCCACACGTTATGAAACGCTGTCCTAGAAAAAGGAAGGGTTGCGTGTTTCCTGCGCTGACATCACAGTGTGGAAAAAGTTATTGCGCATAACATTGAGTAAGAAGGAAACAGAGGGTACGGTGAAAATAGGGGAGAGAACTTCTTTTCTAACTTAGAAGTGTGGCGGTTTGAGCTAGTTGGTATGACATGACGATAGTTATAGCGCAAGAGCAGAACGTCTCCTTCGTGTCCCTTTCTCGGCGTTCTTTTCTAAGCATTGGTGAGCAGTGGTCTGCTTTCAGCTCAGGCAACGGCTCAGGGCTGTGATGTCGTGGCCGCATTTGTGCATACAGACCTTCTCGCTCCTTTGATGAGGAGAAAATAGACGCAAAGATATAGATATTATTACGTTCTCAGGCCCACTGGCTATCCTGTGCTTAGGAAAAGGGAAAAAGAAACTAAAGATACTCGTGAATCGCTCTGAAACCAAGTTGTGTACCAGAAGAACAAGAGAAGTCCGCCACCTAGAAAGAAAATTTCAGAAATAGAAAGAGGCATGTTTTCATCTAGAGTTCAGTACTAGTTCTTTGATCTCTTTGAATAGGGATGCAATTTATTCGGATAGTGATGGGCACGCGCAAAAACAGTCACCTTATTAGATGCGAGGCACCTCTTCAACATACGCGTGTAATGCCGAGCCTATGTGCGTCTGCACGAACGCGCCGCAACGCATTCCCCTCACTGCAGCTGTTAGAGCGGTGCCAAGTAGGTCACGCCGCAGCGGCGCGTTGACGTCAACCTCCGCTCGCAGTGAGCGCTGACGTCACTCTCTTCGTCACCTGCGATGCCCTCGCCGCAGCGCCCGCAACTGCCGCATAGTTCGTTCGCCCGCAACACCTGCCGCTCGCGCCGCTCGCTTCACCACCGACACGTCGGTTTACGCCCAATAAACCTTGCGCGCGCCTCACGTACGCGTTGAAGCATGTCTGTACGTGTCACAAGACCTACGCCAGCCTTCGCCCCAAACAAATCTTCCAGCACCGTTCAAACGGTAACGTCAGACGTACGAAATGGTGCTGCTTCGCTGCTTCTTAGGTTTTCATGTGGGAAGATGGTGTGAGTTTTAATATCTTTTATGACGAAGCTCCTTGAGGCACGGGTCATGCACCTCCTGTTCGTAGTAGCCACTTCTATCCCTCCGAGATACCACGCCGGCCAGGGTTGAGATGGCTGCTGTAGCACTGGCCGTGGCTATTCCCGCGCGCACGTACACTTTTACTGACTCTCGGGCTGCTGTACGAGCATTCATGACGGGGTCAGTTTGTAACGAGGCTGTCCATATTCTAACCAAACTTTCAAACTGCACTGCAATCGATGATCACATCACCTGGTTTCCTGCCCACATGGGCAAGGATGTTTACCCTGTTATCTCTAATGCCAATGAGTCTGCCCATGCCCGTGCACGCACACTGTCCCACCGTGACGGGCATTCGGCCACTAATTGGGGGGGGAAGGCATCCAGCAGCTTGATTCCTTCCTCACCTTTAACGAAATATATAAGCACTATCAATTGTCCAGGCGGAGGTTCCCGCTCCTACACCCGCAACTCTCGTGGGTTCGGTCAATCACTTTACGAATGCTGCAAACCAGTACTTACCCCGTCGCCCTTAGTTTACAGTAAGTTTATTGACAGCATAAAGCCTCACCGCCCTCATTGCGATGAGAGACGATGTACGTTATCCCACATGCTCTGGCAAAGCACGGTGCTGGGCGATGGCGAGCCTCTCAACACAGAGGACGCATGGAAGACTGAAATCACCAGCTCGGACCGGGAGATCCAAATCTGGGCTGCCCAGAGGGCCCGCAGTTTGAGGGAGGGACGTGTCCTTCCTGTCCCAATGTAGGTGCAGACGCAGCCGACCCGCGCTTTCGAAGGGCATGGGCTCCTCAGAACAATTTGTGAATGAAGTTCGTTGACTGACTGACTAGCCACCTCTTGTTTTTATTCATTGGAACGTCCGCTGGATGGCGGTACTTGTTTAGTGTATATGATGAACGTATGGGGAAAAGATGCGAGACGGTAGTTGGAATGTTCACTATATGGATGGACGGATGGACGGATGGACAGACATACAGAGAGATGTACATGTGTACAGGTGGATGGACAGGCAGACAGACAGAGAGACAGGCGGACGGACAGACGGATAGATGGAGGACGCCAGCGGGTGGCCCATAGTTTGCCGATAAAACTCTTAGAAGCTTCGCCCCACTCATCATAATTCACTCCATGGATATGCTGTGATTTTTTAACCTCCTTGACCCCAACTGCCGATCGTCCGGGACGGCCTGACAACGCTAGTAGTAATATAGTCCTTGCCTTGCAGCGGCGCCTGCCCACAATAATCGAGATATGGAAATAAAGACTCGTGTTGCTAATGGAAAGAAGCTTCGTCATTTGTCCTGGTCGAGAGCATTCTCATACTAGACGGATACTCTGACGAAAAACGTTAACTAGGAAACTTGTGCCGTAGTCACTGTCTAAACGAAAGACGTGTGTCCTACCGCTCCTCTTCATTCAGCGATCTACATCAGAATTTAATGCGCGATATTATTGACATCCATAGGCTGGTGGGCGCCCATCATGGCAAGCTAGCCACCGATGAAGGCATTAGCCTTCAAGGTCCCTGAGGGGGCAAGTCCTGAGTAAGTTGTTGACGCGACGTCTTCAATGGTAAGAATCGAAGAAGTATACTGTGTCCAGCACTTCGGAGGCAAGAATTGTTAGGTCACCGTGAGTAAAGCCACCCTGGCTTAAATCGTGGACGCGTCACACCTCACCATCTGAGGAGAGCGCGTCGTCATCGTACCCCTAGGATCCCAAGTCACCCAGGTAACTGTCCCGTTCCTGCCATGCTGCGTCCCCAGCGAAGTCCTTGCACAAGCACTGTCCCCCTACGGGGAAGGTGTTGCATATCATCAGAGGACTAATGGGGCTCCGCTCCCTTTTGTGGTCGGTGTGGAGTCAATGGCCATGACGGGAAGGGCTGTTCACGGCCGTGCCGCTGCTGTGGTGACCCACATGTCACGGTCGCTTGCTCGATGAAACAGTCGTACTCGGAGGCAGCATCCAAGGATTTCCCTTCACTTCAGCCAGGAACGCTGTTTAAGAACAGGTGCGACAGTTCGTCAACGCGAGCCGTGGTAACCGACCACGACCAAGGTGCGCCAATCATGACGCTGCTCTAGGCGCTCACTGAGTCCCCAACGGTTCCAGACCTGGTAATTCCTCCACGTTTTAGGGGCAAAAAAGGGAAGTTTATTGTACACTTAACTTGTACGTACACAAACGCAACATCGAAAACCAATAAAGACAATATATACATCTTACAAATGAGCATCAAAATCTAATTGATCACTGGGTATCCAAATGTTACAAGTGAAAGGAAAATTAAAAAGAATCAAATTAATCACATTTTACAAGATAACACTTATGCATGCGTACTAGAGTGGGCGCATGGCTAGTACGGGACAACTCGAAGCCTCAGCTGCATGTCCCTCTCTGACTTTAAAGAAACGCGTGTGCTATCGTCGAAGGAAGACCTCTTCGCCGTGCGTTTCCAGCTGCTGATCCAGGTAATTACACACCATGAGCCGAATTTTCTGTAGTACGGGATAGGCGCCTCTATACAGCTTGTGTCGTACTTCCGCTAAACAGCGTCGCCACCACAGTACGTACAAGGTTACTGTAAAGACCAGTCTTGCAAACAGCCCCCGTTCTGTTCCCATGCGCGCCGTGCGAAAGCCAAAGAGGCACTGTACCATGTGCCAGACGCCCCTACACCACCGACACTGAAACAGAGCATGTTTGGTGCCGTCTCTCTTTTGCCGCAGTTTGGGCAGTGGGTCATTCGGAACGACTTGCCAATGTGCGAACCGGTCACGCGTAGGCAATGCCCTCCATCTTCTCACTAATCAATTCGCGCACCTGTTAAGTGGGAGCCTCATGTGCGCGCGACGCGCGCACATGAAGGCTCTCTATAGGTACGCGATTGCCGCTTCTGGTTGGACATTTGGGTTGGACCCGGTGCATATAAAAGAAGCCCTGCGGCGCGTCGCGAGCGGGAGACCTGTTGGAGAGCCGAAATGTGTGTCGCTGCAGTCCCATTTGAGAGCAGACCTATGTGTTAGAGAGGAGAGCTCGGCTCTTCGAGTCTCTGTCGGCCCCAGTGCCGAATTTGTAACGCCTCTGTATATATGCTGTACATAAACCTTGTTTAACTCACCGTCGTCTCGTCCGCTCGTCTATCAGCTCTGCGCAGAAGCAGTCGCGAGCTGAGAAACCTACGCTACCAAACGGCTGGTGACCTTCCCTGCGGAGTTCGAAGCAGTGGCGCCTTCGGGACCGTGTTGGCGTTGCCGTCTTTCGAAACAGTGGTTGCAGCGGTCAGATTTCGAGACGCCCTTCGTAACGTCGTCGGAGGCGCGCTTCGCAACAGTTGTTGGCAGCTGCGGGATCGGCCGGCGTCAGCGACATCGATGCGGTGAGTGCCTGATTTCCTCCCCCGAGGAAGGTCCCCGCCATAAAGGCGAGGCGTCCTGTAACACGGCGAGGTAGCAGGGCGATGTGTGCTATGTAAAACGCAAAAGCGCATGCGTGTGTCTTGATGACTGTTGCTTTTGCCGTTAGTGACAGGTTAAAATCAGCGGCTGCCGCTATGACATCGGTAGATCTCCTAAGCACGTCATCCCAGGTCTTTTGTGATACATCTCCTTCCTCAAAATAAACGCCTAACACCTTCACAGCTTGAACGTATTCTAAGTCTCCTGGCAATTGTTCTCTGAAGCCTCCAAAGCGCAATGCCTTACATTTGGTGGTGTTTAAAAGAGCACCAGACAGATAGGAATACTCAGCAAACATGTCAAGGAATGTACTATAGCTAGAAAAGTTACGAAAAAATACCGAAATATCATCGGCGTATGTGACAATTTTGAAGGTTTCCTCGCCTATCATCGAGAAACCCACGAAGCTCTTTATAGCGGCACCCGTTCGTCCCTCGTAGCCGTTGTAGTAGTGTGTAACAAGTTTAACATTTTGACCTCCAAGGTGGTGCCGGTGAGAGATTTCTTCTGTGCGTTGTTGAACAATAAAACATAGTGCTCAATGTACATGCCAATGGCTGCTAAGGGGGAATGAGAGACAGGAGAATTTGTCTTTTAGTTAACGCGCACGCTGCAATTTTTTTATTGTTCAACAATGCACAGAAGACAAGAAATGGTTGCTACGTTATACTCGCTGGGCGTAACCTCCTTGGTTTTAGAAAGGTTTAGCGAGCGTTAGGCAGCAGTGCCATGAATACAGAAAGCTAGTATATACCATGAACTTAGTATATACCATGAAGTAGACCCGAAGCACAAGCCGTAAGAAAGTGTGCGTGTGCCACCTCTCGTTTAGTCCTTGGAATGTCCGCTGGATGGCGGTGCTTCTACATGGGGAATAAATAATAAATAATGCGAGATGGTGGTACTTGGAGTGTTGAATAGACGTACCAACGGACACCAGACAGATGCATGGATGGACGCATGAACGGACTAAGGGGCGGATGCATGGATGAACGCAGGGACGGACGCACGAACAGACACGCGCACGGATGGATGGATGGACGCATGGACAGTCACAAAGAAGGACGCATGGACGAACGGAAGCAAGAACGAATGGACGGACGAATGCTTCGCCCCACTCTCCATCATTCATTCCGTGGATATGCTGCCAACTTTTTTCGCATGAATCTTACTCTAAAAGTTACTACTCTCAACGTTCAGGATTTCCGCAATAAACAAAAATTGGCAGATCCCACGTACAGTGGGAATCGATGATATGCAAAGCACGAATGACAAATGTTGATATGTCAGTTTGAAATGAGGACAACGCTATGAGGTGGAGGTAAATGATGCCTTATATCACTTCCGTGTCATGATTATCATGTTTGGATGTGTCGTTTACCTTCGTCATGTATTCACGTCACGTGATACCAAATTTAGTATATGTGGAGCTAGCGAAATGGCCGCGAGCACGCTATGAGCCTGGTATGTTGTCATGTTCTTACATGACACGCGTGTCAGGACTATCATGTTTGCACCAGTCATATATTTCGTCATCCATTGACGTCACGTAACACGAAATTTGGTATATGTGGAGCTAGCAAAACGGCCGCGATCGCATCATGAAGGGCCCATTATACTCCAACGTAGCGATGACGCGCGCATGCGCTGGGCACAGTGACGCTACGTTAGCGAAACGCGAACACTCTATAGTCTGACGCCAGATGCGACCGGCGCGACCAGCGTCCGTCGGCGCAGTCCGACAGCAACCGGCGCGAAATGTGACATGCTGCATTTCGCGCCGATGCGTTACCCAGACAACACTGCGTCTCCCTCTTTTCGGGTATGGAGTTACACCAGACGAGCTGAAACGCGCATGTGTTAAAGCAGCGCAGTGGGGCAGGCGCCTTCGAGTATATGCAGGGCCGGTGGCTAGCGTGGCAACGCTGGCGTGACGCGACAAAATGAACGCAGGCGAGCACGGACACCGCGTCCCGTTGAAATGTATTGGCACCTTCAATGTGGCATGTAGCCATGCTCTCACGTGACACGCATTTCATGATTATCATATTTACACCAGTCACATACCTTCGTCATCCATTGGCGTCACATAATACCAAATTTGGCATATGTGAAGCTAGTGAAATGGCCATGAGCGCATCATCAGTGAGGCATGTATTCATGTTGTGACACGACACGCATGTCGTGATTATCATGTTTGGACGTGTCATTTACCTATGTCGTCCGTTCACATCGCGTAATACAAAGTTTGGTATATGTGAAGCTAGCAAAACGGCCGCGAGCGCAGCATGAGCATGGCATGTAGTCATGTTGTTACATGACACGTATGTCATTATTTTCATGTTAGGGTCTGCCGCTTGTGTTCGCCACGCAGTCATGCCATACCATACCCGTTTTGCAACATTTCATGTGAACGAAACCACTGCATGAGCTGCAGGATCATGAAATGTAAATCATGACATACATGTCACGATTTTCATGTTATGAATGATCACATATGTTCTTAATACAGTCATCTTATGGCATACCAAGTTTGGTGTCGATACCATTATCGAAACGGCCAGGAGAGCTAAATGTCGTAGGTGGCTAGATAGATAGATAGATAGATAGATAGATAGATAGATAGATAGATAGATAGATAGATAGATAGATAGATAGATAGATAGATAGATAGATAGATAGATAGATAGATAGATAGATAGATAGATAGATAGATTGTCACGGACGGCCATTTTTGGCGGCCCCGCGTCACGGCAATTAACGGGTGCCGTACTCCCCCACTGACCGTGGGAACGGCGGGCGCATAAAAGAGAGCCGAGAAGTGCAGAATGGGGTGCTCTTCTTGGAACGTCGCCGCCGACGTTTGATCCTTTTGTAACTGCGGCGGCGTCTGCAAGGTCGTGGAAGGCCGCGATGTACTCCGAACAAGGATTAGACTACGGGACGCACCGGCTGAGAGTCAAACAGTCTGACCGTTTCCCACGGGGGAAACCGTGGGAAAACCTCTGGTGGCCACGTCGTATGACAACACCCCAACAGGTTGTCACTCTCGCTAGTTGAGGGTCCTCTTCTAATTAAAAAGGGGTGAGGTCAATATATTTTTGGGGCGGAGTTTCCATCAATTAAACGCTCATTATTGGACCCATGTAGAGGTCTCTTGTCCCCAAGGAAGAAAGCGAGGAGACACGAGGGGGATTTAAGCGCAGGATTTTGCCCTGCTAGGCAGACTAGTCACTGACCAACATGGTGTAGAAACATATCAACAAGCATCTCTTCTAGAAGTTTTTAGTGTGGCTCTGTATCGGCTGGCCACCTAAACTTAGCCGTTCGTCCAGTTGTGACGCGATATTAACCTCTGCAACGTAGACATCGGGACTTCGCCCAGAGTTAGCTCAACCTGCTCGAAGTCACCTGCAAGCACTAGCCTCCCGGAGCCACCAGCGTTGCAACACCGCCGACATCGCAGTCGTGCCAGAACTCTCTTCGACTTCTTGCATCCGATCGTCGGGGACGCAACGCTGCCGGTCATCACACGTATGCCTTCACCTGTTTATATCTTCGAACTTTCCCTCCGTAGTTCCATTGTTGTTAGTTTGTGTAGTTTGTAATAGTTCTCTCTCGTAAGCTGATTTATTGTTTTTACCTGTATTTTTTGTTGTATCAAGTGTTGATGTATTTTTTTAGGTGTATTGAAGTGTTGTACTAGATCCCGTGTGCTGCAATATCACTAGAGCAAAGTTTGTTTTGTTTTCTCACGTCTCTGATCTCTTCACTGTCTCTGCTTGCGTACGGAACGAACTAACCTGCTGTCAGTCCCGTCGCCGACTTCGCGCTGGCGACGCTAGAGTGGCAGCTTGTAACATAGATAGATAGATAGATAGATAGATAGATAGATAGATAGATAGATAGATAGATAGATAGATAGATAGATAGATAGATAGATAGATAGATAGATAGATAGATAGATAGATAGATAGATAGATAGATAGATAGATAGATAGATAGATAGATAGATAGATAGATAGATAGATAGATAGATAGATAGATAGATAGATAGATAGATAGATAGATAGATAGATAGATAGATAGATAGATAGATAGATAGATAGATAGATAGATAGATAGATAGATAGATAGATAGATAGATAGATAGATAGATAGATAGATAGATAGATAGATAGATAGATAGATAGATAGATAGATAGATAGATAGATAGATAGATAGATAGATAGATAGATAGATAGATAGATAGATAGATAGATAGATAGATAGATAGATAGATAGATAGATAGATAGATAGATAGATAGATAGATAGATAGATAGATAGATAGATAGATAGATAGATAGATAGATAGATAGATAGATAGATAGATAGATATGCTCAAAGTAGTAGATTGTAGTAGGTGATTTAAAAGTAGATGATTTAGGTATTAGATGTAGTATATGAATTGTATAGTAGATGACGGCGCAATACCCACGTCATGCCAAGCATTGAAAATGCGTTACATTTTGCAATTATGCCATTAAATTGCATTACCTTAAAGCTACACTTTAGTCAAGCATTAAATTTTATAGCGCGGCTCTTAGGTGCCCGTTCATGCTTTGAGGGGCATCGCGGTTGGCGATAGCGTGAACGAGGACGAAGGATGGCAAATGCGAAGCACAGTGAAGGATGAAATACGGCGACAGCGAGTAGAGCGCGAGGAAGAAGGAATGACAGTGGCAAGGCGACAAGTCCCGCGGCAGTCACCCGCGGCAGTCACCGTAGCGCACGCCGTGGTGCATCGGCTGTTGTGGAACGCGCTCACGCGCTGCAGCGCCTTCCACGGTCTCCCGGCTAACGAAGCCGTCGTGCTACGCTCCGTCAGAGGCTGTTGATGCAAAATGTGCCACACGAAATTTTCCGCGCAAGCAACGCTACTCGCGGCATTCTCTTCCTAGTGTAAACCGAGTACCTATGTACAAAATAGTACCAGCCAGTTCCTGCTGAAAAACTCAGAGGGTTCTTTATGAGTACACTTAGGACGACTCGAAAGTGAAAGCAATCTTCTCTTTCTTCTCAGTTTATGGGCATATACTGCTCTGCATCTAACGTGGTTCTGCAACACGGCCTCCAAGACCGGAGGCACCTCATATGGTTCGACGTTGCCTCTGCGATCAGAGCAGGCCCATGAAGTCGTACTTCAAATCCACCATAGCGCAGTAAGTTAATATTCACTGGTGCAATTCTGTTGCCTTTGTGAAGTTGAGCAGCGCCTTCGGCGCTTTCCTCCGCGATGTCCTCTCTCCTTGTCTCTCTTTTTTTCTCTCAACCTTTAAAACTCCTGCGCCTTTTCCCCTGTGTAGGGCAGCATATCAGTCGTTCTCTCAGATTTGTTAACATCCCCGCCTTTCCTTTCCTTCCTGTTCCTTCCGTGATCAGAGCCCCTTCGACCAAACTAAGATGCGATGTTATGACGTCGTCAAGAGACGCTATGTCACTGTGAAGGCGTGCTGACGTCACAAACTTCAGGCGATTTGTGATGTTGTCATGCCGTCTACGGCGACGTCATTGCGTGACAGAGATTTTTCGCATAGCTCGTCCCCGATGCCGCGGGACACAAGCCGCCGCCGACGCGAGACGTCGTAGGTCAAATGTCGCGTTCAATAAGGCATCTTACACCTTAAAATGAGCGATGCAAGCGGTGGAAGTGCGTCGACTGCCGCTGCTGCTGAACGAGCTGCCCGAGCCGCCGAGGCCGGAATCCAGAGGTACGCACCATCGAAACAGAAGCATTTGCCTCTGTATCGATGACATGATACGTCTCGTAGCCGGTGGAGAAAAGCACCCGGTTTATTGAACGTCAGCTGGTTATATGCGCCGAATGCGTGCGTATCAGGTACATCTCTACACAGTTCATACGCATATCTTACGCGCGTGTACGATACATCTTACTTCTTTCAGAAAACAAAAACAGAACAAGAAAACATCGCACCGCCTCCGCAAGGTTTGTACATTGTTAGTGAAGTGTAAGTACATTGCTAGTGGCATGCACCAAAAAGCACGCTTCTGGAACTTGTTCAAAGTTTCTGTCATATCTTAAACGATTGGTCTATGGTGGTCTATGTTGCCTCTGTGATCTTTGGAGTGTTGAAGCGTTCGTCACAGATGCCCCAGTTGATAGCACTACGGCCGAGCTAGAGGAGCGGCATGCGCGCACGCTTGAATATGCTTAGTGAAAACAACGCCTCCCTAGAAAAGCTATACATGGAACATAGCTCTCTTTTCAATTGAGAACTTTCAGCCAACAGAAAATCTCGGAGGCCATGCGTCCTGCCGCGTGCGGCGACTGTCCGCTGAGTGGCACCACTCGCCTCCGTACCACTTTGTCACGTGACATCACAGCTGCTCGGAGGCTACTGTGAGAGCATTGCTGTGTTCGTAGGGGGCGACCGCCAAAGGTGTTCGCCTTCGTAAAATCCGAGGGTAGGGCGGCACGTTCGCGGCTCACGTTCCGGGCATAGTTTTTCTGGGAAGCGTTGGTGAAAACTATGTCGAAAAATATTCACTGGCGGTGACAATACTGCCTAATGCAAATTATGAGCGCAGCTGCTTGGGTGTTTTGATTTGGGGGTATAGAATTAGGATTGGGAAGTTGATTAGGTAGTTGTAGGTATCCGGCGGATCTAGCCTTGTCAAATTCGCCCTGTTTCCTCTTTGCTAGTAGTATTGAACTGATGTTCTTTTGGGGCGTGGAAACTAGGGAATTTTGAGTTATATTCTTTTGGGGTAAGTTGCGGCAGGGCCGGGCAAGAGGATCGGCCCACGCGCACTTAGAGAGTGTGCGTGCCTTTTGCTTTTATTTTTTGGTTTTCTTGGCAGGCCATGACACAAACAATTCAGTTGCGAGTAGTGCGTCGTCGTGCGTCCAACCTTTTCTTGTGTGCTGTATTGTTCGCATCACCCTAATTGATTAAGATACTTCCTTTGTTGAATTTTTAGGGGTGAAGCTTTAAAGCCGTGGATGTGTCCCTTTTAGCTCGTACGTTACAGCCTAGTTCGATGACTCACTCAGCAGGTGCAGACGGACGGATGGAGAGACGGATGGACAGATGAACGGCCGGACGATTCGAAATTTACCGATAAGACCTTTGGAAGGTTCACCCCACTCATCCTCATTCACTCCGTGGATATGCTGTGAATTTTGTTGTTGTTGTTCTTGTTCCTCCTCCTCCTCCTCCTCCTCTTCTTCTTCTTATTCTTCTTCTTGTTCCAATGTGTCAAACAAGAATTGTCAAACAAGAGTGTCAAACAAGAGTGTCAAACAAGAGTGAAGTTTCAAACAAGAAGTGTCAAACCAAAGTGTCAAACAAGAAGCGAGCCATCGATTCTTGTTTTGACACTTTGGTTCGGTCACAAATTTGCCGACATCAGCAACGGGTGACGAGCACGCTTTTCTCGCTACCAACTCACTCACACGCCATGCAAATTTCCCGGTTAATTAACACTGGTCAAGACAAGTTGTGGCTCATATATACGTAAGCTGCTCCCAAACTAATTTTTCTTAGTATTGCAAGAAATCAACTGCTGCACAGTTAAGACACATGGAGGTGGTCAAGAGCTCCCAGGCCGCGTTGCCGTAAGGCCTATACATGGGATAGCAACTTGAGAACTTTCGACCCCCCCTGTGCGTCTCAGGTTTATGTGATCACGTTTAATTGATTGATATGTGGCGTTTGACGACCCAAAACCACCATATGATTACGAGACACGCCGTACTTAGGAGGACTCCGGAAATTTCGACCACCTGGGGTTCTTCAGAGTGCACCAAATCTGACAACATGGGCCTACAGCATTTTCGATGAAGGCGGAAATGCAGCCGCTGCAGCCGGAATTCGATCCCGCGACCTGCGGATCATCAGCCAAGTAGCTTAGGCACTAGACCACCGTGACGGGGCTATGTGATTCTGTTTATACATAGCCTGTGATGCGATTAAATACCTCAGTGGCATGTTTCAACCAGTCATCTACATCTACCTAACTCATGTAGTAATGCCTTGACTTGATTGAGTTGGTACACACTCGGACAAATTCAGCGATGCTTCGACGAGGACACAAGACACCTGCGTCTTTACGTGTCTCCCTTCTTCCAGTAATAGCTGGGCATCTAGGTTTCTCTCGAAGTTATGTGCCAATTAGCCCCAACAACGAGCTCTCCTGTCCTCCTCTAGGCAGCACGGAATGCGTCTGATCGACAGGTAAACATCGCGACAGTATGCAATGGACAGTTTGCAATATTCTGCAATGTGGCTTTCCTGTAACGTTTGTTTTCCAACCAAAAACTCTCGTTCACAGACTACTTTTCTCGCTCATTGTGTTGTACTCGCGTGCTCGCATGCCTTCGCTGCACAATGAGCGAGATAAGCAGTCTGTGAACGAGAGCTTTTGGTTGGAAAAAAGCCTTAGAGGTAAGCCGACTTGCAGATGATTGCAAACTTCCATTCCGCTTTCCTAGCGGGTTAGCAATTCTGCTGTCCAAAAAGTGCCATCATGCATGGCCTGAAGCGAAACTCTACACTGTATGAGCCTCACTAACGGCACTCCACATTCTGTCGAGTCATGCATACCCTCCCCGCCACAGCCAGCCAGCCACGGTCCGGCTCGTTTGACGTCACTCGATCCCAGGGCGCCGTTCCACTGATAGACGTGAAATAGGAAGAGAGAAAGAAGAGGAAGAGAAAACAGCCGACCCCGGCTGACCTCCAAACAACCACGGAGCGCCGTTCTTCTTCGGAAAAGCGAAGAGAGGCGACGCAATCGAAAACGCAGCCACCGGTCCAATGCCGACCGCGGCGAAGACGACGCGCATATGAACAGGAGAGAGCGGCTTAAGAGGGAAAGGAGGTCCTTGCGTACGCTGCGAACGGCACGTCACAGGCCTCGGCGTGAAGTGACAGGCGACACTTAACGAGCCACACAAATCCATTTCTTTTCTTTTTTTTCCCTTCCTATTGCAGCCGGCTGTGGCCACGGCGGCCGGGAATGCTACGCCGACACGGAGTGGGATCGACCTGCCGTGCACGTGCTCCTGAGCACGGATACGTTCCCGTGCAACTCGTATCACACGTGCACCGCACAGGCGTATTGGACGCAAGCTGAAACATTGCATGAGCGTCGGCAGGATTTTCGTCTTAGGGGGAGGAGGGTGCCAAGACATGTTGCATCGAGGCTGTGGGAAAGAAGAAAGCGCTTCAGTGGCTTGGGTGGCGTGCAAGGACTGTTGTGGCTTGAGGGCTGTGAGTGTCCCTTTTACACCACCCTGCCGCACCCACGCGCCCATATTTAGCTAATTAGCACCACGTCTAGGCCTAACTTCTGAATACAGTGTCATTGATTGATTGATAAGTGGGGTTTAACGTCCCAAAACCAGCATATGATTATGAGAGACGCCGTAGTGGAGGGCTCCGGAAATTTTGACCACCTGGGGTTCTTTAACGTGCACCCAAATCTGGGCACACGGGCCTACAACATTTCCGCCTCCATCGGAAATGCAGCCGCCGCAGCCGGGATTCGAACCAGCGCCCTGCGGGTCAGCAGCCGAGTACCTTAGCCACTAGACCACCGCGGCGGGCGAATACAGTGTCATTGTGCCATGTCTTGGTCTCTCCAGCGGCACTCTGCAACGCGGGGCTCTCAAATACACGGCGCGCGGCCAACACGCAGCCCGCGGCTTTACAAGAAATGAAGTTTAGGGACATTCCTAAATAGTACTCGCATTATTATTGTGCACACGGCGCTTCGTTCGGGTAAGCCACAGAGATGGAATCACAGAAAGGTGGGCGAGATGGTTTGCATTCATAATGAAGTGAAAAGCGGGGCGGCGCTGAAACGAATACAGATGAAGAGCTGAAGACAGGACAACGCATTTCATGTCCGGTCTTCGGTATTCGCTCTCTGTATTCACTTCATTGCAGAAATGGGACTGGTGGGTCTCAAACAACAC
This sequence comes from Rhipicephalus microplus, assembly GCF_013339725.1. Classification (NCBI taxonomy): domain Eukaryota; kingdom Metazoa; phylum Arthropoda; class Arachnida; order Ixodida; family Ixodidae; genus Rhipicephalus; species Rhipicephalus microplus. The sequence goes on from NC_051175.1 coordinate 69,635,662, forward strand.
AGTTAAATTCGAACGCGGGTCCCCTGCGTGTCAGCCCAGTATTCTAACACTGGGCCACACTTGTTTTGGTTTTTGTTTGTTTTTCTCTTACATGATATTTATTACAATTGCGGTTTACGTACTAGGAACTCGTTTCCAAACTGGCCTTAGGCAGGCTTGATGTTGGGAAAGGAATCGCGTTAATATGAACAACACGGCGTTTTAAAAGATAAAAGGAACAACCAGGCATCACACATTGCGAATTGCGGAACGAGTGGGTCGTATCGTACAACGCTCCAACCCAATACAAAAGCTTGTTCTTGATCTCCTATTAACTGTGGCGCATACTCACTTCAGGCATACCTTTTCTGGCATAACAATTGTGTAGCGGATACTACGGTTCTCCGAAAAATGACGAAGGGTAGCATAGTGAATGCCGGCCAACTACACAAAAATTATTTATTTATTTATTTATTTATTTATTTATTTATTTATTTATTTATTTATTTACATTACTGCTACTCTTTTTCGATAGCGTGGCAGTTGGCCAGTACAATGATTTTTCACGCACAAAAATTAAATAACGAAAGAAAACATAGTTAAAAGCAAACACTTACAAGCATAACAAGAGGATATGAATATCGCCAATACAATCGAAGAATACAGGAGTTGAATATAATAATAAGTGAAATATAAAATGACTACAAAACATATTGCAAGATCTAAATATTATGCAATGCTGTCATCAAACTGAATGCAAGAAAGAGGAAATGTCTGGCGCTAAATGAAGACTGTACGGATGTAATTACGATAACTTTGGTATCGTGACTTCAAATGTATTGTAAACTTGATTTGCAAGCCCTGAGAGCTTGTTTGAAAATGTCTGAATTCTTGTTCAGTGCACGTGTGAACAAAGAAAGAACGCAACCTGTGTCTCTTCATCGCTATTCTTCATACAAAGCTCCTGTTATGCGCGCACAGTGTTTTTTATCTGTGACAAAAACTCAGATAATTATTCTGTGTTGTGGCGATAAGAGCATGAAGTTGATTCCATTCTGCTATTGCGAGCGGGGAAAATGAATACTTAAATGCGTCGTTTTTGCATACGTATTCTGTCAATGTGTGAGCGTGCTTATTGCGTGCTTGTCGAGCCTCGGAACGTGAGACGTATTTGGAAGTATCAATCCTGTAGGTATTTTTGAGTAGCTGGAACAGAAACTTAATGCGAACATGTTTCGCTCTTGTGGACAGTGTTTGTAAGCCGGACTGGATTAAAAGATGTGTTTGAGAATATAAGCGTGTGTATTTCTTGTAGATGAACCTAACAGACTTCCTTTGTGTTGCCTCTAATTTGCCTACGTTAGTCTGCTTATGCGGAAACCACACTGTGTTAACGTATTCGAGAACTGGCCTCACAAATGTTGTGTAAGCCAACAGCTTCGTTCATGCTGTGGAGAGCGCTAGACTTTGTTTTAAAAAAATAGTTTGCGTAGTGCCTTCGAAGTAAGATTATCTATGTGTTTGTCCCATTTAAGATCAGAAGTGAGTGTAACTCCCAGATATTTGTGTTTCTCAACTTTATTAAGTGGATTGCCTTTAATGGTGTATGTGTCGTTGGATGGTTTTGTTTTCCTGCTTACAGTCAACATTCCTGATTTTTGTGTGCTTATTTTCATCTGTCATTTAGAGCACCAATCACCTAAGATGGCTGAAGAATCATTAGGATTGATATAGTCGTTGTAAATAATAATTTCTTTGTAAATGACACAGTCATCCCCAAATAATTTTATATTGCCAGGAACGTTATCAGTAATATCATTAATGTAGATTAGGAAGGGCCGAGGCCCAAGCACAGAGCCTTGAGGAACTCCGGATGTCACGGCAACTGTGTTAGAAAACGTTTGTTTGTAAAGTACAAATTGTGATCGGCTAAATAAGAAATCTTTTATCCAGGCAGAAATTTCCCCTATTCCAGAAAAACTTTCGATTTTAGCTATTAGTTTGCAGTGACATACACAGTCAAATGCCTTAGACAGGTCGAGTAAAATTAAGTCAGTTTGCCCACGGTTGTTAACTGTAGCAGCAAGATCGTGAACTAGTTCGGTAAGCTGGGCAACTGTCGACAAGCCACTTCTAAAGTCGTGTTGGTTGGGAGAGAAAAAGTTATGTGCTCGAGGAATAATGTCATGTGTTTCAGAATTATGTATTCAAGGAGTTTACTACAAGAAGTGCTGGTCAATGAGATAGGTCTGAAATTTGAGGGTAACGATGCGTCGCCTCCTTTGTGAATTGGTATCACTTTTGCCACTTTCCAATTGTTAGGCAGTTGTGAAGTCTTGAGTGATTTTTGAAAAATGATACCTAGATGTTGACTACACCACTCTGCATATTCCTTTAAAAAACTGTTAGGTATACCGTCGGGGCCGCTACCTTTTCTGGGGTCGAGTTTTAGCAGCAGGTTGAAAATACCAGCATCAGTGATATCTATATTGTCGATTTTATGCTATGCTACTGTATAATTGACGGAATAACGTTATCATCTACTATAAACACTGATAAAAAAAATTTTTATATGTGTTGGCCTTGACAGTTTCTTTCTTCAGAAAGGAGGTGTGAAGTTGTTGTTTTCTTGGTGCGAAAGTGATTCAAGAACCTGTGGGGATTAATGATATATTGTGATTATATATGGCGTTGGGTACCCAGCAAGTGTACTTGTAACAGTTACCCAAACAGCGATTCGGAAAATCTCTGAAAGGCCTCTCTTCAAGCTTTCGCTGTGACTGTAATTCGCGTTCTGTGCAGGCCTGGCGTTATTTTTTTTTTGTTCAAGCAGTTCATGAGGTCATTAGAGGTTGAAGCATCCCCGCGGAACGAAAACACTATAGTTCAGCATCGGCATCCAGATTTGAGTCATTGACGGAATCTTTATAAGTATGTCTTTTCCGAAACTGCGCGTCCAATATACCCGTCAGAAACGACCTGTGTATGGGATATGCGAAAGGCGTACTTTCATGTGGCAGCGCTACGTGTCGTTTCGTTTTGAACTCTTTTACTATCTCAATAAGTGACAGGAGTAAAGCTGCCTCAAGAGTTCTATTTGTTTTTGTTTTCTTGATCTCGATATAGCAATCTCTTCCACAATCTACTGGGGTAAATTTTTTGTTACCTTGTTGTAGCGATTTTTTTCTGACTTGTAGCATTTTATTGCTAAACTTATTATTTTTCCTCTTCACTCTGTAATGTCTGTCAGTCGACCCTCAAAAAAATATATTCAGCCCACTCCGCTTTGCAGACATTTTTAAAACAGCAAAGATGGCATGCAGCTGCCTTCTATGAAATGGGAGGAGTGGCAGCAGTAGTAGTGGGCGTAGTGGTCAGTATTGGGAGTGGTCGGGTGGGGTGCACATGTTCGTAGCGGGATCTATTCACTTCTCGCGGGAAAGCCCCATTACGATATACGACGCTCCCCGGACATGAAGCCTCGACCAGGATAAAGCCCCGCTGTTATAAAGTAAAAACCGAGCAGTGACAGATAAACAAGTCGGACCAAACTGCCCATTTCTCGCGATGAAAAAAAAACAGTACACCTTTACAATTTGCAAGTTATAATATGAGTGGCGCAGTGTATTTATACATGGTGTCAGGTATTATGGTAGTATTGACCAGAGATTAGGCGTTGGGGTCGCAAACTTACATTATTATCCACACTTCAAGATTCTTCTTTCTCTTTTTTTTTCTGGGAGTTTCCCTAACTATGCAAGTTGCTCAAAGCACGGAGATTCTTGGAAACTTGGACCATGGATTCGTAATGAATTACCTGCAGTGAAACTGTACTAGTTGGTGATTTGATTGATATGTGGGCTTTAACGTCCAAAACCACCATATGATTATGAGAGACGCCGTAGTAAAGGGATCCGGACATTTGGACCGCCTGGAGTTTTTTAACGTGCCCCCAAACCTGAGCACACGGGTCTACAGCCTTTTCGCCTTCATCTAAAATGCAGCCACCGCAGCCGGGATTCAATCCTACGACCTGCGGGTCAGCAGCCGAGTACCTTAGGAAACTGGGCTAGTTTCCTGCCCATAAGACCAAAAGAAAGCTGGAATATTAGCTGCACTTTGATCTGTGACAAATTATAATCAAAGAATACGCACGACATGTTACTGCGTAGAATATTCAAATACACTATAACATACGAAAAATTAACGCATGGAAAGTCAGTGCGTATAAAGTCAATAAAAGGGTTCGAAATTTCGGCACCAAGGATTACAAAACAAACCAAGTGTGCATAATTCAAGGACCATACGACTCCAAGCCAGGTTTTAAACTGTCTAAGAAAATATGCGAAGAGGTGCAACTTTATTGCGAGTGTCATGTCGCACGATCAGGTCAGTCCTCTGAAGTTCAGTTTAAAAATGCCGAAGTTGCTTTCGTTATACTGAGTGGAACGCGTGACTCAAAGTGCTTCACAAAGTGAACTGGACGAAACATCCTGCAAATGCATGTGCGCTATTGCTCAGACCTATGCGCATGAGCGGCAGCATGAACGGATACATCCGCACCTCCACACCAAAGCGCACTAACAATGCACTGTATTCCCATCCCACAGTCCAGTTTGTTGCTATTTGTGGCGGCTGCCTTTTTGTCTTCACACAAATCATCATCTTTGAGTTGGAGTGCAATGACGTCAAGCAAACGTGGTTGCGAAACACTGGACAAGTCTGACACATCCACATCATTTTCATGCACACAAATCAACCGGTACATTCATAATAGTTTGCTTTCTTAAAAAAAAAACAGCGTGACGCCATTCATAGACGAAAGCACTGAAAAAGTTCCCTAAAATATTCCGTACCCCACAGCTTCTTATTAAATCGTTACTTCTTGGAGTTTTACTTTCAAAACCGCGATATGATTATCAGAAACACCACGTATTAGGCATCACAGGTTTACTTCGACCCTTTGAAGTTCTTTTTCCGAGCGCGTAAATTTATTCACACGGGTGTCCCTTCCCCGTTGAAATGCGACCGGTTATCGAACCCATGACATCGGACTTAGCAAAATGAACACAGCAGGACAGGTATGTTTGAGTGCTCATTCTCGACAGCTAACGTGGGCTATTACGTCACTGAACAGTAAGCACTTTACGGATAAGCAAAATTTTCTCAAATACGCGTCGATGCTTTCAGCTATTGAGGGTTCAACTAGGACGTCGTTAAAGCGACAGCGACGAACAAAACATTTTTTTCCTCGTTTTATTTCAAAATAACCATCCTTGCCTCAAAGGAAGGCTTTAAACGAGGAAACGTGCTTGAATAAAATGCGGCATGGCGACACCGCCTTGCAATTTCCGCACGAATCACCACGACGTAATATAATCTGACGGAGTGAACAGTCGTAGTACCACAATGCGTTGTTCAAATGGGCCATGGGGATAGTACGAGGAACTCTTTCAACGGCATTTATACCGAATAAGACAGCAACAACAATACATTTTGAAGCAATAAAGAAAGACATCCTAATCTGTGACTTATACAGGGCAAGGAAATAAAGAAGGCGATTGTCCATCTTTACCTGTCTTGGAAAGCTTCCATGAATGTAACAAACCACAGCACTGTGACACGTTGAACCTGCAAAGTCGCTGCATCTACACCGAGACGTATATGTCTGGATAACAGGATGCATTCAAGCAAACAAAGAACACGAACAGCAAAGGTTACGAAACCTGAGCTTCAGAACAAACGTTAATTTGTACTATATTAGTACGTAGTGCTTCTCATCAAGCTGGTGACTGTATAGGCTGCAATGCCAACAACAAGCTGGAAGATTTACTCGGAGGTCATGCTGTGACACAAAGCGAGAATATAAATTTTTCGGCTATTTTGGCGTTCCACAAACTTTTGCGTTTGGATGTCACATAACACCGTTGCAAAGAAGGATGAGTGTGTAGTCCAAGAAAAAAAGGAGGTCTTCATTGACTGCAAATGTTAAGCGATACAGGGGTAGTGAGACGACAGTACGGTTCTTGAAGTGGTAGAAACGCATAAAGATAGCTTGAAAACAGTCCCGTAGCCGAAACGGGTGCCCTAACCACCCACCCTGAAATTCGTGTGATGGGTTGTGCTTAACGGTGGATGTTTCTCAAGGTCTTCTGTGAAAGCCCCTCCTCTGCCCCACAATATGTCCTGCATACTGGCCTGCTTCAAAACATACGTCAAGAAGGTATAGGCGGCAGTGTTTAACCGTTCGAAGATGAAGTGGGAAACGTAACAGCTAGCCTGTCATAGCAGCCGTAAAACTTCCATGGTAAGGCAAAAAACTGTCATTATCATCAACAGGTATGTGCTACAGAAATTTGGTAAGTCCCTCTACTGACCCCTGGTCCACCAAAATGCAAAAGACAACAGTTAGCCCCCCCAAAAAATGGCTTCAAAACACTGGTGGCGAGCCGAGGACCCCAAGTACGAATGGGATGAAAGGAGCTACTTCATTCACGTTAACTTTTGCAATGCGTTTTGCGTAGGGACAGATTACAAAGAACACAGAACGCAAGTTCGAGCTCGTCTCTTAACAATGTGTCATGTGTTCTTTTATCGGTCCCCACCGTGAGCAAATCGCAAAAGCCCAACCCGAGTACGCACCGCTAGAGGGTGCTATCAAACGGGAAAAGGACAAGGGTGGCTGCGAGTAGACCCCGATGCGGACGGAAGACATGCGCCACTACGACGTATCCGCGAATCTGTGAGAGACGCGAATGCTCGGTTTCAGCGCGAGCTTACGTCTCTGGGATTTCGGACAACTGTGTGGACTGTATGCTGGTGAAGTAGGACCGCCTCGGCGTTAAGAATGAATGTACCGCATTGTCCACTTGTAAAGGCACGATACGGTACATCGAGTGCCATTCACATTTCCAGCCCTCCAAAAGGAAGGTAATAAGGAAGCAATGTTAATGCACGGCACTGGTCTGTCAAAAAGAGCCAGAACGTCCAATCACCAGAAGGCTCGTGTAAATCTGTAGATGCTATGGTTTTGCAAGAGAGTGAAATACAAACATGCTGTGCACGCAAGTGTTCTCCTTAACAGTGGACCCAACTGTACGTACAACCTAGAGTCTGATACAACATAAAAAAAATCACAGCATATCCACGGAATGAATGATGATGAGTGGGACGAAGCGTCCGTCAATCCATCCGTGCTTCAATCCGCGCGTCCATCCGTCCAAACGTGCACCCGTTCGTGCGCCGTCCAGCGTCCGTCCGTCCGTACTTGCGCCCGTACGTGCATCCATTTGTGCATCCGTCTGTGCGTGCGTCCGTGCATCCATTCGTCCGTCCATCCGTTGATGTGCCTGTCTGTCTGTCCGTCCATGCGTCCATCCGTCCATCTATTGAGCACTTCAAGTACCGCCATCCCGCTTCTTTTCATCATATATTCATCATATACAAGAACCGCCATCCAGCGGACTATCCAAGGACTAAACGAGAGTATGGACCACATTTCTGCTGCCTGCGCTTTGTTAACACCGAGATCACGACGTCGTGCTACGTTTTTCATTACATGTGGACATGCGGATATGTGCCCAAGGGCGGGAATGTGCCACTGGTATGCCGGTATGCACCACAGGTTACGCACTACGACAACGGGGGACGCACAAGCCACGCCATAAGGAGCTTCGCCCCTAAAAGTCAGGGGAGGCCCCGCCCAGACGACCGAAGAGCGGAAGCTCATCAGCTCAGCGACTAAAGAAATAGTCCCACTCTTGCTCTCGGCGGCGTTCTTTGCAGGTGGGGTCAACGACCGTCCGGCTCGTGACGTCAGTCTGGGGTGCGCGCTCATTGGTTCAGCCTTATGTGCATCCGCCTTTGAGGAGGAAATGCCGCGACTTCTAAGTTTAAAGCGGCTATAGCTAAGCTGAGTTTGGCAATGACCTAGAAGTGACTCGATCAAACTTAGATTCACCCATTTTTACTGTTTCAAGCCTTACAAGACTTAATGCCAGCTTCGACATTTTTTTTTCTTTTTTCTAACCATACTAATAATGTATGCAAAGTAGTAACCTGCTTTCCTCGTCTGAAAATAGGACGTTGATAAAGCATTTAGGTTGGTTGGTTTATGAGGATTAACGTCCCAAAGCCACTCGGGCAGTGAGAGACATGGAAGTGGAGGTCCCCGGATAAATTCGGTCACCGGGGTTTCATTAATGTGTACCGACACCGCACAGTACACGGATCTCTATCATATCACTTCCATCGAAGTTTGGCCGCCACGGCCGGAAGCGAACCCAGGTTTTTTTTTTTTTTTTTTTTTTGGTTATGTTGCCAAGCATCGTAGTCACTGAGCCAATGCGGCGGCCTAGACGATGTAATAAATAAAAATGTGGTGCCGAAAAAACTCCATCGCTCACTGTGGCGCAGCGAGTGATGGAAAGGAAAATGATGGGTGTTACCTCAAGAGAGACGAAAAGAGCAGAGCGGGCAAGGGAACAGGTCGGGGTTAAAGATGTCCTAGTTGAAATCAATAAGAAGAAATGGCCATGGGCCGGGCACGTAGCACGTAGGCAGAATAACCGCTGGTCATTAAGGGTAACTGACTGGATTCTAAGAGAAGGCAAACGCACGAATGGGAGACAGAAAGTTAAGTGGGACGATGAGATCTAAAACTTCGCAGGTATAACGTGGCAGCGGAAAGGCATAAGACCGGTTTTGATTGGCGGGTCATGGAAGGGCTTTGCCCTGCAAAGGGCGTAGTCAGGCTGATGATGATGATAATAAAGAAACTCCGACCGTTCACGGCAGTTTCCCCGAGACAACAATGCATTTTGATCCAGTTGCTCTTGCGCGAACAACAAAAGCTCTTGGAGTGAAAATCAAACAAAAAAATCTGTCACGTATTCTAGCTTTCTTTCACATTAGCTGGCTGGCTGGATAGTGAAACTTTCATAACGATTGCGTAAGGTTGTTGCCAGTCGTTTGAAGGGCAAATTGAGCGTTGACCTGTATTAGCAGAGGTGTCGCAATCGTGACGAAGAGCGTGCAATCAATAAATATCTCGGGTAATGTCACCATGAGTATGAGAAAGCAATCGATGAAGAGGCCGAAGGCTTCGATGGTGTCTACTCGGATTGTGGTGTGAAACTGCGCAGCATGTATACACACCGCCAACATAAGAACAACAGAGACTACAAAGCCACGACAATGGAAGGTAAGACGATCGGTCTACGTTTGCCGTCGGCGGCACAGAGATCGAGCTACTGCCACTCCGCACGCTCCTATTGACACTGGCAATCCGCTTCACTTGCAACCGGCCTGGGTAACCCCCGCGGAGCGCGCGGCGAGAGGGCAAGCCACGGGAAAACGCACGGCCGCTCCAATTGCGGCCCTCCTCCTTCAATTTCACTCGCTGTTGCTTTTGCTCGCTTCCTCCCTCGCGCGAAACGCCATCATCCAGAAGTGCAGTCGTCGTGGCCCTTTATAAAAGCGCGTCGCATCAGGTGCTATCGCCGCATTCGGCAAACGAGAGCCCCACCACCGGCAAACTTGTTGCTCCCTGCCTCAGTTTTGTTTTGCCCGCCTTCCGTCGCACGTCGCCACCGCCGCTTAATTATTTCTCTTTTTCGTTTTGTCCCGACGTTTGTTATCCTTGCTAGCAGCACCCCCTCCCACGTTCCCTTACCCACTCTTCCTCACCCAGCCCCCCATCATCTCAGTTCTTTTCTCTTGGAGAGATTAGTATTTCCGCGATTCGCTTCCCGCTTCAGGAAAGCCCGGCATCTTTATCTTACGACACGCCGTGTTCTGCCGGTCGTTCGTCCGGCCCTCTCTGTATTTTTTCTTGCTTTTATTTACTCGATTCCGTCAAAGAAACGACTGGAACTAAGCTGTACCGTCGTGCAGAGAACAGTCGCCTGGGTCCCAGAGTGTCGTGTCACCAGTGTCGCGTCGTGCCTTTCTTCATCTTCTGTTTCTTCGGCTCCCGGGTGTCGTCTGCTATCCCGGTCACCGAGCTGCTTCTGCTCCATCTGCGCCCAACAACAAGCCCCGGTGTTGACTGCTCCAAACTACCGGGTATATCCGGCCTCCGTAGATGTTGTGTCGGACTGTGCACCGTCTGGATGTTGTCGCGTTGTGCGATCGGTAGCGGCTGGACTCACTAAGTGGTCCAGTGCGGTTGCGAAACCAGCACCTCAAATCCACCTCGAAACCCTACGCCTGCGTCATCTCCTCCCGGTGTTACCCCGAACGTGTGAGGCCAAGTCAAAACACGATGCACCAGCACCGGCACGACAACGCCATCCCCAACTGCCACGGGACCATCTCCGAGTGCGTCTTCTGCTGCGTCTTCCTGACGGCCTTCTCGTCGGCCGTGGTGATGGACTCGTCCCCGACGTACAACGCGGTCGGCGCCCGCCACCACCCGGCGTCCGTCTACACGTCCTCGGCGTGCGACGACTGCGCGGCTCGCAAACTCGCCGAGCAGGCGAACAGCGCCGAGTACAGGTACGCCCGCATCGAGCTCATCAAGCAGCAGATACTGAAGAAACTCCGCCTCAAAGAACCTCCCAACGTGAGGATACCGCGGTCCGTGCTGCCCTCCGTGCTCGCTGACAAAGATCTCCTGCCGGCACCGGCGACGCCGGCAGCAGACGACGAAAGGAACTCTCGAACCCGGGAGGACTTCTACGGCACCATGCAGACGGCTGTCATCTTTCCGCAAAACGGTGAGCGAGGCCTGTATTAGTATTCGTTAGGTACGCACTCGACACAGTGCTGCTAGTGCTGCAAGCATGGCAACTGTGAAAGGTGTCCGTTTTGTTCAGAGACCAGCGAAAAGAAAAGCACAGGCTTTTTTTTTCCTGATTATTCCATGGGCATGATAGATTCGTTAAGGCCCACAGGAACATGTTACGATCTTTCATTGTTACACGTCAGTACGTTGCCACCGATTAATTATAGTACGAGATCAAAGTCAAAGAATGCAGAAGTCGTTGTCGGAAATAAATTAAATAATCGTCTTGCTAAATAATGAAAACAGAAGCTTTTCTCACTGCGAGATCGAACTGCCATCTGAAACTTTAAGAATGAATTCAATAGAATGTTCAGTACATCGCCATCAATTAGCTAATATTTTTATTTGGCTTCCACTTTGGGAACACATTTAAATAGTTTAGGACAGGAGTAGGGCGTGCAAAATCGTCGATTCTCATAAAATCCTTCTCCTCCTCTACGCCTAAACTGTCTGGATGTGTTCCGAAAACGGACGTCGAACAAAACGATTAGTTGGTTCAAAAACGACGTAGCAGACTTTCTTACGTTAAAAAAAAAATTACATCCCTTTTCAAGAAAGGTACGTAGATTCTGGAAAATAAACTTAAAAAAGGGTATATATATTCCTCTGAGTGAGGAGATTACT